>JALJCO010002133.1:0-46493 GCA_023101725.1 Atherinomorus stipes | reverse complement strand
TGCCTTCCGAACTGCCTTAATTCTTCATGGCATAGATTCAACAAGGTACTGGAAACATTCCTCAGAGATTTTGCTCCATATCGACATGACAGCATCACGCAGTTGCTGCAGATTTGTCGGCTCCACATCCATGATGAGAACCTCCTGTTCCATCACATCCCAAAGGTGCTCTGTTGGATTGAGAATTGGTGACTGCGGAGGCCATTTGAGTACAATGGACTCATTGTCATGTTCAGAAACACAGTCTGAGATGATGCACGCTTTGTGACATGGCGCGTTATCCTGCTGGAAGTAGCCATCAGAGGATGCTACACTGTGGTCATAAAGGGATGGACATTGTCAGCAACAATACTCAGTAGGCTGTGGTGGTTTAACCATACCACATTGGTGCTAAGGGGCCCAAAGTGTGCCAAGAAAATCTCTCCCACACCATTACAAGGCAGGATGGATCCATGCTTTCATGTTGTTGACACCAAATTCTGAGCCTACCATCCGGATTTTGTAGCAGAAATGGAGACTCATCAGACAAGGCAACATTTCTCCATCCTCCATTTTCCAATGTTGGTGAGTCTGTGCGAATTGTAGCCTCAGTTTCCTGTTCTTAGCTGACAAGAGTGGCACCCCGTGTGGTATTCTGCTGAAGCCCATCTGCTTCCAGGTTGGATGCGTTGTCCATTCAGAGATGCTCTTCTGCATACTTCGGTTGTAACAAGTGGTTATTTAAATTACTGTTGCCTTTCTCTCTAGTTTGAACCAGTCTGGCCACCCTCCTCTGGCATCAACAAGGCATTCGCGCCTCATGGAACTGCTGTACTCTGGATATTTTCTCTTTTTCGGACCATTCTCTGTAAACCCTAGAGATGGTTAAAGGGGAAAATCCCAGCAGATCAGCATTTTCTGAAATACTCAGACCAGCCTGTCAGGCACCAACAGCCATGCCACATTCAAAGTCACTTAAATCTCCTTTCTTCCCTATTCTGATGCTTGGTTTGAAGTGCCGCAGATTGTCTTGACCATGTCTACATGCCTAAATGCATTGAGTTGCTGCCATGTGATTGGCTCATTAGAAATCTGCCTTAATGAGCATTGGCCAGGAGAAACGGTGTATGCATATAAAAACAGAGCAGGTAGTTGTAGTTGTGGGGCAGAGGTCTGACCTGAACTTAATCTTTTTGCAAAATGGGTTGATAGACAGAAAGATGTTTAACAAAAATAAAAGCTGTGCCTTGCTCCACGGCAATATTACATAACTCTAAGAAGTAGGTCAATTTACAGCTGACCTTTTTAAAAATCATGAGAATATCTAGGTGCTGAAGCAATATCTGTCTTTAACGAACAGACAAGAGGACTCCTGGTTTAAAAAAGCACATTAACCTTATTTTAACCTTAGCAGTTCCTGGAAAGTACTTTATTATGTGAATGTGTTTTTTCATCTCAGTGCTACTCATGTTGCATTGTGTTGCACAAAACACTTGAACAGGAATTGAGCCACTACCTACCCTGCGATTAGTGGACAGTCCGTTTTATCACCTTAACCACAGCCACCCTGAAAGCACGAGAAGAGAAAGACTGCACACACAACATTCCCACATGGACACGAGTGGGTAATTATTTTCAGATCTCTGAAGCTTTTCTGTATTTTTCCGATGATGGAGCTTGCACTGAGTCAGACTGAGATTTATTGTACCCATTTTGGCCATTAATTAGTAATCCATCCACACATCTGCCAATTTTTTATGTAAAAGGGAGTGATCTGTTCCAGAATTTCCCTGCCATCTACAGCTCATCTAACTCTGAAGTAAGTTAATCAATCTGGCTTTCAGGGGAAAAATTTAAGCATTCAGTTTATAGCTTTTTTAAAGCTCTTTAAGAGGACAAGAATACATTTCAATACATTATTTTTGGGCCTGAAAAGTGGAAATACTGAAACATTTTCTGTCATTATCAGGCTTTAAGTCATTAGCTGAACCCTTATCTGCACATTTCTATTTTTAGGGATGAAGAAATATGTATTTGTTGTGCAACTTTGTTACAACACAGAGTTGTCAGAAGTGCCCAACAATCCTGCGAAGTCAGTAACCCCACTAAATTTTTACTATAGGCTTCTGACCTCATGAAACCTCAGTGTTTTTTCTAGAGAGGCACCAGTTTGTTCTTAACACATTGTACATGATGGTGGTACAGAAAAACACATTGTGTTCATTATTCAATGAAAAGAAAATATTAGAATGAAATCTTAAGTGTTTTTTTTTTTTTTTGGTGGCTGGCATGCCTTTGACATGCTTTCATGCTGGGAGAGCAGTATTTCTCTAATTGCCTGGTTGTATCGAGTACGGTGCAATAAAAATGACTAAATGAAGACTACTGAGGAACTGGAAACTGTCTTTGCTGAAGCGACCTGTTTGGCCAAATATAAACCCTTTCTAGTAAGTAAAATGTTGGAAATATACAGGGGTGCACATAACTGTTGTAGTGAGCTACTCAGGTGAGTACCATCAGATGGTGTTTGATACTCACTCCATACAGTACTGTATGTGGCGTGTTCTTAATAAGTGCAATCTTCTTCACTGTCCTCTTCAGTGTTGCCCCCACTGTCCTCTACTTCAGCTCCCTGCATGCTAGATGATGAACATGCTGCAGATGCACTACCCAGCCCTTGGTTAAGCCTGTCTCCATCCACAAGTCAACAGCTGGCATTGGGTCAAATGTGTCTGTGGTTTGCTTTGACAGGTGAATGTGCGTCAAAGCTGAGAGACGATCATGTGGCATACGAGACCTGTACATGTTTTTTATGATGTTGAGATGTGAGATTCCCCTCCACATGCTGCACTGCTTAAAGGCAATCACTATCAAGCAGAAGAGTGAACTGTCCAATAGCCAGAGTTCATCCTTGCATTCTCCAGTGGTCAGCTTTTCCCCTCTGAAACCTTATGGATGTGGTCTTTAAAATAATGCTAATGTCAAGCATGTTTGACAGAAAACATTGAAAACGTTCTGTGCAGACATGCTGCAAGTCAGTGTCATCACCCTGAGCCAGTTGCATTTTTATGGCTGGCAATCTTGATATCTTTAACAATGTTTCACGCCTCCATGTAGCCCATCTGATATTATGAAACTTACCCAGTTTCACAAAGTTGATCCGATTTCTTCACACAGCTTTTTCAGTGCAGCAATTATTTTAGCTCCACCTTTTTGCAAATAAAATTGCAGCAGCTAGACAGAGCAACTGAATGTCTCACAGTAAGGAACTTTGCAATCAGCTGATTTTGCGCAATTCTCCAGAGTGCGTGCCGTGCACAGAATGTGCACAAGGGAATCTCCAACTGCAGCAAGTTGACAGTTTTGGCACAACGCCATTGTACATACCATTATTTACAGCAGCATCGTCTATGCACACTGCAACCAACTTTGTCCAGCCATCCAGGCCGGTGTCGTGGAAAAGTCTCATCAGTCCATTTGTATTGGCTTGCGCTGTTCGGTCAGCCCCCAGTTCTATCAGTCCAATAAAGTCTGAGGTAAACTCTCTCCAGTGCTGGACACAGACACAATGTAAACAATTTCATGCTCGGTTTTTAGTGATGTCCTCTGATCCATCAAAAAACAGTCCCCAAAATTCAGCAGACTGCAGTTTGGCTGTCAACTCCCCGCTGATGGTACGAGCTATGATCTGCATGATCCGTGTGCCCCTTTCACGTGAGTGATATGCACTTCCAGCATTTACTCCAAGCCGCTTCAATAAAGGAATATCCTCACTATGGGATGACATGGGACGTGCGTGTTTAGCTTTGTGGAAAGCAAGGAGAAAAAGAGGGGAGTGACTGGATATTTCTTCACGGGTAGCTTGTTAGCAATGGCTTACGCCACATTCATATGATCCTTGCATTTCTCGTATTAGTTAAATAAATGATGGTTAAAGTTCATTGATCCTTCATAAAACACACCTGTTTTGTCCGCTAGATGTGGATTTGAGTGGCAAATCTTGCACCCCATTTCAGTGCGTCCGTTATTAGCTTCAATCCATGGCACATCTTATAGCCACTTTCCGAAAAAAGTGTTTTCCTTTGCTTTGGCTCCACTTGACATTTATTAGCCAAAGAAGCTGCTTAATGTCTGTTGTTTTTGGACATTTTGTTGGTGACAAGAAGCATATAAAAAGTTTGTGAGATAGGCCTAATGGAGACTGCAGTGTTGATATGTGAAGATCAAATATGCATAGGGGCATGGTAATTACAATGGTACTACGCAGTCCTATTTTTTTTTGGGCGCGCATGCGTACTGAGTACCTGTTATGCGCATCCCTGGAAATATAGCTTACATGTTATTGCTGCATTTTTATTCTTTTTTTAAGTATCTTTGGAGGTTGTATAATGTCGTAAGGGTCATTGAACAAATGTTCAGGCATGATAAAAGTCTGCTTTTGGTCAGACTTACACGACAATCAGATTTGCTCTATCATGTAAATGCATTGACAAATGGAGGTGGTTTAGTGTATGTAGTAACTGTACTGAATGTCTCTGTATTCCCTCCTTTTCCAGCCATTGCATAAAAATAATGAAACAAACTAACAGGCAGGATCATTGCCTTCATCCTGGTGTTTTTACTCTTCACAAACAGGGTTGTTGCAACATGAAAAAAAGAGAATTTATCGTTCCAGAGAAAATTTGTAACATTATTTTGTTAAGACGGCATTTACACAGATAGTCTTGTGTTATACAGTAACTGATTTGCCTCGGGTGTTCTGTGGAGTGGATCCGATAGTTATTAATGACAGGCTAGCAGATTCCTATTGACTTAGGGCTAGCATTAGCACCGGGACCACCGGTAACAAGAATATGAGATGAATTAAGATGAAGCTGAAAGAAAAAAAAAAAAAGATGAAGCTGTCTCCCTGTGATAAGTAGGACCCTGGTTTTCTCGAAAATGAGTCCCTATGTCAAAAATCCTGAACTTCCCTTGGTTCCCTTACTACGCGTTTAAAGGCAGGGTAGGTGATCCCCCCCCCGAAAACATGCCTCCAGAGCATAGGAGTGTGTGCCGATGTTTTACATGCGAAGAATACCAATAACAGCCGTGTGGATTGTTAGCTTGCCAGTAGACAGTAGAGGAAAAAAGCTAAAAAAAGTGATGACTCCCCTCACCTACAAGTCCTTATGTGTTACGGCCGCCTGTTATTAACCCCTTGTCTTTCATTTTTACATGCATATCATCCTGCTTCACCCCACCTGTCTGACTGGCCTGGCATCACACCACCACCATCTCCTCCCTCCCTCCACCTAATGACTCATTGGACACACCTGGAACTGCTTCCTACAGCTACAAAAGAACCCAGCACACCCTCAGTCATTGGCAACTGCTTGACCTGGCAACAGTTGTCCTTAGTTTATGTTTTGGCGACTTTAGTTTGACTAACTTTGTCTTTTAGTTTTGATTTCCAGGTGTTGTAGTTTGATTAATGGTTTAGTTACTAGATTCCCTTTTCTTTGTCATTTTCACTGGTAGTTTGGAGTTGGCATAGCTAGGTCTTTTTGTTGTAGTTTGGTTTTGGTTATAGGTCTTAGCTTATGGTGCTGCTCGTTCCTTTTTGGATCCTAGCCTAGGTTTGTGGTCAACGGCCTTTGAGTTTGATAGACATATCATCATTTAATCAATAAGCCCGGGCCATTCACGACAATTGGATGGGGTATTTTCAGTCCTGTTCGTTCCACAGGTGACTACATTTTTTTTAGCTTTTGAGTCAGAGCATTTAATTAATTGGCTGCAATCGGGGTGTGAAAAAGATTTTAAGCAATATAGTAAAAAATTCTCCTGGAAAACATTGTCCACCCTGCCTTTAAGAACTGAGTTCTGCAAGGAAGAGACATAATAAAGAAAGTGTCGTGCCACAACCAGCTCATCAGCCAGTGACCATTCAGAGATAGACTAAACAAGATGGAGGAATCATTCAGATGAGACTTTGCTGCGCCTTATTTTTTACATGTGGAGACGGTGACAGATGCTTGCAGCAATATTGGATTCAGCACATCAATGCACGTCAGCCTTTTTCCACGCATGCCTACTCAGGGTCGGGTTTGTACCCGTGGGTAGCGAGGGTCGTAAATGATGCATACATTGTGTGTGTGTGTAGACCAATATAAGGTTAGGTGGGATTTACCCTGTATATTGGCCATGTTAGTGTAGCCTTAGATTTAATAGGGGGAGTTTGATTTTGGGCAAATGCGTTACTATGAAATACTTTATGCTGTTTTAGCCATTTTAAATACAATAATCACCCAAAATTTATAATACATACCTTTTAGTTGGTGTCACACATAAGGATGTAATGACCACCTCAGACAGAGTCTGTTCCATCCTTTGGGGAGCTTGATATTTCTCACAGTGATTGTCAGCCACCCAAACTCTCCTTTGAAGTTTTGTTTATTTCACTGACTGAAAAGGGTGCATTGGAACTATCTTTGCACAATATGTCTATATTATACAAACTATTTTCATAAATTTCTGTTGAGTTGTCTACAATTAATAAAAATAAAGAGCATGAAGATTGTGGTGAAGCAAAAGAAAATCCCCTTCCCTGTAACCCTTTATGTCCCTATACTTTGTCATATTTGTACTGTATCAAGAAATAAATGCTAACTCATAAGTTTCAGGAAGGTTGTGTCTTTTTGTCGGCTTTGCCATTGAGGCAATATGCTCCGGCTCCATGACACAAATGGGCGTTCCTGCTATGATGGGTGTTCCTGGTTCAGAGACTGGGAACGCCCCCTTCTAATTTGTGTGAGCCTCCCCATGCTTGTCACAACATCAGGGCATTATCAGGGTTAAACATAGCAACATCCGCCACCCAGTTGGCAGTGTCCGCTGACTATTGTCTTTCTCGAAAAGTTTTAAAACAATTGTCTAGCAGTCAGAGCATATGACAGGCATATAGAGCTATGAATGTCAATAAATCTTAATAAGCTTATGTTTGATTCATGTATAAAACGAGAGGACTTTTCAAATAAATCATTAAGGTGAGCATAGTATTGGGAATATTTAAGACAAAAATGGAGAAAACAGGTAACGATAAGGTGGGATGATATAAAAATAATTAAATAAGAGAGAGCATTTATTACACGAGCTAGAATGGAGTTTACAGAACACAGAGCCAACGTATCATTAGTAAAGCTAAGAAAAAGAGCTAAATGAACGCCAATATCCTATAAAAATGGAGATGAAAACAGGTAATCAGGTAGATGATCATAAAAGATAATTAAATAAATAAGCTAAGAGCATTACACGAGCTAGGATGGAGTTTACAGAACAGAGCTAGCAAACCATTAGTAAGCTAAGACAAAAAGTAGCTAAATTAACGCCAATGAATCCTAGGAGAAAACATGAATGTTTGAAAAAAAAAACATGTTGACAAACCGTTACCTATTTAATAGAAAAACAATCACATCCAAATAAACAAACCCCACTTGGTTATAGGCCTAACGGTACAAGTGGTCGCTGCAATCTTTAGTTGATAGCTACAAATAGCTGCGTTGCTGATGGACCGACGACATTCAGACATGAACTGCGACAAGCTTGTCGCTGTTATTAATATCAGATTCAGATACAATAAAGACAACACAAGAGTTTTACAGTGACACGTTAAAGATTTACTTCCATCGTCATTTCATTAATATTGCTGTGTTCGCCATTAACATTGAATGCACTATGCGTCGTTTCTGTTTAAAAAAACCTTCTGGTTGCTTTGTTTCCAGCTGTATTTGTAGGCTAGAAGAGTGGCTTGAGGTCCAACGACAGGCTTTTCCGGTTCTTCTCATGAATGTCCGTGACGTGAAAAATGAGGCGTCTCTGATTGGCTCCCTCCCATGAATGTATGAAGGAACCTCCTCCCCCGCTCTGTGTGTGTAACAGAGCACACGAACGAGTTTGTTCCACCATGCTAGTAAACAGTTAGCTAACTTAGCTCCTCAACTCCGCAGCTACAGTCGCGCCGTCTTCACTTCTAGTGCGGAGGGGAGGGTTACCTGCCTTCCCATAGGCGGGTATAAACCCACGTGGGTGACGCCTTTTTGATGTGACGTGGAAGCGAAAGGCTTTTCCTGATTCGCTCCCTTCTCCATATTGTTTATATGAATAGGAAACACAGACAGTGGAGGTGACGCACCACGCACCATGCAAGTGCAGCATGTGTATGTAACTGGGGGTGACCCTCCGTATTTCAAAAGGAGCAAGTTAAAATGGTTGTCAGTGGAAGGAGATCTTTAAATAATAATCACCTAACTGACATAACTTCTCACTGGGTAATCATGTTTTCCCTGGGAGGCAGAGGGCATCGTGGAACACGTTTTGAATAAAATGCATTTCCAGCGTGCCCTGTAGAAACCTTTACGATTGGACAATGAAACGCGACCTTATGGGCGTTCCTAGTAGCATGACGGGAACCCTTCTCCATTGAGGAGACAGAGTGTCCTGCTGAAGTGACTCAACAATTACTGTGCTAAAATACAATTTTACAGCCTCATGTGTTTGATATTGTTTCCGCTGTTGAAATGTTGTGCTATGAGGTTGGCCAGCACTTAGTTTCCTGCCATTGACTCCTGGCTCCAAGTTATTTTCATCTGCTCAAACAATTACTTGGCCCAAAGTTTAGTCCAAGACATCAACATCCAGATTCAGTGGAGAGCATACTGAAGACTGATGGATGCAGTTTCAGAGCTGATTGTTACCTGATAGAAAATTGTGAGGAAAGCATAAACTGTTAAAATAAACAGGGAGTATTTCCTCCTTTTTCTGAGGTTCATATCAGTAAAATCTTTTCACTTCATTTCTCCAGACTATAGACGTAGAAGATTGCTGTTTTATAGTTCTACATCCTGGTGTAAAGTTGTGCAGTGACACATATAAATGTGAAGCAGGGTGTTGATGGAAAAGAGCCGCTCTCATTTTGTGGATGAACACAACTGCCATAAAGGCATTTAGCAGACACCAAACTCAATCAACACTGAATTTTCCCCGAAGCTGCTGCTTAAAATTGTTTGTTTTCTTCTTGATTTTCTTGACAAACAGCATATAAACAGTGTTGGTTAGCCAGCAGCATAAGGCTCAATGCCTGTCATCAGCACATAAATGTGCTTCAGATGTAAAGGCCAAACACAGCATGAAAATAGAATCCAAGTCTAGATCAGCACCAAACGCTAATCAAGGAATCTGTCCGCTTTACTCTAATTGAATCCATTTTCTGATTGCAGTGAGTTAAATGGTCAGCATCCTGTTAAAAATAATCCTTCTGTTCATGCAAAGTCAATTACAGACATCGAGAGGAGCCCATTAGTACTAACTGTTTATATCAGACAAACAGCATTTACTAGGAAATCAACCAACCTGACCTCAGCGTGTCGCCCCATAACAGTAAGCAATGTTAAGTCTTGTCTGACTTTCATGGAAAGTCAGACAAGACATAATGCAGTTATCAAAACAGGAGATTTAAACAACTATTACATGTGTAATTGGAACAGATGAGAATCTGACTGTTTATTAACAATATGGGAGAAATCTGGAAGGACTTGTGCATTGTTGTTGGAAACACTGTGGAAAACTTTAATTGTGATAATAAGTTAATGTGACGATCATGGACATTTATTTCATGAAGATTGCTCCTGTCTGTGATAGGAGGTCACAGTGAGGAATACCAGACACACAGAGGACAGAGGAGGAATGACATGCTGTCACAGCAGAGACAACACTGGATTTTACTCCCAACAACAAAAACACGTAAAATTTTGGTGAGCACTCATTAATTTGACACTATTATGCTAGCTATTGCTAACAGAGACAGTTGCATATGGTGTTGCCCCCCTCAGACACTGAGAGATATTGTGAAATATAACGTTATTTGCTTTGATCAGGGCAATATTGTGACCAGAAAATAAAAATAGTTCAGTCTAATACACAAACGGATTATCTTCAGGATATCTGAAGGCTACGCGATCTTTACAGTCCTTAAACAATACTAAAAGCCAAATATATGACAAAATAGAAAAGTAACAACCTTTGTAAGTTTTAAGTTTTAAGTTTTTTTTTCTAACCAACTTTGATAAGTATTATCAAGATTTGCGTTTTATATTCCAGTGTTGTCTGTCATTAAAACTAGTTTGGGAGATGAATAATAGTTTACTTTAATGCACCGATGTAACAAATATGTCAGAATAACTGAGAGATCTCCAGATAACACACCTACAGTATTGGTTATCATTACCTTAGATGACAGTGATGCAACAATGTAAGTCCAGATATTCACACACTGCTTTCTGTGTTGGTAGATACGAAGTAATTAGGACTAGAACCCTAAGCAATGGCAGCACTGCAAGATGGCGCAACACATCGGATTAGTCCTACAGTGGGTCTATATAGTATGTGGGTGTGGGAGGGACAGGGTTTGAAATTTATTCTGTATTTGTATTCTAATTTGCACTTTGTGTTGTATTTTATGAATTAGAAGTGCTATATAAATAGAGTTTGACTGGCTGATTTGCAGCCATCAACTATATCAACCGATAAATATCCCTTACAGTAACAAGTGGCCAAAGAAGACAGATCTCTGCACTCTGCAAAAGAACTTACATTCCAAGTCATGCAGGAAATTACTCCTCTTCTTTTACCATGAATATCTGTCTTACAACAATAAAGACAAAATGGTCCTAAACGGCAACTAAAGGGGCAAAAAATATTGCGGAAGTGCAATACAGTTTGATTAATAAGATTTAGTAAACAGAGGTAAGGCAGATTTGAGATTAAGCATAGCTAACTCAATCTAATGGTAATGCTATCAATTACTGAAGGTCTGAAGCCTTCGACACAGAAAAATGTAGACCAAACATCCAACACTTGGAAAGATAGTGGAATTTTTAATCTTCTTTCCAGAAAATCAGCTTCACACGTAAAAAAAAAACCAAAAAAAAAAACAAAAAAACAAAAAAACATATATATATATATATATATATATATATACATATATATACCCCCCCCCCCCCCCCCCCCCCCCCCCCCCCATATATAAATACACACATAGAAGTATATATATATATATATATTTTTTTTTATATGTATATT
Source organism: Atherinomorus stipes (assembly GCA_023101725.1). Taxonomy (NCBI): domain Eukaryota; kingdom Metazoa; phylum Chordata; class Actinopteri; order Atheriniformes; family Atherinidae; genus Atherinomorus; species Atherinomorus stipes. The sequence continues at coordinate 35,396 of JALJCO010002133.1, read as the reverse complement.
CAGATAAAATTGGACCTATTATTATTATTTTTAATGTATTTTATTTCTGCACCATCTTCTTATCTATTTCCAGCATTTTTTTCCCCCCGAAGTTCCTCTTTTTTTCTGTAGTAAAATGTAATATTTGATAGATTTTGTGTTTTTAATCCTGACTTGGTGCATGGAGTAAAATTAGACTCCAACAAAAACGAATTTCAAAGTTTATCAGCTTGTTGCACCTCTTGTATGCGTTGCATCACATCCAGTACATTTGATATAAATGTTTTTTGTGACAATCTCATGTCATGTTTTTTATCTTATGTCATTTACGTTTATCATGTTATATTTCACAAAGGTGTAATCTGTTGAACATAAGTGAATTTGGTCCAGTCATTAAATAGAAATTAAACCAAGATTTAGAGCTATTAAACCAACATGTGAATGGGCTCTGGACTAGTTTCAGTATAAAAATGGTTGAGAAACCCTGTTACAGTAACTTCAAAAACCTTATGACCATATAGTTAAAGGTGCCATGACATCAAATTTCACTTTTCTGGGGTTTTGGGGGGTATAATATGATCTGTTGTGCACTGATGAGGCCATGTGAATGTCCAGAGTGAGAATCAAAGTTCCTGTTTATGGTATAAGCTTTGTCTCTTTGTTCAGAAGTGGTTGAATCAGACAGAAGCCTATCATTCTATGTAAATTATTTGCTCCAATAAGAGCACACTATCAAGTAACAGCCTCACCCCCTCCTCTCTCCTAACGGTCTATGCACCGTGTAAAGCTCCATATCATTACCGACCTAACTGTTTTGAGGAAGTGAGGTCTGGCGTTTCAAAAACAATACCCCGCTGTAAAAGGTGTTTTTTTCTTTGGAGATTTGACATATGCAGCGATGCCAACGATATGAACTAGTTTTTACTGCTATGTCATCACTCCTCTATGCATAAAGGGCGTTATAAGATCAAAATGGCTTAGATGTTTCTGTAAGTGAGACCACAGGGGCTTCAGACGCATCTTTAGAAGAGGTGAATGCTGCTGTGTGGAGTGAATTAGGATACCTCCACCAAACTTAAATATTCCCACCTCTATGCTACACTGTAGTTTGTTGCAATGTGATTTTACTTACTCCCATTTGTCTTCTCACAGAGATGCTTTTGTTACTGCCAAAAATCTCTCTGAGACTGATCAGTAAATGGGAATGTTTTCAATCATCTACTGTGAGATGCTGCCATGTTTCAGCCGACACCCAGAGGTAAGCCCTCTTTCTTTCCAACAGGTCATAAAGAGGCCTGTGTTTTTGTTTTTATAATTGAAGCCATAGCATTTTAAGTAAATGCAGTTATTTACCCTTTGCCTTCTTGTTTGTGTGTGTGAACATGATTCTTTAAAGCAATCTGTATTTGTAAATGCTCACTAAAAGCTTTGGTATGACATCTTCAAGTGGATAGAACTTGAAGACAAATTGAATAATGAGGGTTGGAGATCAAAAGATATCAGTGCAGACCAAAACACAGACAAAGCCTGCTCAGCAGAGAAAACATTATTTCATTCATTATTAAACTTGTCCTTCTTTCATCAGCTTTGCACAAGACAAACAAAATCACAAGTTTGGATCAAACAGGAAATCACATTTTCATTTATAACTTTTAAAGGTGTCATAACCTGCTGTTTTACATACACAATCCTTCTTAAATTATCCTCAAATTAATTTTAATTCTAGTTGGGTGGGAGGAAAATTTAATGAGCTCATTTTAACCTCTTTTAATCCCCAGCTATTGTTTGTCACGAGAATACGCACGAGAGTTAGACCTGTCTGTAAGCATGTTCACGAGGCAAACGTCAAAAACAAAGTTTTTATTATGACAGACCAAGTGAAGGAAATGATGTCCCAACCCAGAAAAACGTGATAAAAACGTAACGGTGTGGTTGATAGAGAGGATCCGCGGACTAAAAGGGCTGGACTATGATGAATATAAGGAGCGCATGTCTGACGTGAAGTTAACCAAACAGTGTTAGCTTCTGTAGCTACATTAGCAGCTTGTCCGTTCGTCAACCACCGTTTACTGGTCTCTTACACAAAAGATAATAAGTTACACAAGCAGCAACACTTACCGACTGCACATCCTCACTGATAAATATAATCCACTGCTCCCTGGTAAGCTGTCCCTCCTGTTAGAGCATCGAAAACTGCTAAACTTCTGCCGAGGCAACTTAGCATGTCTATCTCCACCCTCCCTCCTCCGCCTTGTCGTCGGCGTCCTTTCTGACAAAGCTGGTCCTTCGTGGCAGGTAATCAGCTGCCTTCAGGTGTGCTAAAGACCCTAGCTTAGCAGCTCGCTCACAGCCTATCTAGTTCACGTCATAACAGCTGATCATAATGACTCCACAGCAGAGCAATCAGCTGCTTTTAGGTGGCTCTAAAAAGGCTAGCTTAGCAGCTAGCAGCCTCTCTCATTCCATCATTGGTAGAAAGAAATTCAATTCGTGTACTGTGGAGAGCGCGTGCTTGTGACGATTCTGGTAAGAAAGAGAGCGCCCGCACTCAAAGACGAAGTTACTTTCACTTTCCGAAGTTTCTGGCACGTTATAACTGAGGTCCTGTTCCAATACACATGTTTTAATGTGAAAAAGTGGGATTTCCGGGTGATGACACCTTTAAAGATAACATCTCCCCTTGAATTTGGGATTTAGCCTACTTGTTGGCTTAAAAAGCATATTTCAGTTGCTAATGATGTTTCAGCTTTTAATTAATTGCTGTCATCCACTTTTCTGAGAACCATCTGCAGTTTTGCATCATGTGTATCCAGTGTAGCAACAATCTGGCTCAGTAAGCATGGTGAAGTTGCTGTGTAATTGCAAATCGGCTTTAAGGATACATATATCACCTCAGCATAAATCAAACTGACTCTGTTTATCTTGGCAACCATTGCGCTTGTCTGTAGTGCTGCCATGTAATGTGGTAACACCTATGTAAAGCTGTGAAGTGTTCAGGAGCCATATGTGGAATCTGCATAACATCCTGGCATGATTCAATAAAAAAGTTTGACTTTTGCAAAATTAATTTTCAACAAATGTGATGAATGGCTTCATGGCCAAGTATCCTTTCAGACAATAAACCACCGCATCTGTGTTTCTGATTAGACTGCTTTTGAATGGGATCCATGCTTTGCAGCACCCAGCTGTGTCTCTAACAGGTGCTTCTTGATGCATTCATAAAAGGGCTGCTCTATGTATAATATTTTTCTTATTGCATTACCAAGCTATGAAGTCAGATGACGGGGTTTCCGTGATTTGACGGTTAAGGTTTATGAGCCAAGACCACAAAAGAGAGTCTAATATGACTTCTTTTATTATCATTTATGGGGGGTAGAAACATAAAACGTTGGGAAAAATTAGTTCAGAAATGAAGAAATGATGCAAACACTAACAGGCAAAGTCTGAAAATATCTGCAGAGGGATCAAATACTAACATGTTGAGCGTTGTTTTGTTTGCCATGAAACACATTCAAGCAAAGTAAAAAAGCCTGTTACTTTAATCATGATTGGACTCCAGGTACAGATAAAATGTCTGTGAGAGCAAATTTTATATTTCAAGTCCCTGTTTCACCACTTTATATGAGTTACTTGCTGTGGACATTATATCACCTGTCTTTATAAATTCCCAGACTAAACTTGGGTTGAAGTAAGTTCTTTAACAGATGTTAGCAATTTGTTATTTTGTATTCACATTGATGCAGGCATCCAATGCATTGCATTTCCTTGTCATGTGATCTATGGCCATCTAAACTCCATCCATAAACCTTTTGGTTTCTACATCTCTGTTAAAGAAAAATCCTTTAGAATCATCAGTATTTCTGCACAGGTTTGACTTGCAGATTAAATTTATTTTAGAAGTAGATGAAGAGTTCGATTCAACAGAAACATCATACCTGGTTATTTTGAGAAAATGTAACCACTGTTCCAGGTTTATGAAGTGTGAAGATATTAGCTTTTGGAGTGGTGTGTCCCCCATGGTACAGCAAGAAACTGTTGATCAGTTTAGTTTTAGAGCTCCGGGTTTCACTTTGCTGCTCCAAAATGTAGAACCTCTTTGGTTTGTCACTCTGCCACATGATCTGTTTTATTGATGTTTAGACATTATATCTGTACATTTGATCATATAATTAAATGTTGTTGCTCTACATTAAAAAAAAAAAAAAAAAAAGAAAAATTTTATATACCATCATCAGAGATAAGAAAATGTCACAGACAGGATGAGGTTCCTAGTTTGCTCTCAAGCACCACTTTAAAAAAAACAAAAAAACAAAGGGGCCCATCCCAGTACACCCTTAGCCCTACTCCTAAATTTTACGCGTTCCTGTGAGGGTAGTGGTGTCCCAATTCCTCTTTGCATGTTGGGGTAGTGGACATAATGTTAGCCAGACTAGCCATGGCTAGCTAGGCTAAAATACGAATGAAAAGCTTGTCTGCTGCTTTTCAGCAGTTCACAAGAGACAACAGTCATCAATGGTGACTTCTTCATGTGTTTTGGTTTGTTTATTAATGAAGTGAGAATGAATGATGAAAAAAGCAAAAAGATCCCAACTGTTAACTCCATGTTACTGCTGGGTGTGCTGTTATGGTGACATGTATGCGTAAACGTCACTACGCAGTTGCTTAACTTGCCAGAATGCGAATGCTGCAAGTGGTGTCCCAGTTCCTAGGGAAGATTACAAAGTCCTATCCCTTGTGGCTTCACTTTGAGGGTGTAGTGGTAGTGGGTATGGGCTAGTGGTAGTGAGTATGGGGAGAGTTGTTCAAAGTAGGGGGAAAATTGGGGTTTGGGCCAAAATCTTGTTTATTTAAAGAGCCTTTTGCATTTTAGCATCTCCTAAGAAAGGCTAGCTAAACATCCATCTTGCATCAGTTCTCTAGACCAATGTTTTCAAATTGGGGATCAGGACCCCCATGTGGGTCACATGATAATTTCAGAGTTGCCAGATCATTGCGGGAAAAAAAGAAAAAAAAATCAAATTTACGTAGGATATTTTGGGGGCTCTCAAAATGAACACATTATAGCAAAGACAGTCTGTGAAATTAACACATTCATTTTTCACTAATTTCTCAATATAATTATGTATTATCTAGACCTCTATCTGGTCTATGATCCATACTGAAGCAATCCCTTACAACAAAGGATATCCTATCCCTCTTTGCTGCTGATGGCTGATCATAAGATTGAAAACATTGGCTGAGGGAAGATATGGGATGGAGGTAAGTATATTAGAAATCACCTCATGCCATTAAAAACCGCCTTTTGGGAAATGGTGTGCACTATGTTTTATTTTCGACGATGCCTGGCGTAAAAGCGTGTTCAAGTACTAACAGAATGTGAATGGCTTGCAGTAAGTCTCTGTCCTGCTTTGCCACCTCAAACCTTCCCCGCCATGGACGTAATCCATTCTGCTGGTCGTTACCCAAGGGCTCTCCTGCTCCTCCATCCATCTGCCCTAGACCCCATGGTCCCATGGTCCTGTCCATGGATGTTGGTTTCCATCAGTGGACGCCATCTCCATCCGGCTGCCTCTTTCTGCTGGCACCTGCAAAGGCTTCCTTGCTCCAGTCCTCACCTATCAGTTCCTTTGTCCTCCATCCACCATACCCGCTTGAACAGAGTTCCTGCCGAACCACCAGCCAATGGTGTCCAGAGAGGATTTCTGCCACCTGCTGCCAATCTTCTTTATTAAGCCGGTGTGCAGCTGCAGACATCTTTGTTTTAATCTTACAAACTAATTCTGGGTTTTTGATCTACAGTTTATAGCCCCCAACAAAAAGAAGTTATGGAAGCGGATGGATGATGATGACGTCCATGCTGTTTTGAGCGTATTTGCTGTGGATAACAGTCAGCAGGACTTTGAGTCAGCAATTCAAATCAGTATATACCAACAACCTTTTGGAGCACAATGTTGGGCATGCACAGAAAGATTTTTTTTTCTTTTAATTGGGAAAAGTTAAAGGTTGAATGTGGAACATTTTTTATTAAAAGCTATATTTTTTTCAAAAATAATACCGCCACAGGTCATTTGGGGGTGTACAGAATGAAAGTACAACGTTTCCCAGAAAAATTATATTTAGCCTAAAAATAATTATAAAATAAATTTTGACGGGTTCGATAATGGCATTTTATTTATGTCTATAAGCCAATACACGCTGCCATTGCAGGTTGCCAAATATGATCTCTGTGTGGACACAATATTCCGGTCATAGTCAGGCTTGTACAGGGGAAAACCGTAGAGACGACGAGTGAAGCAGCTGCTTCAGAGCCCTGGAGATATTGTTATCTGTTTGTGAGGAGGAGTGACCTGAGAAGAGCAAAACCTGGAGTAAATTTAGGTGAAGACTTCACTAAATGGACCCACATAAACGTTTTCCACGGAGTAAAACACGGAAATGGCGACTTTTCTCCTGGATCTGTAAGCTAGCTTGTTTGCTAACATGGCTAACGTTAGCTGTCAGTTATAAACTCCTCTGCGTTACTTGTTGGACATGCTGCAGACTGTTGGTCACTTTCGTATCGGCAGCAAGCCTAGCATCCCAGCGGCTGGAGTTGTTTTTCTGCCGTTGCAACTACAACGTAACACACGTGATGTCGCTGTTCTGTCCGTATTCCATATTCAACCTTTAAATTAACTAAAACAAACTTTCAAAAAGCTGAATGACCACAAGAGCCTAAGTGGATTGGGACTGTCTTACCATCTAGAATCACCCTGATTAGAATACATTTTCCTGAACATTTTGATGCCGTGGAAGTGCAAACTACACAGATTATCAGGAATTCTTTCCCCTGGTAAGTAAATTCTGGGTAATAAAAAAATTCCTAGAAACATAGGTGGGAAAATCTGTTGTTGTTTTGTGTTTCCTCAACTCACATGAAGATTGGCCAATATGAGATAAGGCTGTAGATGCCTCTAGATGTGGCATTTCATACTTTTTTTGGTGGTGTCTGTTTCTTTTTTTTAAACTAATTTGGTTTTAATTGCTGTTTTTATGTGTATTTTTTGTCAGCCACATTGTTGTTTATTAAAGTGCTCTATAAAAATAGATGGTATGGTATGCATCATGTTGAAGTGACAGTAGTTTTGTACTGATTGGCTTTTCAAGAGGGTACAGATGGGCTTGCATTTCTTCCTTTTGTTTACAATTTGTGCATCACGGAAGTGGTTGAGGTCTTTAGAGATGTTGACAATCAGCTTTGATTTTGAATTTTCTTGGAAGGTCCTCTGTGATCTTGCTCATTTGTACCATATTTTTCTCCCCAGACTACCTGAAAATCAGACATGATCCTAGTGCTTTAACTTGCTTTAAAAAAAAAAAGACAAAAAACTCAGATTTATACCCCTTTGCCAATCATATTAATGCAACTATGTCCCTTCATATATTAATAACAATGTATGCATTTCTTTATCCTTCATTCATTCATGCCAGTTCTCTTTATACTTTTAACACTTATGTGTGAAAGCCTGATAAGTGTTTTAAAAAGGGTCAAAACAGCACTATGTTTTATGAAAATAAGTTGTCTGTCATGTTTCATGAAACAGACACAGGTAGATAATTGCTTTTATCCGGTCAACCTCCTACTTTATGCTGATCAAGCTGGCAGCAGATAGAACATTGGAGCATCAGCACTTGAAATGCGGCTTTGGAAGAATGATTCTTGTATTAACCCCCCACTAGTCACCTCAACAACACAGATGGTACATATTTACTGCAGGATAATGATATTGCAGTGCAACATTGATGTGGAATATTTTGTACGACCTTCTAAATTTGCAACCTTGTGTTCTACAAAGTGTGCTTATGAACTGCTTACTTGCTACGTCAGATATGTTTTGGAGATAACATAATTGCAGACTGGAATATAGCAACAACACTTTTGCCAATGTAGGGAAGGTGGTTTGTGCCTGAACTATGTTGAAGTGCAAGAGGTATTTGGGGTGAAGTTTTTAAGAGAGATATAAAGTCTTTGCTAGGTCTTGGGCCTCACTTTGCAGCTAGAATAATGCAATGCTATGGCACCTATGACTCTTGAATTACAGAGAGATGAAATACATTCTGCCAAAATAATGTTCCCCTCTTTTGATATTATGATATTGGTTGTTTGAGAATTCCGGAGACTCCACAGGTGCTAAGCTTGGTTAAGTTCTGGTGGATGAAAGCCATAACTGTCACAATCCATGGTATAGACAAGGAGGATAGCTGGACTTAATGAAACTGCAGCAAAAAACAATAATGTTCTGGCACTGGGCAAAGGAAAAGCTGAAGCATAAACGCTAAGGGACTACTAATGAACGAGAAGTGCTGGTTCAAGGTTTAACAAGTAAGCAGGAAATAAACACGACAATAAACTACAATGTAAAACATGAAGTAAAGGCTAACTAGACTGCATACTAAACCAGATTAAGAAATTTACAGATGAGAGACGCAAAACTAACCTAATCTAGCAAAACAAAACACAGACCATGTAGGGCTGGGTCATATCTTACCGTTCACGGTAATACCGGTGTAACGTTAGGGGAATGATAAGAAGATTAAATGTCACAAAAGAATATAAGTGAAACGCACATGCGCACTGCCGTTGTTTTGATACTGTCAAATGCACAGCAGCCAGTCTGGCTGCGTCCGAGACTGAGGAAGGCAAAAGCAGCGCATTAACTTAAAGGAGTGATGACATAGCAGTTAAAAACTAGTTTATGTTGTTGGCATTACTGCATATTAAATACTCCAAAGAAAAAACGGCATTTTTTACAGCTGATTTTGTTTTGAACAGCCAGACCTCACTTCCTCAGTAATACAGTTGGGTCCGGTGGATGATATGGAGCTTCACCGGAGACCACGTTGACTTCATTTTGATTGGCTACACCTTATTTGGCTATGACCTTATTCTAGAGAATCTAGGTCAAGCTGTGGTGGGACTTTGCTAAAGGCTAACTGCTAGCAACATGGGCACTTCAGACAGTGAGCTACGTTTATCAGACAAGACAGCATTTAGAAAATAAAACTAAACTTACAGGTAATGACAAGGGTTGGTGGCCCCTCTCGGAGTGTTGCTGCAGAAAATTTCTTTTAAATCCATTTGTTTGAAAACCCAGACCTGACTGCACAGAAGTTACTGCTCAGCTACACACACGCAGCTGAATCAGACAGGGAGGGGGAGCGGGGGACCTAAGCAAACAGTGCATAGACCGTTAGGAGAGAGAGGGGGGGGGGGGGCCTGTTTACTTGAGTAGTGTGCTCTTATTGGAGCAATTGAACTACGAAGAATGATAGAACTACGTAAATGATAGCCTGCTGTCTGATTCAACTGTTTCTGAGCAGAGACAAAGCTGACAGACCATAAACAGGAACTTTGATTCTCACTCTGGACGTTCACATGGCCTCATCAGTGCACAACAGATCCTTATACACCCAAAACCCCAGAAAAGTGAAATTTGATGTCATGGCACCTTTAAAGCTTGTTCCATACTTGGTGAGAAGCAAGAACTTTCTTCTTGTTCTCAAGATCGCAAGAACAAGAGAAGAAAAAGGTTTGTTTTGGTCATTTAATCCTCCACGATTAAGCTTCTTCTGTGATGAGGCGGGTATTGATGCAGGGGGATGACTGTGAAAAATTTTGTGGTGGGATTGCGGGTTGCGCACGCTAGTGATGTACTTGTGACGGGCCGACCTTTGACCAACGAGACCCGCAGGTCAGGTTAGGTCAGATTAAAAAAATTTCAATGCTGGATTGTGGGTTGGGTTGTGCAGGTTATTATATTAGTGCAATGTGCGTCTGTGCATAACCTGCGACGTTACATAAGGAAAGCAAGCAATGCCTGCCACCTCAATGAAGGGGGATGATGGGAGAGAAAGAATATTTCACTCTCAAGCAGTTTTTTTCTGGCCAAATAAAAACTCCAACTTGGGCAGCGCCAGATTGTGCTCCAGCTATGCCAGGGGTTATAATTTAATTTTGTTTGCAGGCTTGTTACACACATCACACATTAACCCTCATAGCTCCCTAAAAAAAAAGTTATGTTAAAGGGCAAACTCAGTAACTTTTTTACCTCAATAAATGCTTTTCGGAATCCCCGTGGGGCTAAACAAAGTGTTTACGGAGCGATTCAATGTTTCCCCACTCCGCCGGGGCCTCTGGCCTGCGAGCAGCTAAAAACAACTTTGCCTGCGCCGACCCGAGCAGAACATGCGACAACAGAAACCGCTGTACGGTACTCAGGTCCCCTATCTACCGAGCTGCTTCCAGCGCTGATTTGTACCAGACTACCAGCGCTAATTCGAAGAAAACATTTCTTTAGCTTCACACCACCTAAACACGGCTCTGGCTCTCATAACCAACTCTTTGCTGGACCAGAGTGATTCACGTAGCTTGCGCTGCCTGGGCGCCGGGTGAGGGCATCACTACTTCAGGCTCAATAATCACTTGTCACGTCCGTAAAGTAACTAAAAAATTCGTATTCTTACCTGCTTCTCGCCAACACCAGTGAAAAATATAATCCACGGCATATTTACCCGCAAATCGCGGGTAAAACGTCCCGTTCAGAAAATACAGGACTTTGCTTTGAGCAGAGGGAGACGAGAACTGCTACCAACGCAGCAAAGTAGCATCAACAAGCTAGTAAACGCTTAGAAATATATCCAGGGATCAAAATAGAAGAAAGACAGGTAGAGAGCCGTCTGTGTGCTGTGGGGGTGTAAGGGGGGTTGAACACGACAGTGAAAGGACGCCACTAGGGGGAGCCCCGAGCTGAAGTTACTGAGTTTTGCTTTTAAGTTTTCTTAAGGGAACAGACTGGCCAGTGTCAGTTAATGGCCTGTGAATATTATCTAAAAATTAAATGTTGCATTTTTCTTTCATGTTTATCACCAAAGAATTCTGGCCTAATCATCAATAGCAAAAAAATCAATGGAGTTTTAAAAATTTTAACCCTTTAAATTCCACTTTGCATACATGATGCTCCAACTTCCAAAAACTGAAAATGGGGTTAAACTTACTATAATTTATGCAATTTTTTGTGCAGGATTATCAGATCCCTGGAGTATTTAAAAAAAAGGTTAAAAAAAAAAAAGTTTTTTTTGTTGCATCTTTATTTTTTGTGTTACAGTGTTTTTTTTTTTGTTTGTTTTTTTTAAGTTACGTTAAGCTTCTTAAGGGCACGGACTGGCCAATGTCTATTAATGGCCTGTAAATATTATCTAACAATTAAAAGTTGCATTTTTTTCATGGCTGTCCTAACTGACTTCTGGCCTTACCATCAATACCAAAAATAAACGAAGTTTCAAAATGTCGGTCAGTCAGCCATTTTATGTACCGCTTATCCAGTTCCATCATTGCTCGAGGTTGTTGGAGCCTATCCAAGCTATTATCAGGCAAGAGGCAGGGTACACCCTGGACAGGTTGCCAGTCTGTCGCAGGGCCAACACAGAGAGACAGACAAGCATTCACACTCACATTCATTACTAGGGGCAATTTAGAGTAACCAATTAACCTATCATGCATGTCTTTGGATGAGGGGGAGGAAGCCGGAGAACCCGGAGAGAACCCACACATGTACGAGGAGAACATGCAAACTCCACACAGGAAGGCCACAGTTGGAACTGTTTAAACCCCTCTCCCCAGCTGGGAATCGAACTGCCGACCTTCTTACTGTGAGGCTGCAGTGCTAACCACCATGCCACCATAAAGCCCGAGTTTCAGAATGTTAACCCTTTACTTTCCAGTTTGTGCACACGATGTTCCCACTGGCTAAAACTGAAAAGTGGGTTAAATAGCCCAAAAATAGTCTGTAGATGGCATGTCGTTATTAGGTATTCAGAGCATTAGATTATAGCAACCACAATTAAAAAAGCTCAATGAGAAGTTATTTCGAGATAAAATGCAAAAAAAAAAAAAAAAAAAAAAATGTGGGGAAAATTCCATTTTGAACTGGAATGGCAGTGCATTACAGAGAGGGAACTAAATTCCCTTGCAAACCCTTACAGAAAAACCACATGTGCTCCACATGTGCATGAACATGTGGAGCACATGTGAACCACATGTGGTCACATGTGAAATTCATGTGGTTTTTCTGTAAGGGAAAGACTGACCTGAATAATTATTTGTCTTTTTTGCATGTGGTCATCAAAATGCTTGAAAAAAAAGAAAGAAAATAAATACCAAAATAACAAATTTGAGACCCTTTCACGCTCAAATAACCTCACATGAGAGAAGAAAAATTTCTTTTTTTTTTTTTTACTTCATTGGATCTGTGAAGCATCTTCGAGTATTTGAAGGACACTGATTTGCTGAAATATTATTGAAGTCTATGGGTTTTGTGTATCCACAATTCTCATGCGTACCTCTTTGCTCAGATCTGCAGCACCCAAGCAAGCACCAGCTGCTGCTAGTTAGCGATAAACTTACAGGTGCCATCACTAAAACTGCAGGAGCCAGGGGTAGTAATTACCCAAATTTAACAACAATATACACTGGCACTGGCTCACACTCTATAAAGTATCCTAATATTTACACCATTATTTCCATTGTTTCTTTTGGAAATTATGACCCCCGTCTCTGTGTCTGAATATGCTGACCTCCAGTGAGAGGCCTTGTTATTCCTGCAGCGGCTGCCTCCATACTGCTGATTCTAAATATCACCTCTCTGCAACCCTGACCTTTGACCTCAGGTAGTAAATTCTCTGAACGCTTAGGTACCTCGGCGCCATGCTCTTGTGGGACTTGAGCAGGGACTTTAATTGCTTATCCTCATCTCAGTACAGACGTTCATGGCATTGCAATTGGTGAGCGCATAAATTTGTGTGCCTGACTTCAAACTCAGAGAGGGCCAGTGCCAATAATTATATGAGAGTCTCTGAGGTTCCCTTGTATATCTTGGACAAGAATACAGTCATGAAGAATAGAAGTAGTGAGGTTCGAGGCTCTGTGAACAAGGCCAGCCAGATTATGGATATTTTGGGGACAACTATGCAACACAACAGTTTAGCTGTGAAAAAGCGCACAAATGGTCCTGTGACATGTTTTTTGATGGATTGCTATCTTTTGCTTTGACTGTAGTTAGATTAAAGTGGAAATTATAAAACCATTACTGAAGGGCACTGACTCAAACTCTGTTAGTGACATCAGCGCAGCAGTAGCTCCATGAAATCTGCCAGGTTTTATTACAGATTTAAACCTAAATCATTACAATAGAATCACTGTGTAGCTCTAACCCTAAATGCCAAGCTTCCTTTAAGCAGACAGCGCTTGCGATTAGCGGTTCATTACAGTTGGCAAATAAATGAGTCAAGAGTTCAAGTTTGTCCAACATTCCAAACTGCCTGTCCTTGATTGTCCTGGTCCAAACCCTAGACCGCATGCTCTGATCCCTGGGAGTCCCATTGGCGGGTGTTGTCCGGTCACAGCGGCAGCTCCGGGACCCTTTGGTCGGCAAAGCATGAGCCAAGGCCTCATCACGGACCTCAGTCCTTCCTGTTCTGCCCCACTGTCGCCAAACCCCTGGAGCCAACCTCTGCAGTGAGGAGGCTGCATAAAAATAAAAACTACAAATGGAAAGCAAGAGTCGTGAAAGGGTGACAATCTGTGTGTTTAGTTTTACATCTTATAAAAAAGCTCTCCTCTCTTCACCTTCTCCTTTTTCTTAAACACAGGGAGGTTTAGAGCCCAGAGATTTTCTGCAGTGGGTGAGCGTATTTTCGGTTTCCATCATTATTCCCGCTGTTGCCCGAGGGCCGTCTTTTTCCACATTCAGCAGAGATTTGCTTCCATTTTGGAGGGGCCCATGGTGCTCCTTCTGTTTCAGGCATATTATCTTAATCGCTGCCAATGTGCCACAGGCAAAGAGGGCACAATGATGATTTATGCAAAGCTTAACTGATTTAAAAGTTCTTTAAAATATTTTACTGGTCCGGCTCTCCTTCAGAGTATAAATGCATGTATGGGTGTGGGATCCAGGCGCAGCTACACCAGGATACACATCATTTTATTTGAGCTTTTAGGTGAGCTATTATGACGATTAGATGAATTGGGTGAGGTGCTATCAAACTAAATGATTTAGATGAAGTAATTTAGCAAGCACAGATATGGTAATTGCACGATTTTAAGGTAGTTTTGAAAGCGAGACATTTTCTTGGCACCAGGGTGAAGTGGATGAATCGTAGCAGGGAAAGCAGGTTCTAGATACGCTAAGCCAATACAGATGAAGCCTTCAACGGGGTCGTAAGCATGCTAGGAAAATCATGCATGCTACCACACACATTACAAACACATACTGTGCTAGTTTTGGGTTATTTTTAGGAGGTGGCTGCATTTTCCATTTCCACACATCTGTGTCTGTACCAATGTTGTTCTTTAAGATGCTGTGAAATGATGCATTACTCCCAAAAGGCTATGACGTCCAGAGCTGTCACCAGTGGCTTAACATCACAAGTACCTGATGATAAACTGAAGAAAGGTTATTTGTGGATATTTTTAAGACTTCATTTTGATGCTTCTGCTGTGCTGTACTGCAGGTCTCGATCCCTTTATAGTTTAAAACCAAAAGGAAAAATAATAGGAAAATATTTAACAACAGAATTGATTAATGTACAGTAACTTGAGATGAAAAATAATGTATTTATCCCAGAGGAAATTTCCATTATTGTAGTAGGATTGCTCCTTTTTCCTTTGTTTTTTTTTAAAAACAAAAATGATAATTGATGACGAGAAGAAGAAGAAGACTTGTTCCAGTGGGTGATGACTGCTGGCCTGAATGATCTCCGAGTATGAAGGTCAAGTGCATGAAAACGCCAAACCCTGACATGTGCTTACACAAAATTGAATATGTGGTGTTTTCGCAGATAACCGGCTGTGCTGTTTTCTGCAGCATATGGACAGAGCAAGGCCTCAGCCATCTCCACAGCTGTGGTAACTTGGCAAAGTGGAAATGTTTGTATGAATCCTAATCAAATATTTCAACTTCACTAAAGCTGCAAACTTGGCCATGCTTTGCAGGCTGATGCTGTGAGAATGTACAAACTTGGAGATAAAGGATTTGAAATGCATATTGATCAATTATTTTCACCTTTTAACTCCTCTTTCCCCTCTTTTAATAATCACAAGCAACATTACAGTGGCTGTAGTTTGGGGTCTTTGCCAGGGGAGCATAATACTAACACTAGATGGCAGCAGCACACACTCATACCACTGCTCTTGGTTATTTGAAAACTGAGCTGCAACACTTCATAGAAAAGTAAAGCTTCATCACTATTTGAGAACAAAGAGGAAGAAATACGACAGCTTGCTCACTAGGACTGAATCTCCTTGTCACCTGATGGCCATACCTGCATGTTATTACCGAGACTGCTTCTGCTGAAAACATGTGAGTCACATCCTGGATTGAAAACAAAGGAGTGAGCTCCAGGAATCCAGTCAAAAAGGAAGGAAAGAAGGGAGGAGGGGAGGAAAAGTTAAGGGCAGGAATGGGGTTTGCTGGAGTCTTTTTTGCTTTCACTTTGGAGTGATGTTTGGAGTGGAAACACCCAGGAGAGATAAGGTGGGACGTCATGTCTGGCTTTCATCATGGCACTGCCTCCTGCCTGTTGTTGCCTCAGTGGTAGGAGAACTGAGAGCCTGGGAGTCACTCCAGTTCAGCCAAACTCCCTGTTTGAACAACACTGCAGGAATCTGAGGTCACTCTCCAGAAAATGGCAAGAACACAGCGAGCTGTGCTGGGTTTGACCAACACAAAGAGACAGGAAGAGTTAACAGAATCTACCTGTAAAAATAAGGTTGTGTCTCAGTCGTGACAATATGATCATTCTGATCATTTTCTTCATATATGGGGAGTTACATGTTTGTTTACCCTGTGGGGAGAGCTGATTTATAACTGAATCCTCAATCTTTGTCCCAAGAGGCACAATTCATCTTGACCACTTTTTATGCCTTTCAATAAAACACGCTTTAAAAAGATGTTCCCTCTCTTTGTCTGCAGCTCTGATGTGATCACCAGAGTTCCTCAGGGTGAAGGCCTTGGCCCGGTTTGTCTTAAATATGATCTCAGTGGTGCTCCCCCTCCACTTCCTCTATTGTTTAATTAGTTTAAAAAAAAAAAAAAAAAAAACTGGTTAATTTGGTTTGCATGAGACAATAAAAATATAAGGAAAAAAAATCTGTCTGCCAGTTATGCCTGGGAGTCATTGTGCCTTGGGGTAAAGGTCTTTTATGCTGTCTCATGATTGTGGCATCAAACATGCACTAATTTATGGCTGTGCAACCCCAACCAGCCCTCCCACATTGTATTTTGTTTTTTTTAATGAGGTAAACTGAGATGTGGACGCTTTGCTTCTCACGAGGTCTGGCCATATTTCATGCAATGGTTGACCTTCGAACTGGGAGAGGAGGTCAGAGCCCGTAGATCAAGCTGAATATTTGAGGCGAGTGCCACATGGGCTGTGAAAAGAAGCTGCTGAAGGTTTGCTCATTAATCACAGCTTCAGCTTTGACAGAGTCGACCTCTGGAGTCAAATTTCTTACCAGCTGAATCAAAGTTGCTAATCGTCACCTTTAGACAAATGGTTTAGATGACTACTGGGCATAAATGTGTCCTGTTTGTTCATATGAAGCATAAATGTCCAAGTTAAAGGTTAGCTTGGTGGTTAGTATTTAAGATGCAACTAAAAAGGTTTGAACTTTTAAATGGACAAAGGTCAATGATCACATCGTCTTTTTTATGTAAATCAATAATCTTAAATGTCAATTTCCTGAAAGGTAGAGTCCGGAGTCACCTCCCTGGCTGTATTTCAATTTTTCCTTTTTTTTGGTGTGTTTGGGACGTTTCTGGGTGGAGATTTGCATATTGTCTCCAGCCAATAACAGATCGAAGGGCGTAGCGCTCTGTGGGGATAAACTCGTCAATTGAGCAAACCTTTTTCCTTTTTTTTTTTAAGCGTCAACCGGAGACAACACCAGATTAACTCGAATTCTCGATAAAAAGGGTGAATCCTCTTGCACACATTCCCGGGGGACCGTGTGGGGCTAGGGGTGGACCCACGAGGGAAGGGCTGATCCGCAGACTTGATAACTTGGCGGGCTGTGTCACTAGGGGGCCACTGGGTACTGCCTGCCTCTGGGGGCAGGGGCCAATGACTGCTGTCCCTGCTGCCGGGGCACCTATGCCTCAAGTTCCCTCAGGGCTCTGACTGGGGCCTCCCTCTGCCTGGGTGGATGTGTGATGGTCTCTGCGGTGGGCTGGCTGGGGTCTGTGCTTTCTGGGGTGGCTGCTGGTCTCCTGAGTCCTGGTTCCCCCCCGGCCTGTGACCAAGGCCTTGGTCACATTTGCACAATCACTCATCACCGATCACTCCTCATTCTTCCATCTAACATCTTGATCCCACACTTACTAACCTGCATGCTGATTAAATTACTGTGATGTCATGTGGTGTTCATCACCACTAACTACAGCTGTTCCTTCCTCCGTGCGGTCAGTGTCTGGTGTTGTGATTATTATTGTCTCTCCCAAACATATCTGTCTACAAGGAGTCTTAATGATTGTCAGCTTTCTGTTGAAGAAGTTGCAGGTAGCATTTTGTTTTCTTACAGGTGCAGCAGCTCTCTCTTCTTCTCTCAGTTCTCTCTTCTCTCATTCTTTTTCACTCTCTTTTCTTTGTCCCCTTTTTTTCTTTTCCCTCTTGTCAGGTCTCAGCAATGATATGTCAATTCAATAACATAACAATTATAAAGAAAAAACAAAAAACAAAAACAAATAAATAGAGCATAATATTTGTACATCAGAGGAGCCTTATCCCATAAGGCTCCTCTTCGCAAAAAGCTAAATCTGCCGGGCACAACACGGCAGTCAGATCCCCATTCTGCTGCTTTGATGCTGGACAGGACATGTAAACAAAGAAAAAAACGGCAGATGTGGCGAAAAAAAGTAAGTTATTTTGCAGTGAGAAGAGCTTGAAGGCCCTGTCAGATAGAAGCGCGCTAAGCGCCGGCAGCAAACCCACTCATTGTGTATGTCTTACCACGGCAGCAATGCATTGCAATGCACACATACCGCGGAGCTCAGCGGTGCGCAAGGTGGGTGCATGCCGCCGCTTTATCGCTAATACCGCTGCAACAAAATCCTAACATGTCCAATAGGAGAGGCAATTCAGGGGAAAAAGTGGTCCTTGTTCAGCCTGAAGTAAACCTGGAAGCGGTCTGTGTGAAAGAATGCAGCTCCCGGATGAGCCTGAACTCCCAAGTCCTGCCTTGTCATCGGGATCAGGCGGACCCACACCCTTTTATTTGCTGCTGATCTTCTCCTCCTCCTCAGGAGAAAAGCTCTTTGCTGCGATGATGAGAGGTACATCTTTCACAACAAAGTGTGCCGGGGGAGAAAACACTTCCTGATCATAAACAGCAACGCAAGCCTACTGGGGTCGCTGCCGCCGTGCTGTGCCACAGACTCTGCGCCCTACCCTCCCAGTGAGCACAGCGAAAACCACGTTCTATCTGAAAGAGCCTTTACTGCACACTTAAAATCCAGGGTTAATATTGTTTTGGCTTTCATCCACCTCTCCAAGACTTTGAAGGAGAGGATTGGGACTGAAGAGCGATGGAGCCATTAGCCCGATGGGCAGGGTCTCTCAGTTTGAATAGTGTCTATAAACAGAAATGGGGAAAACTCCAGATTCTACCTTTAATTCTTGATCCAACTTAGCACATAACTTTTTCTTAAGCAAGAACATTTTTTTCTACCCTTTGACTGTAAATGAACATGGACGATGTGACCATAAAAGTGTAAAAAGTGCAATAAGTGTATCTTCATTTCATAAAAGACTTAGATGACTGATGGAAACTTGCCGAGTTGTGTTTTGGTACATAAAGTTATTAACAGACTGTTTTCAATTTTACAAAGTTGTGGCCTCCCATGAAAATCAATCTGATGTGGGGCTCAATGTCATTATTTAAAATTAAACTCTTGGTCCTTGGAGAATAGAAGCTTTGTGCTCCAGCTCAGGGGTGGAGACAAAATCCTCCTTTAGGGATAGGAATCGAGAACCAGAACCGGTTCGTCAATTCCATGAAATCGTTTATCTGCCTGCCTAACGATTCCTCTTATCGGTTCCACAAACGCATTTGCGCGATGATGTCACGTACGCGTCTCCAACATGACATCGCGGCAAATGTGTTCCAAAGTTCAGATGTATTTCATGAAAAATACAATATAAGCGTTGATCACACCAGAGGGAGGAAATACCTCCAACATTCAGCCACACAGCAGTTAGTTTGTCGGAATATAAAGTCTTTCGTACATTGCTAAGCAACAGTGGTGGCGCTTGGTGGGGATCCTCTAACGCACGTCTTCTCTCTGAAACGTTGCGGTAAGGTAAAACTCCCGTTGACTGTAATAATGTTAGAGATTATCATACAGTATTGTGCTATGTCATATTAACCTTAGTCTTTAGTTTATTTTGAACATGTTGAAAAGGAAAGCAGCAGCATCTTCTGTGTCAGTGTAAAGTGTGTACTGCTGTGTACTCCTCTGTAAATTATAAAAAAAATCTGACAAAAATGAACTAAACACATATACAGTGCACACACACACACACACACACACAAACATATACATACATACAGGGCGCCGCCAGGGAATTTTGGGCCCCATGAAAGACATTCATGTTGGGCCCTCCTCCCTCAAAAAATTGACGCAAGACTTAAAAATGTTATAAAAAGAGTATTATTTACAGTTTCAATGTATTTTTTGTAGGGCTGTCAAAAAATTCATCCTGATTAATCGCGTTTATCACTTCTAGAACACATTTAGGATTAAAGATGTCTCAG
Organism: Atherinomorus stipes; assembly: GCA_023101725.1. Classification (NCBI taxonomy): domain Eukaryota; kingdom Metazoa; phylum Chordata; class Actinopteri; order Atheriniformes; family Atherinidae; genus Atherinomorus; species Atherinomorus stipes. The sequence continues at coordinate 15,571 of JALJCO010002133.1, read as the reverse complement.
CAGGAATTCTGCATTTATCTTTAGTAGACTGAGCTACTGAAACCCTGTCCTTACATGTCTCCCTAAAGTCCTTCAGATGGTGGCAGTTTCGTCCAGAATGCTGCTGATCCTCACAGGCTGACTTAACAACTGTATTAATGTGAAGCTGAGATTCAGGTCTGAGTCCTGGACGACTCACGGATATCTGGTTTGGTTTATAAAACAAAAGTTTATGAGTTTTTCTACATATAGCACCACTAATTAATAAAAAAAAAAATCTCTTGTTTGACAATAGGATTAATTTTTTGACAGCCCTAATTTTTGTTGTTCCTCCATTTCTATACTTCTTTCTGGCCAAACCTGAGAGGGCCCTGAGAAATGGAAGCCAAGAATGTAACAGTTTTTACATTTATATAATGCACCAACAAATTATATAATCTAATTACATTAATTATCAGCAGCTCATTGTAACCTCACAGCTAGATTGCAAACAGGTACAGGTATTTATTGTGCAGTTCAAGCTGCTCAAATTAATTAACCGTCTTGAGAATGATAAGATTTATAGATGTCTTTTGATGGCTGTAATTCAATCTGAATGTAAAAATCTAAACTGAACTATTTAAATCGTGACTTTGATTTTAATACAGGCTGCTGGTGGCTACTCAGTGTTTACATTTAACTGTCCAGTATCCTGTACAAACAACTACAACTACAGGACATTTTTATTTTATAGAGATCATTATGTTTTTTGTTTAGTTTTGTTTTTTAAATGTTTAGCCCTTTTTATTTTAAAAATGCTTGATTCTTATTTTTGGATTGGTAAAATGAGACAAATTCCTACAGCAGACTCTGTAATGATGCTAACTAGTCCCAATGTTGCTTACCTTCTTCACTGGGAATGGAAAGGGAGGGTGGGGGGTTGAAGAGATGGGCTGTTGCTGGCGGATCATCTGTTAACATATGATTACGGAGGGACAAGGACAGTTATTTAATAGTATCTTGCTAAACAATTAATAGCACTCAAGTGATGTTGTGAGAACTATGTTTTGCCTGGTCTGGTTATGTAAATGTAAATTCTCAGCTCTATAAGTTTTCTGGCTTATTTGCTTCTGTGTTAGTTACAGACACACAACAGGCCTGTCACAAATGCTGGAGAGTCCTGCTTTAATTTTTTCTTAGAAGGAAAAAAAGAGGGAAAATCACTTTCCGTTTAAGACTTCGCACTACCCGGCTTCATCAATCATGTGATCCTACTTCCACCTTTAGGGGGATTAACTAAGTTGTAATAGTCTGCAGATAGCTTGCTTATTTCACTCAACAGGTTCATTTGAACAACTCAGGCAACAAACCTTTTCTTTAAAAACTGTCTCACGCTTCGTTCGTCTCTTTCTCTTTCTCCTTTCTTTCTGTTCTCATTTGAAAATCATACTTTGATTTCTTGGGGTGCTGTATTCTTTCGTCCGCAGATGGAGATTTTTTCACACTGCTGCTTATTCACACATTTTCTTTGCCTCCCGTTTCATTCGCTGTCACTCTGTCAAATGAAGTGCAACAAAGGCAACAAAGGCCCGACACCAGCAAACCGTGGTACTGACAAGCAGGGAGGGAGCTGATGCGTGCCGAGGCAGTTCCTGAGGACCAAACCATTTCTTGCACTTTCACGGGGGTGGATTGGTCAATATATTCATGCTTTGTTTTGCCGTTTACTGCTGAAAAACCAGTGAGAACATGAAGGTAATTTATTCTACTACTGTATTTTCTTGTTCTATTTGAAATGTTTATAAACATATTATTTGAAATGAAGGTTTGATAATTTCCACATCTTTTGGGGCCCCCCACAGTCATGGGCCCTTGGAATCTTCCTAACTTTCCCTCTCATACGGGGGATACATATTTACACACATCAGTCATCATCAGTCTGTCATTTTCTGTACCGCTTATCCAGTTCAGGGTTGCGGGGGTTGCTGGAGTCTATCCCAGCTTTTATCAGGCGAGAGGTGGGTACACTCCTGTACAGGTCGCCAGTCTGTCGCAGGGCCGACACAGAGAGACAGACAATCATTCACACTCACATTCATTCCTAGGGGCAATTTAGAGTGACTAATTAACTCCGAACATGCAGTTCTTTGACTGCTGGGAGGAAGCCGGAGTACCCGGAGAGAACCCACGCATACATGGGGAAAACATGCAAACCTCTACACAGGAAGCCACGGTTGGAATTGTTCGAACCCCCTCCCCAGCCAGGAATCGAACTGCCGACCTTACTGTGAGGCTGTGGTGCTAACCACCACGCCACTGTGTAGCCATAATAATTTACACATATAATAATTTAAATTTAACATGTTCAAAAGAAGTAAAAAGAAGTCAAGCTTATTTAATCCATTCCCTTAAAGTCCTAAAAGATCTTGTATCCTTTATCAAAAGATTAACATGCTATTTTTTTCTGCACAAAAACTGTAACTGTACAAAAGTTGATCACTGCAGTTGTATTTTGAGTTATGTTTTAACTGAAGTCAGCTTTAAGTTGAAGTTGAAGGCAAAAGGCTGATGCATATTTGAAATGAAAGAGAAACTGCAACCTGAAGCCATTCATACTATGTTTCCTCATTCAATGAGAATCAATAAGAGAATCGATAAGGAACCGAATCAAAAAGTGATATCAATAATGGAACCGGAATCGCTAAATTCTTAACGATTCCCATCCCTACTCTCTATAAACCTCACCTGGGATACTATTTATCCAGACCTTCACAGGTGAAATCAGTTTACGTACTTGGTATGCACAACAAGAACGCTGGTTTAAAATTTTCCATTGAGTGAACGTTGAGTCAGACATTTTTTAAACATTGCTCTAAACCTCAGCTGAAACTTTTTCACTAAATAGCACACTAAACTTGGCATGTGGTACACCCCAAAAACACCATAAAGAGGCTGTTCTCTGCTTTAGACAACATACCCCATCATGCCGTGCATTACCAACTAGAGACCACTTTGTGGACTATAGCTTTTGTTGCGAGCGAGGATGCTGCTCCCTGCGACTGATGTGAACAAGACCGACCATCATTCCAATGGTGTAATGGAAAGACTTGACATGTCCTGACTTATAGTGGTTTTCACCTCAATGCTTTTTTACTTACCCTTGAAAAAGCAGTTAAAGGGGAACTTCAGTTTTTTCAATCTGGACCTATTTTCTTGTATGAAATATGTTCACTTACTCACCCAGACAGTGTTGGTGCAACTTGAATTCCTTCGGAAGATATTTAGATCCACTTGAGATCAGCGTATGTGCGATATAATGGCAGTGATGGGGCAACTGCGACCATCCTCTAAATAAGGCTTTATCTGCCACAAACTCCTTCATTTCACCAATGTTTTTGTTATGAAACATTAGTCGAAGGAGTTTGTGGCGGATAATGCCTTATTTAGAGGATGGACGCGGTTGACCAATCTCTCCCATTATATTGCGCATATACTGATCTCGAGTGGATCTAAATATCTCCCGAAGGAATTAAAGTTGCACCAAAACTGTCTGGGTGAGTAAATGAATGTATTTCATACAAGAAAATAGGTCCAGATTGAAAAAAACGAAGTTCCCCTTTAAGTGTCTTAGTGAAATCACCATGCCAGCGTACCGTGGGGAGGTGGTGCGGTTCTTGAAGTGGCTTCAAGCATAAAGTAGCTTTTTGTGGGTAGATGTTTACGTATATGTTTAGTGTGAAAAAGATTATTTTCAAGTTACAGGTGCAGTAATACTTGTTGGAAGATACAGTACTTAATGAAAGAAAAAAAATTGTGCAGAGATTTCTGTCATAAAGTTTAACATCAGTGTTGCAGACAGAGATGTCAATTACAGCAACAGAAAGCAGCAAACATGTACTGTCCATTACCTCAGTTTTGGCGTGTACGTATCTGCTTGTCATATGAATCTGTGAATATCTGGCACATAATTGTGTCTGAAATGCATCAGCGGCTGACTAGCCCTATCCCACAGTGATTCTTCTGTATAACGGACCATAAAATGGATGAATAAAATAAGTGAATGGGTGGACTATCAGGAATAAAACAATACATTTGGACTCCAAACTTGTAGCTCCAAAGTCAGTTTTGCAGCTTCTGAAGGACATATCAAACCCTCAAACACATCTGACTAAACAGCCTTCTCCAAATGATTATCAGCAGCACCTGTTACATCATATTGGTTACTGGACTGTACAAAACATGAAAGCAGTGGTTCAGGTGTTCCTGCATAACACATGTATAACACACATGCACACCTACACACAATCCTGTCTATCACTATGCCAAAGCTTCCAGCTGCTTGGAGTCTCATTGACGACTTCCAGCCTCTGTTGTATTAACTGTTGTCAAAATATCAAGAGAATAATGCAGTGCAAACGGGTGCAGCCTCGAGGTCAGCTTTTCAAAGTCAACACTTGACAGGATTTCGTCCTGTGCCATATAAATTTGACACCTGTTTAATCATCTGACATACGCAGCTCACAGATCAGATATAATCTCTCCGCTGAAAACAGCAACGCATTTGAACGGCTACAGTCCCACACAGAGTCTGACTCACCACTTGGTGGTTGCAAGGCTTGTACAACCAACAAATTACAAGGTTTCTGTGCTGTGCTTTGCAATAACATGGCACTATATAATGCTTAAAAACCATGTGAAAGTGACACTAACCCAAAATCTATTTTTTGAGTATATAACTATCACCCCCTGTAGAGCCAGAGGGTGAGAACCAAAGATTACAGGTTATTTCCTCGCTGCTAACAGTGACTTGAATTGGCTTCAGTTCCACAAGTCTAGAGCGTACAAGCTCAGGATTTCCTTCCTCTAGTACATAACGGGGGTTCTTACTTTTCCTGAAAGGTGTCTGTTAGAAGGACACAAACAGGAAAAACTAGGAAGTCATTGTATCTCGAGTTTGGGATCTAAGTAGAGATTATATTCAATATCTTTTCCCCCCTATTTTTCAGTATTTTATGAAAACTGCTCATCTTAAACAAAATATAGATTAACAGACACAAGTGGCAGCTTTCAACAGACCCACCTCTGTTTGCAGCATTACAGACTCTTCAGTTTGTTACTCGTCTTTTAAGTTGCTGAAGGCATGGCTGACACAAATGACGAGGACTGGTCTCTAATAGAAGCCTGAGCGGATGCTTAATGTCAGATGTGAAAAATTTAATCTAGTCTACCTTTAACAAAAAAATTAAAAGCAGGGTAGGGGATCCTGGGGGGGGGGGGGTTGACAGACATATAATCATTCAATCAATAAGCACGGGCCATTGAAAACAATTGGATGGGTTTTTTTCAGTCCTATCTGTTCCACAGGCATTAACTTTTTTAATTTTTGTGTCAGAGCATTTAATTAGTTGTCTGCAGTCGGGGTGTGAAGGACATTTTAAGCAGTATAGTAAAAATGCTCCTGGAAAACATCATCCACCCTGCCTTTAAATAAAATCATTATCCTGTTTTACTGTGGTGGATTAAACCTTTGTCATAGTCACAATGGTACCTTTTTTCAGTTTACAAGTTTGGTCAGGTTAACCTTCTGATTTGGATTCAGCTATGAGTCGGCTGTTTAGATGAAAGTACCCACCCACATGATGCGCCTTGATGCCAACGTCTTAGCCCACTTTCATTTTTTTATAAGGGTTGGTGGCATTGCTGCCAAACTTGCTCCGCTGATCATGTAAGCCTTTCATTGATGGTGACACTCTCCGTCACCGAACCCACCATTTACTTTGCTCTGATGTGAGCTGCTTGAATTGCTTTGATTTCAATCGCTTTGTCGCCATGTTCTCCAAATCTCTCATAAAACTTCCTGTTTAACCTCAACATATTTACAAGCTTCTCTGGCACTGCTGTTTAATGGATCAGGTGATAATTACACTAAATAACACGACTGAAGCATGATTCTCACCATCAAGCCTTCCCTGGAGCCTCTCTACACAAACCTTAATAAAAAATCTTTTGAGTGAGTTACACTTTTCCTTTTTGTACCCCAAGTATATAAATGTACAGTGTTTTTTAAATGTTTTGAGGCACATACCCATTCTATTTGAACCAATAAAATTTTGTCTGACACTGACTGATTGCTTATCTCTCTCATAATGCAGTAGGGTCTCAGGATCTCTATTATTTTAAACGATAGCCTTGCTGTGTACTTTGGGGCTGGTTTTTCCCATGAGATCCAGTGATGGATCTGCATGCAGAAGGAGTAATTGACAGTCTGCTTAACTGGATGCTTTGTGTGTAGAGAGTATTAATGATTAAGTGTGTTTTTAATTTGGTTGTGGGTTCAAACTTGGGTATGTAAAGGCTTGTTCATTTTTATTATGTAAAGCACATTCTGTTTTTTTGCTGCTGTTTCCTAGGAAAAGTGCTGCAATCTGATTTGATTTGATAATTGCTTGATTGATCAGAGGTTGGATTGTTTCTTGAAATTTCAGTCTGAGGCATTTTGGCTGCAGAGTTTTGAAGAGATCCACAGTTCAATTAATCAACGTGGCTGCTACCAAAAAATCTGTTAAATGTTGTAGCGAGGCTCTTTCTTATATTACTGAGGCAGTATTTTACACAACAAGGCTGAAGCAGTGGTTTTTCTGACACCGGTGGTTTCATATTTTACTTATTAAAAAGGTTACCTTTTTGCTGACTAAGTGTTGCTGGAATTCATTTGGAAAATGGGTTCATTTCTTTCTCTTTTTTAAAAAAAAAAGAGAAAGAAAAAGAAAAAGAAAAAAATCACAGCCTGAACCAAAATTATAACAAGATGTTTGCTGCTGCTGCTGCTAGTTAGTAATGTGTTAGTAGGATCATTGTACAGGATTCTATAGGTTCATGACTAAATTAATTTTTTAGGCAAGACATTTTTCACATATGTGAACTCTACCTGCATATCTGCCAAAAATGGATAAAACAGATGAAGTTTCATTGATAATGAAAGGCTTATCAAGAAGCTGTGGCTGTTTCGGAGTATTCCGGTTGATTTGCTGGCTTGCTTACAGGAGCTGCAGAATGAATTTATTCATGTTATCTCCGTGAATGCCAAGAGTCGCTGAGTTCCGCAAGGCGGCCCCAGTGCTGCAGCACTTATTTATATTTTTTGGACGCTTCAGCTGCCAAGAGGCAATCCATCATGTGAGCTTTATCTGTAGACAGAAGAGTGGTGCCTACCCCCATTTTAGTCAACTCTCATCCCTGCTGTTGGCTTTGTACACGAAGCCTAAGTAGGCCCAAGTTTGGAAAGGAGACAAAATCTTGATAATGTGGTTTGGAGCGGTTGTTACTGGAGTCTGTGCAAAAACAATCAGAGTCATTAGTGGGAGATAGTCAAAGCCATGAAGCCTCTCCATCCCCACCCTCTCCAAACAGATCCTGAGAAACTCTGTGCTGAGTTTTCATAAACCTCTTCTGTGAGACCTGACTTTGGCACAAAAAAGACAGAAGGAACCTCTTTCTTATAAAAAATGATGGTATAATGTCAATCATGTGTATTTTGGATATGTACAAAAAACATCCTAAATATTTCATTCACCACAGTCAACAATTTACATCTAAAAATGCTGATTAGCAACCCGTTTTCTTCTCTGTTACTAAAAACATCTCCATTAATCCTGTACATTTTCTGCATTATAACAGAGAATCTCATTCTTGTTTATGTACAGCAGGGGTACCTAAGTCCAGTCCTTGGAAGCTTAGATCCTGCAACTTTTCGGTCATATATTCTCCAACACACCTGAATCAAATGGCCTAATCTCCCTCATGCGCACATCATTCAGCTCTGCAGTCTCTAATGGGCTCTATATATAACTCCACTACTTTCTTAACTTAAGCAAGGGGCAGACTCCACTGGAGAACAATGGCCTCTATTTATCAAACGATCAGTCGAAATGGCCGCACATCTGATCGTAAAAATGGTCGCACGATTGCACCCACGTGTGATTTATTAAAACGTTCGTATCGGTCCAATCTCGTCGTACGAACAAAAGAGTCTTGATAAATTCTTAAAGCTGAAATCCATCGTCATTTAAATGTCACGCCCACAGTTACGCCCTTAAAAATGGACACATGATGAGGTTTCAAACGTTTGCTAGGTTGAACCACAGCGAGGAGAGATTCTGCCAAAAAAGAAACTTTGGGGGGGATCAAGACAGAATTCTTCGTTTGTGAGGTGGGAAAGATTAAAGAGGTGCTGTTTGGCAGCTTAAAAACCGAAGTCAGAGACGTGCAGAAAAACGCTGCACGGAAGAGGATCAGTCAGCCTCACCGGTGTGAACGACCGGCTGAGATATTAATAAAAGTCTCAATCTAGGCCTGGTTTATATGGTTTATTCGTTATTAGTTATGAAATTGAATAATAGCCCACATCCGATGGCAGCGTCACAATTCTTTAGTCAATGGGTCAAGAAAAAGTGGTCCAATTTGAAACATACCACCAAAAGATGTTTCACCGCCCCCCTCCATGCGCTCTAACAGGTGACAGATGGATGCCGGTCAGATCCGAGCCTGAACCGGACAGGGACAAAAAAATGATAACTTGCATTTGCAAAACTAAGGGACAGTCTACTGACTCAGCACTTATACAACTTTAACGTATAGATTAGTTATTAGAAATGACGGCTCAGCTGCGGTCTCCTCCATTTAGCCCAGTGGGGGCTGCAGGGCGGCTGCCGGCGCATCTTCTCCTCTGACTGCGTATCAAAACTCTCCAGCGGTCCGAGCGATGTGCAGCACTGCACAGGAGTGTGTTGTAGATTTTCTCAGAGTCTAAAGCAGCGTTTCATCCCGCCGGGTCCGAGTCGGACCGTCCGACACCCACCTGCCTTCCTGCAGCCCGAAGCAGCGCTCCACCTTGGCACCTGCGCTTGTGCGCAATGATGCCTACCTGCGCTCCTATGTGCAGGTTTACCAGCGGGGTGAGGAGATGCACGAAGAGTGAAAAGCACTTGTCTCCTAGAACTATATGTTAATAATTTTAATAATTTGTTGAGATAAATGGAGGAATTAAATTCAGTCGCAGCTATTTTTGCAATTTAGGGAATAGGCTACGTTCTACATTCCCTTTTTCCTTTTTCTTTTTCTTTACAAATGGGTTCATTCTTCGTGCTGATATGTGAATACTTATGTTTAAATGACAGCTTGCGGTTTGGTTAATAAATATTTTCATGTTCTGCTGCGCTGTGCTGCAAACCCTCACTGACTCAAACTTGCGTACACGAACTCAGAGCTGTCGTGAGATTTGATCGTATCCTTACGCTCACGTTCAAATTGATAAATGCCGAGTCTTGCGTGGAAATGGTCGTACGCACAGATTTTCGTCGTACGATCGTTTGATAAATGAGGGCCATTGAGTGTACTTCTGGGTTGCCCAAAAATTGTAATTCTTTCTTCATCCACTAGGGGCTGGATAGATGGTTTCCTGTTTACAAACATTGCAGTTGCGCGTGCAACCAAGGGACAAAAAGCCTATGTTTGTACTGCAGTCTACGGCCACTCATGCACTCATATCATTCATAAAAATGTAAAGTAACCTGATGAAAATTGTTGTGTTTTAAATGATATTGAATATATCGGTATTTTGATGAGGAATAAAAAAAAAAAAAAACAACGCAGTGTTGCTGTTTTGTGTTTCTATGACCATTACACAAACTTGGCAAGGAAGTCATCATCCGGAAACGGCATTTTTCTTGTTAAAACATGGATATTATTCATGTTGGACCTCATTAGAGATTTGCCTGAAAAACTTGAGTTAGAAAGCGGCTTAAACTTTCGTTTAGACTCTTTGTTAAAACCAAAATAGGCCACAACAATCTGTTGTCTGCAGCAGGTTCAGCTCCGGTGTCGTCTTCACCACCTCCATACAGGAGCAACTTTCACTAGTCTTGATTAAACCAGGCAAAGACGACATCATCACTACGTTTGGAAAGGAGGCGATTCCAGCTGTTGGGGACTCGCCTGCATTGCTGTTGGTGAGTCTCGCTGCTTGTGTAACGTTCTGCTTTATTGTGTGAGATCCTGGTGGACAGTAGACAGAACTTAAGCTAACTGCTAACAAGAAAGCTTAACGGTATGCGTTATGCAGCGTGAATGTTTGTAAACGGCTCCACATTCAGCTTTTTCTTCTTTTTATTTTCCATGTGTGAGCAGAAGATGGCTGTAACAGCTACGGTGTTTACAGCTTACAGTGTTGTGATGCAGCTGTGAACTGATCAATGACTGGTCACGGTGGTGATACTGGTATTGTTATAGTACCAGTCTCTCGACTAGAACACAGGAATAATTTCTGCCACCGCGGTGGTTTAATCCGACATGGTGACCATGGTGAAAGACTAAATAAATCATGTATCTGAACCTGTAGAAGTTATCTGGGAGGGATTTCTGAAGACAGTCACTCCTACTGTCCTGTTATCACCATTTTAACAGTTGTCAACGGAGCTCAAATCTAGCCTGGTACACCAGCCTGACTAACGCCATGTATGAGATACACGGCAAGTCAGTCTGGATTCCCTCCGTTGGAGACTGATTTCCAATGCGAGACGAGAGGCGGGACTAACAGGAGGAAAGTGAACCGGAGAGAACCAATCAGAAGTGACTGTAGCTGGCGTAGCTCGGCACTCTGTTGCTACGTTTCTATGGCGACGCCGGAAGTCAGCGTTTTCATGTTGTTTTTCCCTCTCTTTTTAATGTAGTTTTCTTGTGTATATTAACATAGAATGTTTGGTTTTATTATTATAAGTACTCTGTTACATGTCAGCATTGTTTATTGCTGAACTACTAATATGAGAAAGCGTTTGTGTCGCACATCATGTGACTATGACCCGGAAGCTGTTAGTTACGCACCAAAACAGCAGAAACAGCGGTGGAGATGTCGGAGGAGTTTAACGTTCATCTGTTAATAATTCTACTGCTGCGCTGTGATTGGTCCGGTCAATTTTTTACCGGAGTGGAATCATTCTCCAATGGAGGGAGCCCAGACTGACTTGCCGTGTATCTCATACATGGCGTTAGTCAGGCTGGTGTACCAGGCTAGCTCAAATCTGAGGTCTACAGGAGCCAGTCCCCACTCTGACCTCTGACCTACAGGCCAGCAGAGACTTTGATAAGCAGATTGAGCATAAGAAAATGAGTTATAAATCACAGAAATGTATTACATATATCGTTGTGTATAACAAATGAGAAAAACCATGTAATTGTTGATTGTTAATCAAGGGTCGCTGACAATATGTAAAGTCAGAATGAAGGAGACTGCTAAACACAGGGAGAGGCTGGTTTCAAGTTCCTAACCCCGCCCTGCGAACGGGTTAGTATAAGGAGAGTATTGAAGCAGATTATAGAAATATGATTGAAATAATGAAATGATGTGTTGAATGAAATCAATTGTCTGAAATGTAAGAAGAATATAAAAGTCAGAGTGACTAAACATAACCCGAAGTCAGATTTGAAAAACAACAGCTTGAGTCTGTTAAAACACTGAGGTAACCAGCAAAAAGAGGAACTTGGACACTCCCTAGCTCTCTGCAGCGCCAAAGAAAGAGGAACTTGGAAACGCCCTAACTTTTGGCAGTAAACAACATGACATTAGGTCATCGTTCTAGAAAGATCCATTGTTCAAGCCAATCAAATGGACCAGACCGGGCCTTGTGATCACCCTTCAACCAAGGTGATAAAAGATCCCTCTAAAGTGCGATTATAGCATTACGTCTCGGTGGATCTGAAGAGGCAGGATGCGTCCTCACCATCTGAAGGAATCGGACAGAAGGCTTATTTTTCAGTTGGACTTTTAACACCAGATCTGGACGTAATCTCAACCAACTTTCAACTGAAAAGGATTTTAGCCTCTGGACTGATGGCATTGGCCTTGTGCTTCTAACAGTGGCAGTTTGGACCCTCAGGACGGGGGGGGTCCAGAACAGCTGTCACTGGGGCACACAAGTGGATTTAAGGTACGATCCGGGGCCCCGGATTCTGGACTTTGGACCACTCTCCTAAATTTTTAATGGGTTATCAGCTTTGAGTTTCCAAAGGACTTTCAACATTTAATGGTAGACTGAGAGATAATTAGGCTTAATTTGTGAGACATTTTACACAGAATGGAGAGGTTAGGATGTTGGATTATGATGAAATTATTCTGATTAATTTGGGAATTGTTGGATTTTCTTTGATTATTGGACTTTCTATTACCGGATTTAATTTCAGTTATCCCATTTTTGATCATTTTACGGAATCGGATCCCTCGATTAGATTAAGGTGTTGGAGACAGATGATTATTTCTTTTATACTGGGATTTATAAATTGTTACCTGATTGTACTTTTGTTGATTTGAAGCTGTTTATACCTTTTTACCCCCTGCTAAATCGCTTCAATAAATTTAACCTGCATGAAGAATAATTAGTGATTATTTCACAGTTCGATGGTTGGTCCTGCCAGTCCCCCAACAAAACCCAGACCCCTATCTAACCACGATGCCGGGGAACATAACTCACCCTGAAGGAACAGAGGGGCCAGGACCCTCTGCTCACCCGCCTGGGACTCTTAGGGGAGAAGCAGAGCCGGTAATCCCACCGAATGTAGAAGGGAAAACCAGGGTCTCCGTTGGCATCATACCATATGGAACCTCATATATGGACTGGTCCAGTAAAGTGAGGAAGAGGTGGATTGATACCTGGGACTCTACAGAACGGGCCCATACGTGTCTTGAGGGGGACCCCGGGTCCCTGCATTTTCTGACAGGATAGAGAAGTCCGGCATCTGGCTAGTGGTTATACAGTCTCCTAAAGGACCCGCAGTGGGACTGGACCCCTGGATAGAGTGGATGAGGAGAACCCTAATCGACCTAGGGGACTATAAATTAACCGTCCTAATCAGCCCAAGCCCCAACTATGATGCGCTGATAGCAGCACTGGCTTCACGAGCGGGGCTTATTGCAGGACTCCACGATTCAAACACCAAACCTTTGAAGTGGAGTACAAGACAGGAGGATGTGTGGAAGAGTAATCCAGCACCACCGCCCGGTCGATCAGGAGACCTCGGGACCACCGAAGCAGCAGAAGGAGGAAGTCAAGCCAGCTGTGACGTATCAGTCGCAGACGAGGGGGACAGCGAGGAAGAGTCTCAGTCAGACCAGGATGAGCCTTCCCACCTAGAGCCATCCAAAATCCCTGTGATGGTACTGCCCCTGGTCGGAGGGATACATAATTGGACCGAAGAGAGAATTGATCGGTGGCAGAGCCTGTGGAGCCGCCCGGGTGTGATCATGGGGGAGTTTCTCAGGCTCCGCGCAGGAGATATGTTCCTCTCGGAAAAAAAAGGACCCCTCAACGGGCTGCAGGTGGATATTAGTTTATTCCCTCCCCTCAAGTTCGAAACAATTCCTGATGATGTGGGTCATATGGTGGAGACGCACGGTGAAGCAGTTGACTCCATACGCCATCCAAGGGCTTGTTAGTCCCCACCCGGACTATGATCCCATAGTTAAGATGTTAGGTTCACATCCGGTGTGTTTTCCTAAGTTAATCGACAGCAAAGTCCGAGCCGCAGCCTGGACGGGACCTCTGAGGGCTGCATGGAACGTAGACTCCCCAGGCTACGGGCCCCTGCCCCAGTTTTTAGACTTGGAGCAAGAAGAAGAAGACGAGGCTGATCCAGCCAGGAAACTAGAATATGACACAAACGAAGAGCAGGAGCCGGAGGCATTGACCACAGGAAACCGAACCCCGGAGCTGAGGGGCGACGGGCGTGGCAGTCAGACCCCAAGCCTCGTCGGAGAAGGCTCACAGTTTGGGGCCACACAGGGACTTCGAACAGCCCTTAAATTAGCAAGTGAAATGGCCGAACTGACCGGAGCTGACGGAGCGAGTGAACCCAGACCTAAGAAGGCTGAACTACCAGGACTGGAGGCCCTCCCAGTCGGGACCCGCGAGATCAAGCTGGAACCACACCCAAGTTATTGGACGTGGAGCGGAGACCCCTGGGCAATAAACACGCATGCCATGCTCATGCTCACGGATCCCCTGCTTATGCCTCCCAACAAAGGATACAGAACTCTCGTGGCTGCTTAATACGGGAAGGAATTAAAAAACAGGTCCCGAGAACGAACCAGACAGAAGTTACTCCAGCCACTTGGTGTGACCAAGCCAGAAGTGTTCCTGACCGGTGACCGCTTTTGCCATGCGTTCATCCTGATTCCATTCCCCATGTATGACCCAGAGATGGGTGTGCCACAGTACACCAGACTCCTGCTAGCAGGGCTAGTTGAGGGCTTTCGAGCAGCAGAAGCCCATGAATTCAGAAGAATCGTCATCGGTGCAGATGGACTGAAGAGTGTCACGTACTCCTGGCGTGACGCTGAAATCGCCGTAACAGTGGCCCTACGATACCATCATGACGTACAAAAGACAGAAGGATCCATTGACCAAATAGTCTGGGTTACCAGTTTACAGCAACAAGCGGAGAGGATGGACCGAGCCCTTAGGGCTTCAGGAGCCAGCGGGGAACCCAAGCCTGCCCGTCCAGGAGCTGCCCAGCCACCACCTGGGACGGTGGCTTTAACTCCTTTTCACATAGCCGCCCTGGGAAATTCCAACCCAGAACGATCCCAGGAAGCTAAGCCTAAGAAGAGCCAGGCGAAGACCAGGCACCTGGGTCCTGAACCCGGAGATTACCTCTCGGACGCCAGGTACGCTGAGTGGCTGGGAAGGGCAGCAGAGGCACAAGGCAGCTCCCAAATCGAGCCAAGAAGGGAGAAACCAGGACCCCTGATCTCCTTGAGCCCGGGGGCAACAAGGGAATAACGCACCAGATCCAACAGCCCTGCTTCGTATGCAGGCCCAGACTGAATGGCCGCCCATAGCTGATGACACCTGGTCCGATGATGAACGAGACCCCACAGGACTTGGATTAAACCTGGAGCCCCAGCAGGTGGTGCACAACAGGAGTCATGTTAGCCCAAGCCCGATCCAGGCACCAGGAGTCAGGGTGAGCGACGTGCACCCCATAATCATCCGTAGCGAGCTCCATCCCCCGGGAGACACCAGAGCCGCACAGCCCTTGATCCAACTCAGCCCCTACAGGGTGATGGGGAGTGGAGGGGGAGCTAGAAGTCCCAGCAGGAGCGGTGGATACGCCAAGATGGGGGTAATGACGGAGGACTTGGAAAGAACAGAGAGAGCCGTCGAAGAAAGAGACCCTGAACTGTCCCGAGCTAACTCTTCACTCTCCTCACATGGGGAACAAGTAGAGCCAGTAGCCCTAACTCGAGGGAGCAGGAGAGGAGAGAAAAAGAGGACAGAGGTATTTGATATTTACACACCCAGTCGTGCCTTGGCCCGGACCCACCAGTATGGACCCATAACAGCTAAAGGCAACCGTACCACACATATCCCTGAAGTGGACCAGACGGTGTACGAGCTCCCCCAATCATGGACGGATCACTTGGATGACTACCTGACCCTGGAAGTATCAGCACCTCACGAGTGGGCCAATGTCACTATGATGCCATCATATCGCGGATTAGTAGTGGCCACCAACCTCACTGCTAATTTTAGGACAGGATATCTAGCCATCGCTCACGATGTGT
>JALJCO010002127.1:0-24721 GCA_023101725.1 Atherinomorus stipes | reverse complement strand
CAGGACTCTGGACTAAAGGCAGACCAGTTCAGCAGCAGGACTCTGGACTAAAGGAAGACCAGTTCAGCAGCAGGACTCTGGACTAAAGAAAGACCAGTTCAGCAGCAGGACTCTGGACTAAAGGCAAGCCAGTTCAGCAGCAGGACTCTGGACTAAAGGCAGAGCAGTTAAGCAGCAGGACTCTGGACTAAAGGCAGACTGGTTAAGCAGCCAGACTCTGGACTGCAGGCAGACAAGTTCAACAGCAGGACTCTGGACTAAAGGCAAACCAGTTCAGCAGCAGGACTCTGGACTAAAGGCAGACCGGTTCAGCAGCCAGACTCTGGACTAAAGGCAGACCGGTTCAGCAGCAGGACTCTGGACTGCAGGCAGACCAGTTCGGCAGCAGGACTCTGGACTGCAGGCAGACCAGTTCGGCAGCGGGACTCTGGACTAAAGGCAGACCAGTTCAGCAGCCGGATTCTGGACTGCAGGCAGACCAGTTCAGCAGCCAGACTCTGGACTGCAGGCAGACCAGTTCAGCAGCCAGACTCTGGACTGCAGGCAGACCAGTTCAGCAGCCAGACTCTGGACTTCAGGCAGACCAGTTCAGCAGCAGGACTCTGGACTAAAGGCAGACCAGTTCAGCAGCAGGACTCTGGACTAAAGGCAGAGAAGTTCAGGAGCAGGACTCTGGACTAAAGGCAGAGAAGTTCAGGAGCAGGACTCTGGACTAAAGGCAGACCAGTTCAGGAGCAGGACTCTGGACTAAAGTCAGACCAGTTCAGCAGCAGGACTCTGGACTAAAGTCAGACCAGTTCAGCAGCAGGACTCTGGACAAAAGTCAGACCAGTTCAGCAGCAGGACTCTGGACTAAAGAAAGACCAGTTCAGCAGCAGGACTCTGGACTTCAGGCAGACCAGTTCAGCAGCAGGACTCTGGACTAAAGGCAGACCAGTTCAGCAGCAGGACTCTGGACTAAAGGAAGACCAGTTCAGCAGCAGGACTCTGGACTAAAGAAAGACCAGTTCAGCAGCAGGACTCTGGACTAAAGGCAAGCCAGTTCAGCAGCAGGACTCTGGACTAAAGGCAGAGCAGTTAAGCAGCAGGACTCTGGACTAAAGGCAGACTGGTTCAGCAGCCAGACTCTGGACTGCAGGCAGACAGGTTCAACAGCAGGACTCTGGACTAAAGGCAAAACAGTTCAGCAGCAGGACTCTGGACTAAAGGCAGATCGGTTCAGCAGCCAGACTCTGGACTAAAGGCAGACCAGTTCAGCAGCAGGACTCTGGACTAAAGGCAGACCAGTTCAGCAGCAGGACTCTGGACTAAAGGCAGACCAGTTCAGCAGCCGGATTCTGGACTGCAGGCAGACCAGTTCAGCAGCCAGACTCTGGACTGCAGGCAGACCAGTTCAGCAGCCAGACTCTGGACTGCAGGCAGACCAGTTCAGCAGCCAGACTCTGGACTGCAGGCAGACCAGTTCAGCAGCCAGACTCTGGACTTCAGGCAGACCAGTTCAGCAGCAGGACTCTGGACTAAAGGCAGACCAGTTCAGCAGCAGGACTCTGGACTAAAGGCAGAGAAGTTCAGGAGCAGGACTCTGGACTAAAGGCAGAGAAGTTCAGGAGCAGGACTCTGGACTAAAGGCAGACCAGTTCAGGAGCAGGACTCTGGACTAAAGTCAGACCAGTTCAGCAGCAGGACTCTGGACTAAAGTCAGACCAGTTCAGCAGCAGGACTCTGGACAAAAGTCAGACCAGTTCAGCAGCAGGACTCTGGACTAAAGAAAGACCAGTTCAGCAGCAGGACTCTGGACTTCAGGCAGACCAGTTCAGCAGCAGGACTCTGGACTAAAGGCAGACCAGTTCAGCAGCAGGACTCTGGACTAAAGGAAGACCAGTTCAGCAGCAGGACTCTGGACTAAAGAAAGACCAGTTCAGCAGCAGGACTCTGGACTAAAGGCAAGCCAGTTCAGCAGCAGGACTCTGGACTAAAGGCAGAGCAGTTAAGCAGCAGGACTCTGGACTAAAGGCAGACTGGTTCAGCAGCCAGACTCTGGACTGCAGGCAGACAGGTTCAACAGCAGGACTCTGGACTAAAGGCAAAACAGTTCAGCAGCAGGACTCTGGACTAAAGGCAGATCGGTTCAGCAGCCAGACTCTGGACTAAAGGCAGACCAGTTCAGCAGCAGGACTCTGGACTAAAGGCAGACCAGTTCAGCAGCAGGACTCTGGACTAAAGGCAGACCAGTTCAGCAGCCGGATTCTGGACTGCAGGCAGACCAGTTCAGCAGCCAGACTCTGGACTGCAGGCAGACCAGTTCAGCAGCCAGACTCTGGACTTCAGGCAGACCAGTTTAGCAGCCAGACTCTGGACTTCAGGCAGACCAGTTCAGCAGCAGGACTCTGGACTAAAGGCAGACCAGTTCAGCAGCAAGACTCTGGACTAAAGGCAGACCAGTTCAGCAGCAGGACTCTGGACTAAAGGAAGACCAGTTCAGCAGCAGGACTCTGGACTAAAGAAAGACCAGTTCAGCAGCAGGACTCTGGACTAAAGGCAAGCCAGTTCAGCAGCAGGACTCTGGACTAAAGGCAGAGCAGTTAAGCAGCAGGACTCTGGACTAAAGGCAGACTGGTTCAGCAGCCAGACTCTGGACTGCAGGCAGACAAGTTCAACAGCAGGACTCTGGACTAAAGGCAAAACAGTTCAGCAGCAGGACTCTGGACTAAAGGCAGACCGGTTCAGCAGCCAGACTCTGGACTAAAGGCAGACCAGTTCAGCAGCAGGACTCTGGACTAAAGGCAGACCAGTCCAGCAGCAGGACTCTGGACTAAAGGCAGACCAGTTCAGCGGCCGGATTCTGGACTGCAGGCAGACCAGTTCAGCAGCCAGACTCTGGACTGCAGGCAGACCAGTTCAGCAGCCAGACTCTGGACTTCAGGCAGACCAGTTTAGCAGCCAGACTCTGGACTTCAGGCAGACCAGTTCAGCAGCAGGACTCTGGACTAAAGGCAGACCAGTTCAGCAGCAGGACTCTGGACTAAAGGCAGACAAGTTCAGCAGCAGGACTCTGGACTAAAGGCAGACCAGTTCAGCAGCAGGACTCTGGACTAAAGGCAGACAAGTTCAGGAGCAGGACTCTGGACTAAAGGCAGACCAGTTCAGCAGCAGGACTCTGGACTAAAGGAAGACCAGTTCAGCAGCAGGACTCTGGACTAAAGAAAGACCAGTTCAGCAGCAGGACTCTGGACTAAAGGCAAGCCAGTTCAGCAGCAGGACTCTGGACTAAAGGCAGAGCAGTTAAGCAGCAGGACTCTGGACTAAAGGCAGACTGGTTAAGCAGCCAGACTCTGGACTGCAGGCAGACAAGTTCAACAGCAGGACTCTGGACTAAAGGCAAACCAGTTCAGCAGCAGGACTCTGGACTAAAGTCAGACCAGTTCAGCAGCAGGACTCTGGACAAAAGTCAGACCAGTTCAGCAGCAGGACTCTGGACTAAAGAAAGACCAGTTCAGCAGCAGGACTCTGGACTTCAGGCAGACCAGTTCAGCAGCAGGACTCTGGACTAAAGGAAGACCAGTTCAGCAGCAGGACTCTGGACTAAAGAAAGACCAGTTCAGCAGCAGGACTCTGGACTAAAGGCAAGCCAGTTCAGCAGCAGGACTCTGGACTAAAGGCAGAGCAGTTAAGCAGCAGGACTCTGGACTAAAGGCAGACTGGTTCAGCAGCCAGACTCTGGACTGCAGGCAGACAGGTTCAACAGCAGGACTCTGGACTAAAGGCAAAACAGTTCAGCAGCAGGACTCTGGACTAAAGGCAGACCGGTTCAGCAGCCAGACTCTGGACTAAAGGCAGACCAGTTCAGCAGCAGGACTCTGGACTAAAGGCAGACCAGTCCAGCAGCAGGACTCTGGACTAAAGGCAGACCAGTTCAGCAGCCGGATTCTGGACTGCAGGCAGACCAGTTCAGCAGCCAGACTCTGGACTGCAGGCAGACCAGTTCAGCACCCAGACTCTGGACTTCAGGCAGACCAGTTCAGCAGCCAGACTCTGGACTTCAGGCAGACCAGTTCAGCAGCAGGACTCTGGACTAAAGGCAGACCAGTTCAGCAGCAGGACTCTGGACTAAAGGCAGACCAGTTCAGCAGCAGGACTCTGGACTAAAGGCAGACCAGTTCAGCAGCAGGACTCTGGACTAAAGGCAGACCAGTTCAACAGCAGGACTCTGGACTAAAGGCAGACCGGTTCAGCAGCCAGACTCTGGACTAAAGGCAGACCGGTTTAGCAGCAGGACTCTGGACTGCAGGAAGACCAGTTCGGCAGCAGGACTCTGGACTGCAGGCAGACCAGTTCGGCAGCAGGACTCTGGACTAAAGGCAGACCAGTTCAGCAGCCGGATTCTGGACTGCAGGCAGACCAGTTCAGCAGCCAGACTCTGGACTGCAGGCAGTCCAGTTCAGCAGCCAGACTCTGGACTGCAGGCAGACCAGTTCAGCAGCCAGACTCTGGACTTCAGGCAGACCAGTTCAGCAGCAGGACTCTGGACTAAAGGCAGACCAGTTCAGCAGCAGGACTCTGGACTAAAGGCAGACCAGTTCAGGAGCAGGACTCTGGACTAAAGTCAGACCAGTTCAGCAGCAGGACTCTGGACTAAAGTCAGACCAGTTCAGCAGCAGGACTCTGGACTAAAGAAAGACCAGTTCAGCAGCAGGACTCTGGACTTCAGGCAGACCAGTTCAGCAGCAGGACTCTGGACTAAAAGGCAGACCAGTTCAGCAGCAGGACTCTGGACTAAAGGAAGACCAGTTCAGCAGCAGGACTCTGGACTAAAGAAAGACCAGTTCAGCAGCAGGACTCTGGACTAAAGGCAAGCCAGTTCAGCAGCAGGACTCTGGACTAAAGGCAGAGCAGTTAAGCAGCAGGACTCTGGACTAAAGGCAGACTGGTTCAGCAGCCAGACTCTGGACTGCAGGCAGACAAGTTCAACAGCAGGACTCTGGACTAAAGGCAAAACAGTTCAGCAGCAGGACTCTGGACTAAAGGCAGACCGGTTCAGCAGCCAGACTCTGGACTAAAGGCAGACCAGTTCAGCAGCAGGACTCTGGACTAAAGGCAGACCAGTTCAGCAGCAGGACTCTGGACTAAAGGCAGACCAGTTCAGCAGCCGGATTCTGGACTGCAGGCAGACCAGTTCAGCAGCCAGACTCTGGACTGCAGGCAGACCAGTTCAGCAGCCAGACTCTGGACTTCAGGCAGACCAGTTTAGCAGCCAGACTCTGGACTTCAGGCAGACCAGTTCAGCAGCAGGACTCTGACTAAAGGCAGACCAGTTCAGCAGCAAGACTCTGGACTAAAGGCAGACCAGTTCAGCAGCAGGACTCTGGACTAAAGGAAGACCAGTTCAGCAGCAGGACTCTGGACTAAAGAAAGACCAGTTCAGCAGCAGCACTCTGGACTAAAGGCAAGCCAGTTCAGCAGCAGGACTCTGGACTAAAGGCAGAGCAGTTAAGCAGCAGGACTCTGGACTAAAGGCAGACTGGTTCAGCAGCCAGACTCTGGACTGCAGGCAGACAAGTTTAACAGCAGGACTCTGGACTAAAGGCAAAACAGTTCAGCAGCAGGACTCTGGACTAAAGGCAGACCGGTTCAGCAGCCAGACTCTGGACTAAAGGCAGACCAGTTCAGCAGCAGGACTCTGGACTAAAGGCAGACCAGTCCAGCAGCAGGACTCTGGACTAAAGGCAGACCAGTTCAGCAGCCGGATTCGGGACTGCAGGCAGACCAGTTCAGCAGCCAGACTCTGGACTGCAGGCAGACCAGTTCAGCAGCCAGACTCTGGACTTCAGGCAGACCAGTTTAGCAGCCAGACTCTGGACTTCAGGCAGACCAGTTCAGCAGCAGGACTCTGGACTAAAGGCAGACCAGTTCAGCAGCAGGACTCTGGACTAAAGGCAGACAAGTTCAGCAGCAGGACTCTGGACTAAAGGCAGACCAGTTCAACAGCAGGACTCTGGACTAAAGGCAGACCAGTTCAGCAGCAGGACTCTAGACTAAAGTCAGACCAGTTCAGCAGCAGGACTCTGGACAAAAGTCAGACCAGTTCAGCAGCAAGACTCTGGACTAAAGGCAGACCAGTTCAGCAGCAGGACTCTGGACTGCAGGCAGACCAGTTCAGCAGCAGGACTCTGGACTAAAGGAAGACCAGTTCAGCAGCCGGATTCTGGACTGCAGGCAGACCAGTTCAGAAGCCAGACGCTGGACTGCAGGCAGACCAGTTCAGCAGCCAGACTCTGGACTTCAGGCAGACCAGTTCAGCAGCCAGACTCTGGACTTCAGGCAGACCAGTTCAGCAGCAGGACTCTTGACTAAAGGAAGACCAGTTCAGCAGCAGGACTCTGGACTAAAGAAAGACCAGTTCAGCAGCAGGACTCTGGACTAAAGGCAAGCCAGTTCAGCAGCAGGACTCTGGACTAAAGGCAGAGCAGTTAAGCAGCAGGACTCTGGACTGCAGGCAGACTGGTTCAGCAGCCAGACTCTGGACTGCAGGCAGACAAGTTCAACAGCAGCACTCTGGACTAAAGGCAAACCAGTTCAGCAGCAGGACTCTGGACTAAAGGCAGACCGGTTCAGCAGCCAGACTCTGGACTAAAGGCAGACCAGTTCAGCAGCAGGACTCTGGACAAAAGGCAGACCAGTTCAGCAGCAGGACTCTGGACTAAAGGCAGACCAGTTCAGCAGCCGGATTCTGGACTGCAGGCAGACCAGTTCAGCAGCCAGACTCTGGACTGCAGGCAGACCAGTTCAGCAGCCAGACTCTGGACTTCAGGCAGACCAGTTTAGCAGCAGGACTCTGGACTTCAGGCAGACCAGTTCAGTAGCAGGACTTTGGACTAAAGGCAGACCAGTTCAGCAGCAGGACTCTGGACTAAAGGCAGACCAGTTCAGCAGCAGGACTCTGGACTAAAGGCAGACAAGTTCAGCAGCAGGACTCTGGACTAAAGGCAGACCAGTTCAACAGCAGCACTCTGGACTAAAGTCAGACCAGTTCAGCAGCAGGACTCTGGACTGCAGGCAGACCAGTTCAGCAGCAGGACTCTGGACTAAAGGCAGACCAGTTCAGCAGCCAGACTCTTGACTAAAGGAAGACCAGTTCAGCAGCAGGACTCTGGCCTAAAGTCAGACCAGTTCAGCAGCAGGACTCTGGACTGCAGGAAGACCAGTTCAACAGCAGGACTCTGGACTGCAGGCAGACCAGTTCAGAAGCAGGACTCTGAACTGCAGGCAGACCAGTTCAGCAGCTGGACTCTGGACTAAAGTCAGACCAGTTCAGCAGCAGGACTCTGGACTGCAGGCAGACCAGTTCAGCAGCAGGACTCTGGACTGCAGGCAGACCAGTTCAACATCTGACTCTGGACTGCAGGCAGACCAGTTCAGAAGCTGGATTCTGGACTGCAGGCAGACCAGTTCAGCAGCTGGACTCTGGACTAAAGTCAGACCAGTTCAGCAGCAGGACTCCTGACTAAAGGCAGACCAGTTCAGCAGCAGGACTCTGGACTAAAGTCAGACCAGTTCAGCAGCAGGACTCTGGACTGCAGGGAGACCTGTTCAACAGCAGGACTCTGGACTAAAGTCAGACCAGTTCAACATCTGACTCTGGACTGCAGGCAGACCAGTTCAGCAGCCGGATTCTGGACTGCAGGCAGACCAGTTCAGCAGCCAGGATCTGGACTGCAGGCAGACCAGTTCAGTAGCCAGGATCTGGACTGCAGGCAGACCAGTTCAGTAGCCAGGATCTGGACTGCAGGCCGACCAGTTCAGCAGCCAGACTCTGGACTACAGGCAGACCAGTTCAGCAACCAGACTCTGGCCTGCAGGCAGACCAGTTCAGCAGCCGGAAACTGCCAGCAGAACAGTTCAGTACCCGGACTTTGGATTGCAGGCGAACCAGTTCAGCAGAACGTTCTACTGGGAATAAAACTTGTCATTTATATTCTACTGGGAATAAAACTTTATGTTTATGTTTTACTGGGAATGAAAGATAAGTTGATGAGATTCCGTTTCATTTACATTTCATGCAGGACTGGGTTTGTACAGCAGACTCTTACCAAAAAGTAGTATATGCAAGCATACTTTAAGTATACTAATTGTAAACTTTAAATAAGACGGTATACTTTTAGTTAACTATTTATTTACTTATCAGAAAATACACTTAACAAAGTTTACTTGGATTTTTAAAATAAATATACTAGAAGTTTAACATATTTAGCCTATACTTATATTTAAACTTATGAACAATATACTTTAATAGTAGTACATTCATAGTACATTTTCAAACATACTGGTTTCTTTGATACTAAGACTTTAAATGTTACTGGACCATTTGGTGGAGTAAAATAAAACACCTGAATCTATTTTTGACAGAAATTTTAAAATATTTTTTTTACTCAGCATTAAAGGTGGAGTAAAAGTATAATAAGGCTGTTTTCAGTATATTTGAAAATGTATTTTTAAACACTAAAAACTATAGGTGTACTATCAGTAAACCCATAGCAAACCTAAAAGGTTCCTTTCGGTGGTGGTCAGAGGGGCTGTAGGCGCAGTCTGCCTCAGGGCAGATGTGGCTACATACGAGGCTTACCATCACCAAGTCTAAATGAGGCTACGTACGTAGCTTACCGTCACCGCGTATGAATGAGGCTACGCACGTAGCTTACCGTCACCAAGTCTGAATGAGGCTACATACGTAGCTTTCTAAACCACGTATGAATGAGGCTACATACGTAGCTTACCGTCACCACGTATGAATGAGGCTACATACGTAGCTTACCGTCACCACGTATGAATGAGGCTACATACGTAGCTTACCATCACCACGTATGAATGAGGCTACATACGTAGCTTACCGTCACCACGTATGAATGAGGCTACATACGTAGCTTTCTACACCACGTATGAATGAGGCTACATACGTAGCTTACCGTCACCACGTATGAATGAGGCTACAAGCGTAGCTTACCGTCACCACGTATGAATGTGGCTACATACGTAGCTTACCATCACCACGTATAAATGAGGCTACATACGTAGCTTACCATCACCACGTATGAATGAGGCTACATACGTAGCTTTCTACACCACGTATGAATGAGGCTACATACGTAGCTTTTTACACCACGTATGAATGAGGCTACATATGTAGCTTACCGTCACCACGTATGAATGAGGCTACATATGTAGCTTTCTACACCACGTATGAATGAGGCTACATACGTAGCTTTCTACACCACGTATGAACGAGGCTACATACGTAGCTTACCATCAACACGTATGAATGAGGCTACATACGTAGCTTACCGTCACCGCGTATGACTGAGGCTACATACGTAGCTTTCTACACCACGTATGAATGAGGCTACGTATGTAGTTTACCATCAACACGTATGAATGAGGCTACATACGTAGCTTTCTACACCACGTATGAATGAGGCTACATACGTAGCTTTCTACACCACGTATGAATGAGGCTACGTATGTAGTTTACCATCAACATGTATGAATGAGGCTACATACGTAGCTTACCGTCACCACGTATGAATGAGGCTACATACGTAGCTTACCCTCACCACGTATGAATGAGGCTACATACGTAGCTTTCTACACCACGTATGAATGTGGCTACATACGTAGCTTACCGTTACCACGTATGAATGAGGCTACATACGTAGCTTACCGTTACCACGTATGAATGAGGCTACATACGTAACTTTCTACACCACGTATGAATGAGGCTACATACGTAGCTTTCTACACCACGTATGAATGAGGCTACATACGTAGCTTACCGTCACCACGTATGAATGAGTAATCGACCTACTCTTGGCGCTTTGAGTGCCTTGAAAAGCGCAATATAAATCCAATCCATTATTATTATTGTATACTTAAAAGTCTACTGTCTTAAACTAAAAGGGTATTAAGAGGTGTACTGTTTGAAAACTAACAGTATATTTAGAAGAATACATTTAGTACACTTAAAAGTGTACTTTGTATTCAGTAAAAGAGAGCCTAAAGTGTTAGTACGCATATGGCGGAGTGGGTAGCCCAGTGGTAATGTGATGGGCTTTGGTGCGGAGGACCTGGTTTCAAGCCCCAATAGGTGGGTTTCAGTCATGTGACCTGGACGCCGCGCGAAATGCAGACGGAGGGCAAGAAGTGTTTTCCTCCGGTTCAAAACACAGCCGGCGGGTATGCTGGGGCTCTGAATGGGCTGGTCCAGACACCATACGGCCAAAAAATACATTTATACATAAGATATGAGCCATGAAGTCTAAATAAACCAGACTGGTCTGATAATCTGGTGGATTTACGGCCGTGAGGCGATGACATCACAAACCATCTCGCTGCTGACAAAACAACGCTCATAACTTTACTTCTGGACATCCCATCTTAAAAATTACAACTGTAGGGGGGACAGGTGTCCAAAATAAAGAAGTTAATGTGGTTTGGACGCGTCGGTCGCTTTCTCTCCCTAAGAGTGATTTTCCACACTGTAGCGGTGTTAACCTGTTAGTGAGCAGTGGAGGATGTGTGAGGCTCTGCCCCCATCACACACGAGGACCATCAGCTGTTTGGGTTTTTGTTTTTTTAAACCATAATTTGCTTCATCAGGAGACACGTTTGCTGCAAAGCCCAGAATGAGGCTGCAAGCGGGGCAGAGATCCACCCGAGGTCCACAAAAAGAAAGAAAGAAAGCAAGAAAGGCTCATGACTTTCTGTCTGTCTGATGAACGAATCCTTCAGCAGCCAGAAGCCGACATTATTCTGGTTCATGTCCAACCAGGATCCAGATCAGCTCTGAATGGCTGTCGCCTGTTTCTGCGGGTAACAGTGACTTATGCTATTTCAAATAAATAACCTCGCTCATAATATTGCTAACGCTGAGTGTTTTTATGTGCTTGGATCTTGTATATTCATTTATTTTGCTTCTGTTATCCAAAATTCCTAATCGAATTGTAGGCTGTGCATAAGTCAAACTGCATTTCTCCAAACCAGGTCTACCAGTCAGAGATCCACAGAAACCCCCTAAAACTGGTTTGCTGCCAGAGAGAGTGGGGAAATATCCTTAAAATAATAATAAATGATCTTACCTGTTTTAGAAAGTGGTCGCTGTAAACTTTGGCATTGTTAGACTCTGCTCCTCCCAACCGAAGGTGGAGGTTTAAATCCACGTTTTGCAGCGTTGTTTTGTCAGTTTTCCACATTTTTCAACTTTGTGAACGACAGTTTTAGGTCCTCCAAAAACCCTAATCCTTTTCTCTGACAGCGTGATTGGAGCCATAAACTGCAGACACACAGATATGACAGGCCTCTTTCCTTCTCGCCCTCCGTCTGCATTTCGCGCGCTAGCGTCTTGTGAATGTGACGTATGGTGCAAGCAACCTATTACGCCACTCAGGTGAGCAAGGTCCTCAACCCCCACCAACTGCCCCCTGGGCGCTCTCTGATACTTACAGAGATGGTGAAATAAAGAGCCCTGATTTCCCCTCAGGGATCATAACAGTATGTAACAAAAACAAACTAACAGTATACCTAGAAGTATACTTTAAAGCGTACTTTCTAAAAGTAAACTTGAAGTTTTAGTACAAGTACACAAACAGTATACCAGATGCTTACTTAAGTATACTTAAAAGTGTACTTTTAGATACTTAAATTGGGCCAAATTAGCCCAAAAAGTACACCTATTAGTATACTGGTAGTACACTGAGACCAGTGTACTTGGTAAATAAAAGTACACTTGGGGGATATACTTTAATATACTTAATGACACGTACTTTAAGGAATACTTGTTTTGGTGAGGGGAGACATTCCTGTGTGTTCAGTCGACAGCTAAATGATAATGTGTGTGTTGCCATAAAGCTGGAATCTGGGGAATGTGTGATGTCATCATAGATCAACGTTTTGCTTTTTTCACAGGGAAACAGAAGACGTCTCACTCTGCCTTCATTTACAGCAACAGGAAGACAGAAAATCCCAGCAGGTTTCAGCCCAGTTCAAAGCCCAACTTATTCCCACTGAGAAATGTCAGTCTCAGCTCATCGGGACAGAATAAAACAAGCTCTTATTCTTCCAGGCGTTTATGCTCCTCTCAGCGAGTCTTTGGTGACGGTCCGAGGACTCGGAGCTGAGCCGGAGGTTTGTCTCCATGTTATCTGAAGTGGGACTGAATCAGGGAGTTTCTCTGTAAATGCTGCAGCTCTGGCCGACAGGAATGAGGTCTGGGGTGTGTGAGGGGCCCCTCTCTCAGCTGTTTGGCTTTGTTTTGCCTGGAGCGGATGCAGAAACGGTTCAACAGCTGAATGAGATCAGACCGAGCTGCTCTCTGAGGAACTCCATGCTGTTTGTGAAAGAGGGCGGCGGCTGCAGAAATCAGCCCGATCCCAAAACAGCTGCTCACAAAACCGCTTTCCTTCAGTTTCCAGATGAATCTCAGAGAAAAGGAATCAAACATACGGCGTTTTCCTCCAGATTCGGTTTTCAGCTCCGTCGAGGTCGACGTGTTGATATCTGGACGGCATTTTCTGCCTTTGCTCCTAGAAATCCCTCATAAAAGCTAAAGAACATTAGGGATAGGTTTCCCTGTCCATACGATGACAGTAGTTTATGGTACGCTTTCATCAATACCAACATTCGATGTCCCTGCAAAGAAAATCACATAACTGTACAGTTTGCATGACGATCTTGACTGCAAGGGCAACATTAGCACTGCAGTAATGGAAAGCAGGGTTGTCACGATACTAAAATTTCATTCTCAATTCCTATACTAAAGATGGTGGTCAATACTCAATACTATTTTCACTACTAAAGGGAGAACCCCCCCCCCCCATCACCCAAACGCGAATAAATAAATAAAAATAAAATAACAATCCAAACAACACAACAACAAAAATCTATGAGAAAAGACAGGAAAAATGGAAAATAAATGATTATTATTATTATTATTATAATTATCTAACATGTGCTGTGTAGCATCGTAGCAGCAGAATGGGGGTCTGACTGCTGTGTTGTGCTTTAAATGATTTTTTGAGATCTAGTTTGTGCAGAGATGCAGTCTCCAACTGCTCACTGTGGTCCAGGAAAGACAAAAAAGTTCAACCACCACTTCGTGGACTTATTTACTGTCCTTTTCTTCAGAATACTAGAGACCAGATCAAGTAAACAATAGAACAGACGAGTTGGGGTGAAGCTGCGCGAGATGCTGCTGCCCCGCCCCCTCGCTTCTACGAGGGGGCGGGGCCTGTGGTAGCAGCTGCAGCTCGTTGAGAAAAGTAAACGATACGCGTTTTCACGTCAGTCTGCACGCGTGTCCAATAACTTTGGATTTATCACTCGTCACTAGCTGAAACAAAAAAAGTTAACAGAGAGGTCTAATTGTCTATGTTAGTCACACTGTGAACAATGGGTCCTCCAGAGAGATGCTGTATGGGAGGGGCTGCCCGCAACATTGCCTGTTTAAAATGGCAGAGACGGCTGATGCTTTCCGAGACTCAGCAGAAGCCGGAGTTGCATTTAAATATCGATATCGGAGCTAATTCAAATCTAACTAGATACTCGTTTTTAGAATCGATCTGTATCTAGTAATCAATTTTTTTAAAAGCACGACTGGAAAGAAATGTTTTTAAAACAACAATAATTATACTGATGAGTAAATTAGACAAATGTAAGTTTAAAAACTTCTTTCAATGATCAAATAACTTATTTACATTGTATTTACATTTATTCAGTGGAAAATGTTCAAATATAAAATATGAAAGTAATATTATAAATTTACGAAAACAATGTTTAATAACCTGAAAGATACAAAAACTTCATCATCATCACTAACAGTGGCAACATCATCATGACATCTGATAGGCTACCACCATCATTTGACACAGAAGCTAGAATCTGATAGGCTACCACCATCATTTGACACAGAAGCTAGGATATGATAGGCTACCACCATCATTTGACACAGAAGCTACAATCTGATAGGCTATCACCATCATGTGACACAGAAGCTACAATCTGATAGGCTACCAACATCATGTGATACAGGAGCTACAATCTGATAGGCTACCACCATCATGTGATACAGAAGCTGGGATCTGATAAGGCTACCACCATCATGTGATACAGAAGCTAGAATCTGAGAGGCTACCACCATCATGTGATACAGAAGCTAGAATCTGATAGGCTACCACCATCATGTGATACAGAAGCTAGGATCTGATGAGGCTACCGCCATCATGTGACACAGAAGCTAGAATCTGATAGGCTACCACCATCATGTGATACAGAAGCTAGAATCTGATAGGCTACCACCATCATGTGACGCAGAAGCTAGAATCTGATAGGCTACCACCATCATGTGATACAGAAGCTAGAATCTGAGAGGCTACCACCATCATGTGATACAGAAGCTAGGATCTGATAGGCTACCGCCATCATGTGACACAGAAGCTAGAATCTGATAGGCTACCACCATCATGTGATACAGAAGCTAGAATCTGATAGGCTACCACCATCATGTGATACAGAAGCTAGAATCTGAGAGGCTACCACCATCATGTGATACAGAAGCTAGGATCTGATAGGCTACCACCATAATGTGATACAGAAGCTAGAATCTGATAGGCTACCACCATCATGTGATACAGAAGCTAGAATCTGATAGGCTACCACCATCATGTGATACAGAAGCTAGAATCTGATAGGCTTCCACCATCATGTGACACAGAAGCTATAATCTGATAGGCTACCACCATCATGTGATACAGAAGCTAGAATCTAATAGGCTACCACCATCATGTGACACAGAAGCTAGAATCTAATAGGCTACCACCATCATGTGACACAGAAGCTAGAATCTGATAGGCTACCACCATCATGTGACACAGAAGCTAGAATCTGATAGGCTACCACCATCGTGTGATACAGAAGCTAGAATCTGATAGGCTACCACCATCATGTGACACAGAAGCTAGAATCTGATAGGCTACCACCATCATGTGATACAGAAGCTAGAATATGATAGGCTACCACCATCATGTGACACAGAAGCTAGAATCTGATAGGCTACCACCATCATGTGATACAGAAGCTAGAATATGATAGGCTACCACCATCATGTGATACAGAAGCTAGAATCTGATAGGCTACCACCATCATGTGATACAGAAGCTAGAATCTGATAGGCTACCACCATCATGTGACACAGAAGCTAGAATCTGATAGGCTACCACCATCATGTGATACAGAAGCTAGAATATGATAGGCTACCACCATCATGTGATACAGAAGCTAGAATCTGATAGGCTACCACCATCATGTGACACAGAAGCTAGAATCTGATAGGCTACCACCATCATGTGACACAGAAGCTAGAATCTGATAGGCTACCACCATCATGTGATACAGAAGCTAGAATATGATAGGCTACCACCATCATGTGATACAGAAGCTAGAATCTGATAGGCTGCCTCCTGGCTGCAGCAGCAAGTAAATCCACAGAGGTTCCCATGTTAAAAGGCCAACTTCACTGCAGAAATAATCATGCTTACAGGCTGGTTGAATCATCTAAATCATCCATTTAGATGTTATATAATCTTGAAATTACACATAATTAGTGTTATAATGTGTATTACACATCATAGTGTTACAGATTCCACAGAGTGATCTGTTTTCATAAATCTGTTCATTTGTCAGCCCTATTGAAAAGTATTAGTATTGATATTAAATATACTAGCTCTTTATTTACTTGGTATCAGATCGATACGAACTCTTGCAGTATCGCCCCCCCCCCCCCCCCAAGTCCAAATCTTACTGATCTGATTCTAAAGAGCGGCGCTAGACAGAAAAAAGTTAACAAACACAGAACCCAGAATAGAACCTGGCCAACAAACAAGTCGGACTTCCTCGCTTTTTATTGGGAAATCCCCCACCCCCATCCCAGCAAGCAGCTGTTGTAACTGAGTGACGTCATTCAGGCGTATTTCCCACTACAGTAAAGTCAGTCTGGCTACAAGAAGAACCACATGGGAGTCAGCTCTTCTAAAGGAGCTGAGTCAAAAGAACTGGATTGTTAAGAAGAGCTGGATTTTTCCATCTCTCGCCCTTTTTTAAACTTTTCTACTTGGAGATCCAACTTTCGGTCTTCATGTTTAAATTTCCCTCTCAGAATGTACTACTTCAAGTCTGGAACCCTATAATGACTAATAAAGATTTATACTTTTATACTCTTGGTTGACTCATGCAGCTGGAAGTGCAGGTAATTCAATTCAAGGAGTTGATTCAAAAAATTATTAGAGACGTAGTAGGATTAAATCAAATCTTTATATTTTGATTAGATGCAGCTTAAATTGGCAGTATTTATGACACAAGTACCACTGAAAGTTTTACTCTTCAAGAGCTGTTTTTGTATTTCATAAAAAAAACAATAAGTACAACAATCATTGATAAATAAAGACAGAATTGACCCTGGAACAGACTGGTGACCTGTGCAGGTGTACCTGCCTCTCACCTGATAATAGCTGGAATAGAGTCCAGCAACCCCCCCCCCCCCCGCGACCCTGAACTGGATAAGCGGTACAGAAAATGACTGACCGACAGAATTAACATAATAAATCCTGAGGGAAGATAATTGTAATGTATTCTGCTCAACATTGCAGCTTTAAACATGCTGCAGAGGAACTTTCCTGCTAGTATGCATACTTCCACCCTCCTTCCACCTGGCATCAGGTTTACTGCAGCCTGCACCAGAAAACCTCAGTCTGCGAGCCTGGAGCACGGACACTGCCGCGTAATTCAGGTCTCAGAGGTTCAAACTTCATCAACAGCTTTAAAATTCAAACACTGAATCAACAAAACGAAGAAAAAGCGGATTTTCGGAGCTACGATGGCCGTTTTTCTCCGTCAGGGATGCTGAAATGTGATAAAGCGAGAAGTTTATCAGGACGCCTCGTTTCTCATCGATCAGTCCGATCGATCAGCTGATCGTCTCACCTTCGTCTCCATCTCTGCAGGTTGGATCGCCGAGAAGAGTCCACGAAAATCCAGCAAAACCGGGACGAGGCGCGCGGACAGACGGCGAGTTCACACCGTTTCCTGCTGGAAGTCGCTGAATCCTCCCACTATCACCCACGCGCGCACACATACACACCAAACAAACACTGACGCGCTGGGAACACGCGCTTCTCCCCTCAGCTGTTACCTGACACACCCAAACCTCCTGCTCTGCAGACGAACCTGCAACAGGGCGGTGGGGCTCAAACTGGGGGTCGGGACCTCCGTGAGGGTGTCGGGATCATTCCAGGGGGGTCCCAGATCATCCAAATGAATGCCGAGACGTTACTCTGTTAGCACACTAATGTTTAAATGACTGCATAGATGACGTAGTTCTCGCTAATACCACGTTAGACATCTGAATTTGGCCCAGTCTCAGTGAGAGGAGCTGATTTGGGGGTGTAGGATTCTGGTTACAGTAGTGATCCCACACAGACCTGATCCTCCTGGTGATGGAGATTCTGTGAGTCACACATGATGATGGACCAATAACGACGCGCTAGTGTAGGGCTGTGGCAGTACACAGACGTCACGGTTCGGTTTTTCCTCGGAACACAAATCACGGTTCGGTTTTTCCTCGGTACACAAATCACGGTTCGGTTTTTCCTCGGAACACAAATCACGGTTCGGTTTTTCCTCAGAACACAAATCACGGTTCGGTTTTTCCTCAGAACACAAATCACGGTTCGGTTTTTCCTCAGAACACAAATCACGGTTCGGTTTTTCCTCGGAACACAAATCACGGTTCGGTTTTTCCTCGGAACACAAATCACGGTTCGGTTTTTCCTCAGAACACAAATCACGGTTCGGTTTTTCCTCGGTACACAAATCACGGTTCGGTTTTTCCTCAGAACACAAAACACGGTTCGGTTTTTCCTCGGAACACAAATCACGGTTCGGTTTTTCCTCGGAACACAAATCACGGTTCGGTTTTTCCTCGGAACACAAATCACGGTTCGGTTTTTCCTCGGAACACAAAACACGGTTCGGTTTTCCTCGGAACACAAATCACGGTTCGGTTTTTCCTCGGAACACAAATCACGGTTCGGTTTTTCCTCGGAACACAAATCACGGTTCGGTTTTCCCCGGAACACAAATCACGGTTCGGTTTTTCCTCAGAACACAAATCACGGTTCGGTTTTTCCTCGGAACACAAATCACGGTTCGGTTTTCCTCGGTACACAAATCACGGTTCGTTTTTTTCCTCGGAACACAAATCACGGTTCGGTTTTTTCCTCAGAACACAAATCACGGTTCGGTTTTTCCTCGGTACACAAATCACGGTTCGGTTTTTCCTCGGTACACAAATCACGGTTCGGTTTTCCTCAGTACAATAATGGGGAAAAAATAGACAAATATTAACTGTCTTGTGTTTTATCAACAAGCATGTGTTTCCTTACCAGACCCAGCACCACCTACAGGGTCAGGTTTATTAAACTAATCTGGTTTCTATCCAGCACCACCTACAAAGTCAGGTTCAGTATCCTGATCTGGTTTCTATCCAGCACCACCTACAAAGTCAGGTTCATTATCCTGATCTGGTTTCTATCCAGCACCACCTACAAAATCATGTTCATTATCCTGATCTGGTTTCTATCCAGCACCACCTACAAAGTCAGGTTCATTATCCTGATCTGGTTTCTATCCAGCACCACCTACAAAGTCAGGTTCATTATCCTGATCTGGTTTCTATCCAGCACCACCTACAAAATCATGTTCATTATCCTGAT
The DNA here is from genome assembly GCA_023101725.1 of Atherinomorus stipes. Lineage (NCBI taxonomy): Eukaryota > Metazoa > Chordata > Actinopteri > Atheriniformes > Atherinidae > Atherinomorus > Atherinomorus stipes. The sequence continues at coordinate 5,912 of JALJCO010002127.1, read as the reverse complement.
CTGGTTTTCTATCCAGCACCACCTACAAAGTCAGGTTCATTATCCTGATCTGGTTTCTATCCAGCACCACCTACAAAGTCAGGTTCATTATCCTGATCTGGTTTCTATCCAGCACCACCTACAAAGTCAGGTTCATTATCCTGATCTGGTTTCTATCCAGCACCACCTACAAAGTCAGGTTCATTATCCTGATCTGGTTTCTATCCAGCACCAGCTCACAAACTGGTTTCAGGTCTCATTACCTCTGGAACAGGTTTATATTGAGCTCTTGGATTAAAAACAAACTGATAGTTATCAGGTTTACATGACAGCATGTTGCTGCTCTGAGTTTCTGTGATAGACCCCCCACAGACACGCGCACGTCCACGGGATGAGCGTGCACGGCGCCTCAGACAGCACGTGCATGTTAAAACGCACCAACCAGCTGAAAGTCAGACACAGAAATCAGTTTGAACTCTGCTGAAGAGATGAAGATGGAAACACTCGCGCTCCTCTTCACCTGCTGATGCTGAGAACGAGCACGTCGCGGGAACGTGCACAGCTTACACCGCTGTTAAAGTCATGTTTAACTATGTCAGCACGTCGTCTTAGATCTGAACTTTACAGGTAGAGTCCGAAGTTTCCCCCCTGAAAATAAACTCCCTCTCCTCCGTCTGTAATTGGCTCTTTAGCTTTGTTTTGTTGTGTTCGGGACGTTTCTGGGTGCAGATTTCTGTTTATATCTCCAGCCAATGACAGAGCTAAGAGCATGACGCTGTGTGGGAATAAGCTCGTGATTGGCGCAGACGCCGGTCACTCCAACTCTCCAAGGAAAAGAAAAAGAAAGAAGAAAACAGCAGATGCGCTGAAGAAAAGGTGAGAGCTTTTCGACAGTGCACGTTGGAAAACCAGGGTTAGAGCAATCTTTACCGATGTTGCATTCTTACATTATTTTTCTAACAGGGTAAAATGCTGGATGAGGTAATGGAACTCTGAAACACAGACTGACCCCCCCATCAATCAAAGCAAAATATCATTCCAATCCCTACATACTCAATGAAATCTCCAACCAATCCTTGAAGTGCGGTGCACCTCTAGGATTGGCCGAGGGACCTGCCTGTCAGACCTTTGCTTCTGCATTGGGAGGCATAGGGGGGTGGGGGTGGGGGGGGTCTTAGGAGTGAGGTGGGACTGTTTATATTTAAATGATCTTGCTGGTCCTGAAATGCAGGATCGGTAAAGGTTGCTTTAATATTGGTTTAGCTTTTACTGCTTCTGAGCTCTGAAGGAGTTGTTGAAGCTGAAGAGACTGAAGAAGGAGGCGGCCATTAGCCTGAGAGAGGGGAGGGGCTCAGTGTGATACTGGTGTTTGCAAACAGAAACGGTGGGGGGACTTCAGACTCTACCTTTAAGGATATTTAGCAGAACTTCATGGAATGAAACAGTTTTTATCAGGACTTGTACAATCCTTTACGATCTTCTGTCCTCTGTTTTTCTTTTATCAGTTTGGAAACGACGTGACTGAACAGCTGATTGGTTCCTATCACCAACACTGGAACGCTGGGACTGGAAGTTACCGTTACAGAGCTCATGAATGCATCATTCAGCAGAGATGATCAACAAGAGCAACACAGAGGCTATCACACTTCCCCCAACCTCCCAGTGTTGTGAAGCTGATGGGGAAACACTGCGACCGCGGTTCTGCAATGTCGGCACACTGATTTCGTTTTGCCGACTCTTATTCAGCTCCGTCTTCGTCTGAACCGAAGTGCTCCCAGAAGGAGGACTAAGAAGGAGCTTCAGCTCAACAGTCTCACATCCATGTTGTTATGAGTTAGAGACAGGATGGTGATGCTGCGCTGGTCCGTTATGTCCGATGGCAGCAAGAACTTCATGAAACAATAAATATGTAAGTAAACAAAATCCTGTGCATAATCGTGCCGAACCGAGAGTAGCGTACCGAACGGTTCCACACAAATACACGAAACCGTTACAGCCATAGTTACATACATCACACAGTCAACTCCTGAAAACACACGGTGACATCATCACACATTCCTGGGATTACTACCCTCATTCCTGGGTGAACTGGGCTGCTATTCTCTGGTTTCCACTGACAGTAATGTGGTTTTCTTTTGGAGTAGGTTATATGTTCTATTGTGTACCTGGTGAATATTCTCTGGTGCAGTAACACATATCTAAATTCTGACTCTTCTATAGTAATCTCACATTTCTCAGCTTTCTGTAGAGAGACCAGGATAGCTTTGGTTTTGCTATTTTTGAGGTTACGTTCCTCTGAAAATGGTCCAAGGGTGAATTCCAGTTCCTATCTTAACCCTCGACCTCAAAAATGCGCACTCCCGCAAAGAGCAAGTGCTGTCCCGATCCTCAGAGCGTTAAGTTCAAGTTCAAGTTTAAAGTTCAACTTATTTATAGAGAACACTAACAACATCCTTTTGGAGCCCGGGGGTGCTGAACAACTCAACTTAGCGGCAGGTTACTTAAAACAAGTCTTAAAAATAATATAAAAAACTAACAGAGAGTTACCTGGAGACGGTGGGGGGAGTGCTGATTTAAACCCTGGTAGAGGGGGGTACAGTCGTCCAGGCGAGACATGATCAGCAGGTGGACCACCTTTTCAAGGTGTTGTTTGGACAAGTTGAGGCGAGTTTGAGGCTGAATATCCTCCATCCTGAGGTCCTCCGACACCACCTTGTGAGTAAGGATTACCCAGAATGCAGCAGCAAAGAAGACAAGCTACAAATCTTAAGTATTTTCTGTTAATGGAGATATAAATATCAGTAAAACCATTGTATTATCTTAGTTTAGGTCCATGTTATGCATCAGTTACCTTGTTGTTGCAGAACATTTATTTTTATTCTATGATCTTTTGTCAGTAGCGGCCGGGTGCGGTCAGCCATGTTGCTATCGTTTAAGTTAGTTAACGCTACAAAATGGTCATTTTTCTCGGTGCTAATGTCGATGTTTTATCCAGATAACAGCCTGTATAACGTGCTTGTGCTGATAACGGTATAAGACGACCGGGCTGATGTCATCTCCCGTAGCTGCAGAGTTAGCTAACGATAGTTATAGCTGCTGTTTACCTATAATAAGCCGTGGTATGCGGGGGCAGCTGAATATGTCCATGCTGGTGGTATTTATACAGACTACTGTTTGATAACTCTGACAGAAGGAATAACTGACGGATAGTCCAGAATTTCAGAAACATGCAGCTGATGGAGCATCAATGATGCTGCGTTTGTGGCTGATGATCAAACAGGCAGGTTAACAGTGCAAATATGTAAATGTGAATAAAGTCAATGCTGCTTCTTCTTCTGAACTGACAGACTGAACACCGCTTTGGTGTAATGCTGCCCCCCCCCCCCACCCCCCCACCCAGTTTGAAGACATATCTGCTTTTAAGGGGTGTCCCATCTCTAAGTCACAAAAAAGCCCTGAACACCTGGTTTTGAGGGCTGCTAATATTGAGGGTTAAGATAGAAACTGGAACTGGCTCCAAGACTGGACTGAACATGTTAACAACAACAAGCAGAAAATGTCCAAAAGAAAACTTTAAAAGACCCTCAGAGAACTAGTGATGAAGACCCTGTTAAAAGATTACAACAAAGAGATGAAGAAGAGAACTGGATCAGTAAAAACCTTCATCTTTTAGTTGTGTCTGTGTGAGAAGCATGACATTCACCGTCCTGAACCTGTGCTGAACTCAACCAGCAGATCCTGTAAGTCATTTCCAACATCAGTTAACTCTTCAGAGTCCAACTTCAGTTCTGCAGATGTGCAGAGATTTACTGAACGGCTCACACTCAGCAATAAATCTGGACTCCCACCAAAGCCAAAACACAAACCAGCCTGTATCCAAGGAAAAGAGATGAAGAACGGTACAAAACCCTGAAGAAGATTTGATTTTCATCAATCTCAGCCTCAATGTTTTTCTCTTTGTACCTTTTTGGTTAAATCTTTCAGATATTATATTTTACTAGTAGTCATTTCTAATGAATCTGTATAAGATTTAAAATTTGTTGCTTTTGTTCTCAGAAATCTTGAAAATCAAAAATCAGAAACTTCTCGAGGAAATCTGGGAAGACATGAAGACAGTTTGCTGCAGATAAATTTGATTTCACAGCTTCATTTTCGTGCTTTGATAACTTTAATCGAGAAAAAGGAGCTCTGCTGCTTCAGGGTCCTGGAGGATCCTGGAGACGAGCCTGGAGGATCCCGGAGACGAGCCTGGAGGATCCTGGAGACGAGCCTGGAGGATCCTGGAGGATCCCGGAGACGAGCCTGGAGGATCCTGGAGACGAGCCTGGAGGATCCTGGAGGATCCCGGAGACGAGCCTGGAGGATCCTGGGAGGATCCTGGAGACGAGCCTGGAGGATCCTGGAGGATCCCGGAGACGAGCCTGGAGGATCCTGGAGATGAGCCTGGAGGATCCTGAGGATCCCGGAGATGAGCCTGGAGGATCCTGGAGACGAGCCTGGAGGATCCTGGAGGATCCGGGAGACGAGCCTGGAGGATCCTGGAGACGAGCCTGGAGGATCCTGGAGGGGATCCCGGAGACGAGCCTGGAGGATCCTGGGGAGGATCCTGGAGACGAGCTCTGAGGGATCCTGGAGGATCCCGGAGACGAGCCTGGAGGATCCTGGAGATGAGCCTGGAGGGATCCTGGAGGATCCCGGAGATGAGCCTGGAGGATCCCGGAGACCGAGCCTGGAGGATCCCGGAGACGAGCCTGGAGGATCCTGGAGACGAGCCTGGAGGATCCCGGAGACAAGCCTGGAGGATCCCGGAGGACGAGCCTGGAGGATCCTGGAGACGAGCCTGGAGGATCCTGGAGGCTTTCAGGATGATTCTGGTGGGTGAACGCAGACTGAGCGGAGTGTTTGGTTTTGGGGGCTGAGGTCATCTAGGCGTGAGTAGGCAGAGTATAAAGACGCATCGCTGTCGGACTCGTCTCAGCCCGGGTCGGTCCTGGTACATCATGTATGCTTCACTGACCGCAGCCAGAGTGAAAAAACATGCGATGAGGACCGTGGAGCGGAGCGTCCCGGAGCAGATAAAACAGGAGGGGCGTGTTCCTGTCTCACCTGAGCTCAGGGCCGCCGTCGCCTCCATTCGTCCCACCGGCTCCGTCGTTGGGCCGGTCCCATGCTCTGCGACGTGTTGCCATGGGGATCCTCACCCTCATCAGCCTCCTGGCGCAGCGGTCACGATGCGTGTGGAGTTCAGAGCTGCAGAGCCACAGACTCAGCTGTTCGTCGTCGGACGAGTCTCTGAGAGAAACGAGCAGAAACAACGTGGCCGCTTTCAGACCTGGAGAAACGTTCAGCATCTTCTAAATCTTCCTCCATCTCTCTTTAAACCCGGGAAATCCCCAAAAATAGCTCCAAGACATGATTACATAACATGAAACCTGGCAGTAGGCTGTATTTCTCCACTCACAGCTCCTCCCCTCGTAGGCCTGGAAGGTCAGAAGTTAGCATGCAGACAACACATATGTTTCCCAAACTCTGGAAACACGGCCGGCAGTAAACGCCTGGAGAAAGAAGACAACAGTCGGTGAGAGCTCAGAGTTTTTACCTTAGGGCACCTACTCTTTTCAGGAGGTTGTTTTTTAGGACTTTTCCAGGTGCTACAGTACAAATCAAGTTATCACAACATAGAGTAATAATTTCCACCACAAGGTTTTGGAGAAGTGTTCTACAATTGTAGCTTATAATTTTTTACAGCAACGAAGCAGATGTAAAGCTGCGACGAAGCTGTAATAAGGAACGAAACGGCAATGAAACAGTGATGAAAAAGTGACAAAATGGCGACGTAGCGGTGACGAAACAGCTACAGCTGTGTGAAAAAAGCGTTTGCCTCCTTCCTGCCACACCTGTTCTCCATCCAGAAATCGCTTAAATAGGACCTG
>JALJCO010002126.1:0-374422 GCA_023101725.1 Atherinomorus stipes | reverse complement strand
CACATAACTGAGGTTCAGGGCTGGAAATTCAGTCCCCCAAAGGATATACATCCCCCTTACATGCTTCACCAAAGGGGGATGTATATACTTTGGGGGGATATTCACGGGGAGCTTCAGCACAGGTCTTACAGTGTCCTACCCATACCTCAGATTAATAAGGAGCATTAATTTGTCTTTTCCGTCCTTATTTTCCATCTTAGACAGCTCTCTTGTCCCGTCTCCATTCTCTTTATCAGCTATCATCAGTTTTTACCAACTTGATATAAAAAAGTACAGTTAATATTGCAGTAATCTGTTTTAGCTGCATCATTATAATAAGTGGTTCTGGTGGTTCTTTCCTCCAACTCTGTTCTGTTGCTGTCCTCTACGTAATCTCTTGCATTTGATAAAAGTTCTGTTAAAATCAAACTGGTCTTGGGGAGGACAGAGCTCTGAAATGAGCATCAGACTGAGGTTTGTGTTGTTCAGTAAATTTCTGAATTGTGTTCTGAATTTAATAATACCTTTCAGAACACCCAAAGATACTTAACAGGAAAGAGAATAAAAACACAGAAAATACAATGAAGAAGCTAAGATAAATAAGAACAAGTTAAGAGCAATGGGAATGTGAGAAAATGATGAGGAAAAATCAGCTTCTTTCTCCAAAATACCAAATTCAGGTTTTTGATATGACATATTTAATGCTGTTTAGCTTAAGCGTCAACAATATCAAATGCATTTATATCAAACTATTATTTATTAATATTATCTTTATTTATCTACAGTATGTATATCTATATACAGCAACAATGTTTGGTTGTCAACAAGAGGAAAGCTGCGACATCTAACAGGTCAGAGAGAGAGAGAGGAGGGGGAGCGTGCGCTATACTAAAGGGCTGACACAGGAGGCGACGGCACTCCATTCATTTCATGGGAAATGAATGGAGGAGGAGCGATGTCCTCAAGTGTGTGAGCCCTTTATTCTACGTTATTTTATGGCTCTGATGCAAACGTTAACTGCACACTATGTCACTGCAATTGTAAGCGGGAATTTCCCACATTATAAGAGCAAGGTTTGCAGGATTTGATGAGATTATGCATGATTCCCGCAATCCCGCAGTGAATTTCAGGCCCTGGAGGTTCCTCGCTTTGCTTTCAGTAAGCCTATAATTCCATTATTATTTTACCAGAGCTGTCTGTGAATGATTGTGGCAGTTAACAACACAACATGACTGCAACATGTTTCAACTTGTAAAAACTTGTGAAACAAAAGAATAAATCGAGGGCTGCATCGTCTATGCAGCCGGTGTAGGCTACTGTAAACAAACTTTTCAGTTGACTGCAAAGCCCACAATGCATAGCGGCTTTACCAGTCTGCAACTTCACCCTCTCGAGCCCTATCCAGTCTTGACTGACGGAATGCCACAGCGGACTCAGGCTGCCACCTAGCAGCACAGTTGTCATATATTTCACGCTACTTCCATGAAACACGAAATGGAGTGAAGTGTCCATTTCCAACCAGTACCCACTGTACATCATCCCAGTTACCAAGTCACTTAAAAATGCCAGAATTTAAAAAAAAAAAATTACACCAGCATCATTTCATGTTACGTGAACATCTGCTTACTGACAAAGGCACGGCCTGTAGGCTACGGTTTATCTACAAATCTCATTTTCTAGTCGTGCTGCGCTTGTATTCAAGTGCGCAAAATAGTCATTCTAATGGACTAAGTTGACATAATACACTTCATATTTGCTTAAAAGTGGAGTGGCAAACCAAAAAGAGAAAGAAAAAAGAGCCAAACCAGAGGAAAATTTTACTGCTCAAAGCTTGCTCTTCTATGACTCATGAGACATATTTGAGTTTCTCATCTCTGCCTCATTTTAGTTTCTATTTTGTCTCAAATGCTTCTCATGTGTTTCTCCTAAAATGCACTAGGAGAAATAAGGTGAGACAATATTTAGTCATGCTTGAGACTTGGGGGAGATGCTTTGAGATCACATTTTATTGCTCAAAGCTTGCTCTTCTATGGCTCATGAGACATGTTTGAGTTTCTCATCTCAGCCTCATTTTAGTTTCTATTTTATCTCAAATGTTTTTCTCGTGTGTTTCTCCTTAAATTTACTTGGAGAAATAAGGTGAGAGTACAAACAACTTTAACAAATTCTGGCAATACATTCCAAGAAAAACACTGATAAACTCTTTGTCCAGACACGTATGCAAGTATGACAACATTCAAAATAATACACACAATAAAATATTACAATAAATGAAAAGGGGAAAAAATAACAAATGAATAAAATAAAATGAAATAAAATAAGAGGTCTAATCAGATAAGTACATTTAAAGTTTCAAAAATATTGGAGTCTTGTGTGGTTTGGATACACTTCAAGGTTTATGTATGTGTGTATGTATATATATATATATATATATATATATATATAAAATTCACAGGCTCATTCTTGAAAACCAAAACCAAGTACACTGGGTGTGCCGTCCTCAATGTCTTGTATCTTGACAGTCAGATAAACGCCTTCCCGACATCAAGACTGAAGACACTCTGCTGCTTGTCCACAGGTTTATTGACATCGTAAGAAATGTGAAACTAAAAGAATATACAAAACATAATTAACTTTATGCTCAGGAAATGGTCTGAGTAAACATGTACTATGGAAATAAACAACTAAAGCATCTTCTTTTTAATATTACAGCAAGCTCTGCACGTTAGTTTTTACTTTAAGTGTAATTTTTAGATTAATATTTCCACATCATGAACTGTCTATCTTCCTTTTTATTGTAAACACACTTGAATGAATTGAGAACTGTCTAAAAACAGTATATGAGGTTTCAAGTCATAATTTAGCTGAGGTACCTCATGTAATCAAACATAACTTTCACAAAAAACAAATTAAACGAAAATAAACATCTGAAATTGTAGATGCTGTTTTAAATGATCAATACATACCTAAGATGCTATCAAAAGGCATAAGATATTTGTAGATTATGATGGATCTGTTACACATGACATGAACTTTTCATTTTGCTCTGCAGTTACTTCCTGATCAACACAACAACTTCCTGTATGACCACTTCCTGTTACCGAGAACTGCAGTTCTTAAAGGGACAACACTAAAATACAAAAGCGACACTCCTTAACAGGATAGAAACATATAGTACTAACTATTGCAACAAGACACTGGGTTATTTTTAATGAATCTACATCTATGAATAAAATGTTTCGCCTTCATAATTAAGGTGTAGGTCATTTACCATTTCTTGTCCAAATTTGATGTCTGTGTATCCAAGTTTTGGAAAATGATGGTCCATTTCAGATATCCAGTTATGGAATGCATCCGACTCTGATACAAGTACATTAACAAAATAAAAAAATGTGTTCCTACATCTCGATGTCCAAGTCCCAAAATGTACAATTATTTTTGTCAAAATTAAATCTCAGTCTTAAAAAATCATTACAAGGGCAAATATCATTCAAAGTTCTAAAATGTGTCTCTCTAGATTTAGGTGCTATGAGAAGAGTGAGGTATCTGGTCCTGATCTTAAGAACTATCTCTTTAGGATGGTCTTTTAATAAAATTATCTTTTTTTATTGTAATGGAAAAAGATTGAATGTAAGGACACCACATGTAACCTTGGTAGTACATTTGTTGTCAGAAAAATTAATACCATCTATAGACAAGGAAGGTAAAAAAGGTATTTTGTTCCCATAAAGCAACATTCTTCTCACCATGTTTACCATGCCTTGTGGAATGGCTTTTGTCACCGCTGACTGTTGTTGTTTGGTACAATTTACATTCAATTTTTGAACAAAGTCATCCAAAAAGTAAACCAAAAAATTCCCCCCAAGATCCATTAGACGAATAATCGACCAAACACTTCTCTCCACCCAGTCACCCCAACACAAGAATTTTTCTTCTCGACAAGATCCACCTGTTTTTCCATATAGGAACAGTGTGAGGAGTAAAATTATGATGTTACATCAGTTTCCAGTATAGAAGGACCTGCTGATGGAATTTAGATAATTGGATGGGTTGTTTGGTAATACAAAAATCACATCTTAACAAAAATCTATGCCACCACACTTCTCAAATATTTTAAAGGGGATATTATACCAGAAACCATTTCCATTTTTCATAAATTGTTTCAACCATTTCAGCTTTATCATCGCATTCATTGCATCATAGTCAATTACATTTAGTCCTCCTTCCTTGAATGTTTTAAAAGTATAATTTTTTCAGATATTGATGTTTGTTTTCCCAGATAAAATTATAATTGGTTTGATTAATTTATTTGATTGGGTAATCAGAGATGGGTAAAGAAAAAAGCTGGATATGTAAATCGAGAGAGTGCCTCCACTTTGGTAATCAAAATCGTCCAAAAATGGACGTATCACTTTGTAGCCAGGAATTAAGAATGCATTTACTTTTCTTTATGACAGTCAAAATATTCAGATCTTCTCTTTCCTTATAATTTCTTACGGTCACGCCTAAATATTTTATTTCTTCTTTCACTAGAATCCCATCAAGGTGCTTGATTGATAATTGTGTATTGACATTAACTCACTTTTTTTTTTAGTTTAACTATAATCCAGAGGCTCTAGAAAATGTTTCATCTTATTTACAACTAAGTGGATCTGTTTTTCATCTTTCAGAAAAATAATGGTATCATCAGCAAGCTGAGTTATTATCAGAGGATAACCAAATACATTCAATGGCTCAATATCTTGGCTATTCTTAAGAAAAACAGCCAATAACTCTGCAGCAATAATAAATAATAAAGGAGAGCAGGGGCGATCCTGTCAGATTCCCTGTTGCACTTCAACTCTTCTGGTTGTTCCCTGTGAGAAACTGAACTATTAATATCGTACTACATTAAATTCATCATTTTTACAAACCAATAATAATAAAATAATAAAACCAGTATTTTGGCTTTCACCAAAGCCAAAATACTCTGGAGCATCCCTTTATAATTAAATCAATTGAGTCAAAAGCTTTGTAGATATCTGAAAATAAAACAAAGCCTATATCTTCAATAAAGGAATTATACTCTATCAAGTCAATCACACGATCACAAAGAGACACAAAAGTTCAGAAACTCTGAGAATAATATTAGAACTTGTTGAAATCTTTTCTACAACTTGAAAGGAGTGCTTGTGGAGAGCTCTTCCTTTGCTCTGTCAGAGCATGAACTGAAACCGGAATGAGACTAGGTTTAGTTCATAGAGAGAGCTCTCTGATTTCTCTGCTTGGGATCAAGAAGAGACACAAAAGTTGAGAAACTCGGAGAATGACATGAGAGCTTGTTGAGATCTTTTCTGCAACTTAAAAGGAGTGCTTATGGAGAGCTCTTTCTTTGCTCTGTTGGAGCATGAACTGAAACCGGGATGAGACTAGATTTAGTTCATAGAGAGAGCTCTCTGATTTCTCTTTCTCAGATCACAAGGAGACACAAAAGTTGAGAAACTCTGAGAATGACATGAGAGCTTGTTGAGATCTTTTCTACAACTTAAAAGGAATGCTTATGCTGAGCTCTTCCTTTGCTCTGTCGGAGCATGAACTAAACTGGGATGAGACTAGATTTAGTTCATAGAGAGGCTCTCTGATTTCTCTTTCTCAGATCACAAGGAGACACAAAAGTTGAGAAACTCTGAGAATGATATGAGAGCTTATTGAAATCTTTTCTACAACTTGAAAGGAGATTATATTGAGCTTTAGTACATCCTATTGCTCCAGAGATAAAACGGAGACACAGGAGAAATAAACCTGTCGCATTTTGGTGTCACATCTATCTCATAGTTGTCTAGGAGAAGTAAATGAAACATTTTGGAGATCTCATTTCAGACTTTCCTTTCCTCTGGGAAGTTACAAAAACTGGACACGTTTTGTTCACTGTCCTGGAGATGAACCCGACTATTTGTTGGCAATGATCCAGGTTCCACCAGAACTGCCAGCACAGCAGGGAGCCAAGTTTACCTATTACTGGTAGCAGTTCTAACAAACTCATTGTGTGAGGAGCAGGGTGGGGCAGGAGACATTGACTGGGCCTACTACGTCCACGAGAGAGCAAAGAAAATAGATGGATACTGTACAGAGCATCATGGACGATTTAGGAGCGCAAGCCTCCTCACCATCTACTCACCATAGTGGTGAGTAGATCTGCAGTGCTTCATAGTGAAATTGTGTTTGTGAACCTGGGCCGCTGTGCCAGCTTTACTAAACTTTATAGCTACCGATAAAGAGTCTGAGTTGAGATTAAAGTGGGTGTCAAAATTTTGCTGTCGCTCTCCGTGGTGTTGAACTGCTTTGAACTTCAGTTGTTTTTTTATTAGTGGCATGTAGCATCATGATGTTGTTGTTCTCTTGGTTTGTTTAGCTACTTCATGTCTGTTTGATGGACTTCAAAATAACAGGCTACTCACTCTCCATGGTGCTGAAGCTTGTAAGCCCCGCCATTACGGGCATGTGTAGCCTATAGTAAAATTGCATTATCATGTGCTTTATTATTTGGGTTTAAAGGGCCTGGTCATTTGCCCCACCCCCTGGCCTGGCTCTGACTTTGTTCCGCTAATGATCTGAGCTATTGAAATTTACGCAGTCTGGGACTGTGCTCCATCAAAAATAGAGCTAACGTGTATATTTAGTGCAGTGGTGCGACATGAGGGAGCGATGATGGGCCGAACACACGCTGTGGCATTTTCTAGGGAAATCACACCATTGATTAAGATGGCAGCAATTACATGCAGGTGTGCATGGCGCAATGCTTTGCTTACGGACCTGGTGTAAAGCCAGGGTACGTCTCTTGTGCATCTGCTGTAACAGATGTTACAAAGCTGATTGCACTTTTCAAAATGGACTGATATAAGATATAAACCATCTCGGTAAGCAGAGTATTTCGACAAATGACAGGACAGAGTTGTTTTGGAAGTCTGAGGTGTACAGTGTGAGGAGACTTGGTGAGAGTACAGTCCCTTGTGGTGCTCCAGTGCTGCTGACCACCATCAAAGAAACACAACACTCCAGCCTCACAAACTTGTTAACTAGTCATAGTTTGGGATAAATCTCTCAAACCCTTTAGCTCTGGGAGAAAAGGAAATGAGCCATTTCACTTTTGGGACTTGCTTAACGCAAGGGTTGACAATGTTGGAAAAACAGTTCAAGCAAACAACCTTTTTGAAAAAATACACCACCCAAAACCACGCCTTCACAGTACAGGGACGTGTTTTACGAGCAGGTTAACGATAACAACCGACTGGAGAGCTCGTTAGCCTGCTAGTAAACAGCTGACAAACCACATTTCTTTAATCCACTCACCTCCAACTCCTTCTGCGGTGTAAAAAGTCCACACTATAAACGTCAGCGCCTCCGAGACTTAATCCTTATCTGTTGTTTTGGTTTGTTTTTTTTGACGCAGCAGCAGTTAGCAGTCTGTTCGCTTTGTTTACAGTGAGCGACACACAGGGGGTTCATGTGGGGAATGGTGAGAGGGGAGGGACAGAGATGACGCATGAAGGCATCGATTTATTCTTTCTATTCTTTGCGAATGACCAATTCCTGCCTTTTGGCACAAATGGCAGGGATTGGTCAGAGTTTTTACAGAACTGCGGCTCTCACAAAGGTCTGACTTTTTTGCTTCTTTTTATGTATACATGATGTTTTGACTGTTGTCAGGATGGAAGGACCATTTCACCCAGTATAACAAAAAGTGTTTCTGAACAGGATTCCCTACTCTGGCTTTAACAGTAAAAATATGTCGTTAGTTAGCTGTAGCATGCCATGTGAGTTCTACAGCTGCTGGTCTAGGCTGTAATGTATTATCAACTCAAAATAATTGCTGTTTCTAAAAATTAGAGATACTTTTCAGATTGATAGAAACCATAACTGGTCAGTTTGTCCTCTCAGTTGTGGATTTCCTTCTCATTTCATGTTTTTTTTTCTTTCTAGTTGTGAAAAAAGCTTTTTACTCTTTTTTAAAAAATTAGCGATGTTAACCCTTGGATTGAAACAGAAAAGGTTAGAATTAATTAACAAAATTCTTCCAGACAACACAAAGCTCTGTCCACTGAGAGTAAAAACTCTGCTCACACCATGCTAAGCTGTGGTTAAGCTTGCAATTAAACTGGCATCGAATCATTGTTGCGACCCTCATTAAAGTCATGAACTCCAAACTGACATCACTGTCACCTCTTTCAACTTTCAGCTGAGAAAAAGAAGCCTGAGTTATCTGAATGATGCCCAAGTTGTTAATGGGTTGTACTAACATGAGCACATGTAAATACGATTACCACTGACCTTCAACTGTTCACAACCTAAATAAAGTGAGACACAACTTGAAAGGAGACCGATAGACCCAGGAGGTCACTGAGGCAAACAAAAGGTTAAGCTTTTATAAGGCTATGCGCCTCAACTATGTTAATCTGCAGTTTTGGTGTTACAAGAAAACTGGCTTTTATTTGAGATTTTATCTCATCTCTAATAAAAACAATGACATCATTCATACACTCTTAAAACTATAACCGTCTTTCCACCTCACTCTCACTGTCTCTACTCAGCTCTCTTTGCCCAGTCCACTGTATGCATAATTGCTTTAAGTCATTAATAACCTATTAATATTGATGCATGTTATTTAAATGTGCAGGTCAACGACTCTGTGGACCTCATTAAGACTTGATGGGGTCAAACTAGACCTGTAGTCCCACCACAGTCTGCCTGATTACACTTTTAATAGTCTGTGGCTTTGATTTAGTAGGCTCTCCCTGTCACGTACAGCTGCATAGACATGCATTAATCCTTATCTATACTTTAAAGGCAACATAAGCATGCAAGTGACACCAGATAATTGATAGCAACTCTCTAATCATAGTTTAATTATAGGTGCTACTGGCCAGTCAGGATGTTGAGACATGCTGATATTGTCTTCACAAAATCACAAGGGCTTATGTATACAAATTTTGTAAAAAAAAAAAAAAAAAAAAAATTAAGTAACAACAAGCACTTTAATTATTGTAGCTCAAGGACTTAACTTCCACACTTTTTTGCTAGCAAGAAAAAAAGATCCATTGTACTCAGGTTTACTATTGCAGCAATGCTTTCCAAAGAAAAAATAATGTGATGGTGCACAGATATGAAGAATTGGTGTGATTTTTGTGGTGCTGTCAAGGCTTGCATGTTAACCTCCGATCACATCAGTATACAGTGGGTACAGAAAGTTTTCAGACCCCTTTAAACTTTTCACTCCTTGTTTCATTGTAGCCATTTGCCAAAATCAAAAGGTTCATTTTTTTTCTCATTAATGTACACTCAGCATCCCATCTTGAAAGAAAAAAAACAGACATAAAGAAATCTTTTGCAAATTTATTAAAAAGAAAAACTGAAATATCACATGGTCATAAGTCTTCAGACCCTTTGCTCAGGACTAAGTAGAAGCATCCTTTTGAGCTAGTACAGCCATGAGTCTTCTTGGGAATGATGCAACAAGTTTTTCACATCTGGACTTGAGGATCTTCTGCCATTCTTCCTTACAGATCATCTTCAGTTCTGTCAGGTTGGACGGTGAATTTTGTTGGACAGCCATTTTCAGGTCTCTCCAGAGATGCTCAATTAGGTTTAAATCAGTGCTCTGACTGGGCCAGTTAAGAATGGTCACAGAGTTGTTCTGAAGCCACTCCTTTGTTATTTTAGCTGTGTGCTGAGGGTCGTTGTCTTGTTGGAAGGTGAACCTTTGGCCCAGTCTGAGGTCCTGAGCACTCTGGAAAAGGTTTTCTTCCAGGATCTCTCTGTACTTGGCCGCATTCATCTTTCCTTCAATTGCAACCAGTTGTCCTGTTCCTGCAGCTGAAAAACACTCCTATAGCATGATGCTGCCACCACCATGTTTCACTGTTGGGATGGTATTGGGCAGGTGATGAGCAGTGCCTGGTTTTCTCCACACATATTGCATAGAATTAATGCCAAAAAGTTCAATCTTGGTCTCATCAGACCAGATAATCTTATTCCTCATAATCTGGGGGTCCTTCATGTGTTTTTTTCCAAACTCTATGAGAGCTTTCATATGTCTTGCACTGGGGAGAGACTTCCATTGGGCCACTCTGCCATAAAGCCCCGACTGGTGGAGGGCTGCAGTGATAGTTGACTTTGTTGAACTTTCTCCCATCTCCCTGCATTTCTGGAGCCCAGCCACAGTGATCTTTGGCTTCTTCTTTACCTCTCTCTCACCAAGGCTCTTCTCCCACGATTGGCTGAACGGCCGGGTCTAGGAAGAGTTCTGGTTGTCCCCAAACTTCTTACATTTAAGGACTATGGAGGCCACCGTGCTCTTAGGAACTTTTAGTGCTGCAGAAATTCTTTGACCTTTTCCAGATCTGTGCCTTGCCACAATTCTGTCTCTGAGCTCCTTAGACAGTTCGACATGCACCATGAGCTGTAAGATCTTGTATAGACTGGTGTGTGCCTTTCCTAATCAAGTCCAATCAGTTTAATTAAACATAGTTGGACTCCAATGAAGGAGTAGAACCATCTCAAGGAGGATGAGAAGAAATGAACAGAATACAGTATGAGTTAAATATGAGTGTCACTGCAAATGGTCAGAATACTTATGTCCATGTGATATTTCAGTTTTTCCTTTTTAATAAATTTGCAAAAAATTCTGCATTTCTGTTAGGGCTGTAACGGTATATGTATTTGTGTCGAACCGTTCGGTACACTACTCTTGGTTCGACACGACCCTGTACCAAACTAATGAGTGCAGGATTTGTTTATTTAGCTCTTTATTGTTTCATTAAAGGTAGAGTCCAGCCAGTTGCCCCGTTTCTGTTTGTAAACACTATTCAAACTGAGAGCCCTTCCCATCAGGCCATATTGCTCGTCAGCCCAAGCATCTCCTTCGAAGCTAGAAAGTGAGTGAAAGTCAAACTAATATTAACCCTGGTTTTCAATCTAAAGCTCTTTTAGCCGCAAAATAGTTCCTTTTCTTTGCTGCATCTGCCATTTTTATCGAGAATTCGAGTGAATCTGAGCACTTTGGTTTAGATGAAGAGGGATTGAATAAAAGTCAACAAAATGAAATCAGTGTGCCGACATTGCAGAACTGTGGTCGCAGTGTTTCCCCATCAGTTTCTCAACATTGGGAGGATGCGGGGGATCAGGGGGTGGGATGAACACCAATAAGTGTGATAGCCACTGTGTTGATAACCTACAGGGGTTGGACAATGAAACTCTCACACCTCTCATTTTAGTGTGGGAGGTTTCATGGCTAAATTGAACCAGCCTGGTGGCCAATCTTCATTAATTGCATATTGCATCAATAAAAGCAGAGTGTGAAGGTTCAGGTAACAGGGTTTTGCTCAAAATATTGTAATGCACACAACATTATGGGTAATATATCAAAGTTCAAAAGAGGACAAATTGTTGGTGCATGTCTTGCTGGTGCTTCTGTGACCAAGACAGCAAGTCTTTGCGATGTATCAAGAGCCATGGTATCTAGGGTAATGTCAGCATACCGCCAAGGACGAACCACATCCAACAGGATTAACTGTGGACACAAGAGGAAGCTGTCTGAAAGGGATGTTCCGGTGCTAACCCGGATTGTATCCAAAAAACATAAAACCACAGCTGCGCAAATCAAATTAATTAAATTAAATCTAATTAAATGTGCCCGTCAACTCTACTGTTTCCACCAGAACTGTCCGTCGGGAGCTCCACAGGGTGAATATACACGGCCGGGCTGCTGTAGCCAAACCTTTGGTCACTCGTGCCAATGCCAAACGTTGGTTTCAATGGTGCAAGGAGCGCAAATCTTGGGCTGTGGACAATGTGAAACATGTATTGTTCAACAAAGAGTGAAAAGTGTAAAGGGGTCTGAATACTTTCCAAACCCACTGTAGATTTCCAACCTGTAGCTTTCTCCTGATAAAAATCTTCACCACTAATACTGCAAAAAATGACACATGTAACTAACCCACAAAGCTGTGTTCTTAGAGGTTAAGCTAGTGGGGAGGTGCCAAACTAATCAATTAGTTGAAAGCCAACTTCTTTTTCAAAAGTTGATTGTTATGAGCAGGGTTGCACACATCCAGTCCCCAACAGGTACTATCTTGCAACTTTTTGAGCATTGCTTCTCCAACACTGCAGCTTAATGACGTGCATGAGGGAATTCAGAAATTTGATTTACCACTCCTACTGTACCAATGTTGTGTATCGTCCACCTTTTTTCCACACATAGTCCATGTCTCTGGTTAAAGTTAAAGACAGTCCATTTTGTGGTTTAAAATTATTATTATTATTGTTCTTTTTTACAACACAGTACCATCTTACAGAGCAAAGCATAATAATGCTACACTGCAACTTTAGCTGCATACTGAAAACCTGCTTTTTATTCACTGATGCTTTCTAATTAAACTACTTATCTAAAACAGCTTTAGTTTTTACAAATTAAACTTTCAGGATATCATATATTTTTCATATATATTTTTTACCTCTTTAATTCATCTTTGGGGACATCAAACCAATGTCCAGTATACATGTACACATGGATTTTATGACACAACATTCTTTGATGCAAGCAGAGCATTTGCATTTGGTTGCATTTGTCTGAAAGTCATGTTGTGCTATAACTTATGTACATACATACAGTATATGTGTACTTCAAGCCAGATCTTATAAAGTTTGAAGTTTGATTTTTTTTAAACCCGCAGTCAGCTAAAAATGAAAGATGTAGATATGTGTTAAGGTTTTCAAAAGAAGCTTCTCTTTCTTTAAAAAAATAACTATTTTAAGGTCCCCATATACATTTATGAAAACATGCCAGTGTTTAAGGTCTTCATTCCTGTAGTCTGGGGATAAATGTTTGTAGCTGGTAGAAAAGCAGATAGCGAGATGAGCGGATGCTCATTGTGCTGACTCACAGACTCCTTTTAACTGCAACCCTTTTCTCCAAAACCTCCCACACCAGCAAGGTAAGAGTCAGAGTCCTATCAGCAAAACCTTCATCCCACCTGAAGCCCAGCATGTTTCTCACTTGTGTCCTTGCCTGCCTTCTTGTCACTCCATACTTCTCTTTTACTCACTTTCTGCTCTATATACTCCCAGGTTTTTCTCTTATGTTAGTGAGTCTGACAATTGGCGCAGAAATGGTGGAATCTGACCAGATTCAGGATGGATCTAGTCTTGTGATATCTGTCAGCCCAATTTTCTCGAACATAGGTGGGAACAAAAGGACAAACCTGAGCTGAGATCCAAAAAACCTCCATCTCTAAGCCACCTCCTCCAACTTTTTCAGCAGAATGTTTCCCTTGCCAGCAGTAACTCCTGGATCCAATATGCTCTAGCTGTGGACACAAATAGCTGTTCCCGTTGTGATGGGCGTTCCCGGTCTGGAGACTGACTGCCCCCTCCTTATTGGCGTGGGCCTCCCCACGCTTGCCAGCAACATCCGGGTTGCTATCTGGGTTAGCAACAATAGCTAGCTAGTTAACAATGTCTGCTAACTATTTTCTTCTCAAAAGTTAAATTTTTTTTTCTAGTAGTCAGAGTATTTGACAGGCAGCATAGAGATATCATTAGTAAGCTAAGCAAGTAGCTAAATAAACGTCAATAAATCTTAATAAGCTTATGTTTTATTCATGTGTTATGTGTAAAACAAGAGCATTATTACATGAGCTGGGATGGAGTTTACAGGATAGAGCTAACGTACCATTAGTAAGCTAAAAAAAAAAAACAGCTAATTGAACGCCAATAAATCTTAAGAGAAAACATGATTACCCAGTGAGACGTTATGTCAGTGAGTTGAATATTATTATTTGACAATGTGTCACTATATTACTCTTGTGTTGTCTTTATTGTATCCGAATCCAGTATTAATAATAGCGACAAGCTTGTCTCAGGAGCAGCTAATGTTGTTGGTCCATAAGCAACACGTAGCCTATGTTATTCATTTCACTATCAATCTAATTTCCTAAGTTATGTTGTGATCCGAAACAATATTACCAATGCATAGTTGTTTGTTTTCATTAGTTATGCATGTGGAATAGATGCGTCGTATGATCGCTGTCCGCTGTCTGGTGCTGAATCTCTTACCTTTCCACATGAAACATTTTTCCCATTGCTGTGGTCCCTTGTATTAGGCTTAGTTATTTTGTTGAATATTCTTTGGCCAAATCCAGTTCAAGTGCTATGTATCTTAGCAGATTTTCTTGAAAAAAACGGTAGCCTCTATATAGAGTAACTGAAGTCATAAAAAAAATTAATTATTTTCTTAGCACCCCCATGTATCAATCAAGTCCCCCAGTCTGCTGTACTTGCTGTTCCCCATCTTTATTCTTCATCTTTTAACTGCTAATACAGTCATGACAATTTCCGGATGAAAACAGAATTCTCTGAGCAGTTATTAGCATTCTTCTCTCTTAACTATGCTTCAAGTGATCGGCTCAATGACAGTAACAAAGCTTAAAAATGAGCAGCAGGGTGCATTACGACATACTGCAGGTGTGCAAAATGGGTCCAATACAAGAAGATAACTTTATCACCCAGACGTGCACACTGTCTGAGCTAAATTTTTGATAATTCATTACTTAGGATAATTAAGTGTGGGCCCCTTGCACTGCTGGCAATGGTTAAACTAAACAAGATTCTACTCACGCAACATCAACACTAATATAGTGTTTGCTCTGTTTAGGCCTCTAGTAAGCTCAAGTCAATCTGTGCTTTTCATATTTAAAAAGCTGCCATTTATGTTGCTGTTAATTAATACCTTATCTCTTGTTTTGTTATCCATTATGTTTGGGTCTCACAATGTTGTTACACAAAGTCAAAAGCAACACATGGCTGTTGATGTTTGCCTGCTTTAAAAGCCATGTAGTCACAGAGACTGACAACAGTTCAAGCCTTTATCTACTAACTGACGAAAGCAGCCCTTGCATTACGATATTAAATGGCACATAGTTGTAAATTAAAGGCTGTCATGGCTAAATAAGGACCCAGATTAGAGGCATTTTTCTTTGCCTCTACTACTCTATTGCTTTGCAGGGGATGCCAGAAACAGTTGTGGCACTAATTTCTACAGTAATTGGAAAACAAATAAAGAAAAGTGTTGAAAACCAATTTGCAGTGTTGTAAAGTTAGACACGCCAGCTGTAGAGGTAATTTAATGAAATCAATCAATGTTGTTGCAACTTTGCATTGCAAGGACTGTTTCAAACAAAGGCATTCATCAAAGTCTGAAAATTTTATTAACACATTTCATACCTAATTATGAGCTATTTACCATTTTTCATCATCTCCTTCAGTCTAAGGTTACCACAAACATGCACACTAATGTAATGAATGAAGCACGGTAAGTGCGACACAATACTGGTTTGCAAAAGTGAAGCTTGTGCCCAATAAATATGATTTTCCCGTAACAAAGCATGCGACAGGTGATGGATGAAAGAAGAAGTTGCTCAGACAATTCATGACATTACGAGTTCTTCTCTCAACTGAAGAATAGAAATTATGGCTTCTTTCCTACTTGTTCAAATAGTACTGTACATGCCTTGTCTGGAGAAGGTGTCTGTCTTTCTCCAAGTCTTTACTTTATATTGTAAGAACAGACTGAAATAAATGGCAACTGAATGAAGCATCACTGTAAAAACCCTGGCTGCCATGGTGATTGTCAGAGAGCTGCTGGAAGCTGCCTGACAGGCAGAGTCAAATGGCACAAAGCCACAGCACATTTCACAGTTGTTTTATTTGACTTTAGTCTATGCTGAATTGGAAGAAATGTCTGAAATTGTGTTAGGAAACTTGATTATGAATTAAAATAAATGACAAATGCTATTGCAGCTGTTTGGTTTGGTTCCAGACACTCACCTCTACAGAGAAAAGTGAAAGTGCACATTGCAGCCTATAGGGCTGCCTCTGTAATGAATATCACCATTGTTCCCAGCTGCCAGTGCAAGGTGCATTTAGTTACCTGCACTTTGGGGTAAAGCAGAAAATGTGTTTTTGCTTTTGTACTGCAACACAGGTCCAGTTATATATTCTGGACTGTGCAAAATTTCTTGAAATATCACCCTCTCCTTCACGTGTCGCTTCATTGCATTGAAACTTATTGTGCTGTACTTTTAGTCCAGTCCTTGAGCATGACCATTTTTAACATATGTCTTTTTATAATTTGTTTAATTGTCTCACAATAATTTTCCTGATGACTCTCAGCTCTATATTATTGTCTCATCAGGGGACAAAGCTTAAGTGCATGACTTGGCCGAGTACATGGATGTATCAGAATTTTCTTCTGCTATATCAGAATAAGAATTACAGTATAGAAGTGTGTTGGGAAATAATGATCTACATCAGATGATTGGCACCCAGCTTCAGTCAGCAAATGTCAAAACAACTGATCAATCCAGAAATCTTGGTGTCATTTTGGTTGCTGAGCTAAATTTCATAAAGATGCAACAGGAAACGAATCTGCCTCCTTATAACTTGAAGAGAAGAGAATGTGTAGAGTAAGAGAACTGATGGCTCAACATAATTTAGAAAAACTTAATGTGTTTTCAGTATAGTGACTACTACAATAAAGGCCTTTCTAAGTCACTAAAACAAGTGCAACTAATCCAGAATGCTGCTGCTTGTTTCCTCATAAAGACCAGAAAAAGGGGACGTATCAGTCCAGATGTCACATCTCTGCACTGACTTCATGTGCACCAAAGAATTGATTTTAAAATGTTGCTGCTGGTGCAAAAGGCTCTGAATGGCTTTTATACCCAAAATATACATCTTATTTGTTTACTCCATATGAGCCATCGAGACTTCCAAGATCATCTGAATCAAGTTTTCTTTCAATCCTAAGAGTTTAATCTAAACACAATGTTTTTCTGCCTCTGATATCTGAATTTAAATCAATCAATCAATCAAATTTTATCTACATAGCACTTTTCATTCATGAAGTGCTTCACAGCATAAAATACATACAAGATAAATTTGAACCCTAGGTCTTCAACCTTTTTATCGTGCACCGCTTTCAGGGTTTTTTTCCTTAACTGGAGTTTTTTGTTTTTTTGTTTTCTGCTATAATGCTTTTAATATTTCATGTGAGGAACTTAGAGTTGTCATCAAATTCTCATAGCTCAAGAGATGACCCAGCCAACATATATTAGACAACTTACCAGAGAGCAAATTTTATATTGAATCTCAAAGACAGCATTTGTTTCCACTTCTTTAGTCGCATCCCGGAAAACCACCAAATATAACTCAGTTTTATAGACAGAAAATAGGATTTTTGCAGCAACAAAGTGATTCCCAAAAAACTTTGAGCTGAATTGGCTTGCAGCATGATATGCAGAAACTGGACAAGTGGAGGACAAAAGAAGTCCATCCATCCATTGTCTATAGCTTTTCAAATTAAGGGTCACGTGAAGCTGGAGATGATCCCAGCAATCAGCATGTTAGAGGCAAAGTACAGTACGCCTGGACACCGGTCGATCCCAGGGCCAACACAGAGACAAGCAACCACTCACACTCACTCCTAGACAGAATTTAGTGACCAATTAACAGAACATGAATGTCTTTGGACTGCAGGTAAGCCGTAGAGAAACCCAGACATACATGGCGAAAACATGCAAATTCTACACAGACTGAAATTCAGTGGCAACAGGTCTGATGGATCTTTCCAGAGCCTGGGCCTCAGTATCATTGTTAAAGCTTGGCTTTTCATCCTGTTCCACTTTGTCGCCTCCATTTTCCCACTCTGTCAAATTCACTCTTTGTAAATTCTGTCATAATAACTTGGTTCCAATGGTCTTCCTGCCTCCTACCTTTTCAGGCTGATCCTTGTTCTTTCAGACTGTTTCTGATGTGTTTGTCTCTTCTGTTCCCCCTTCAGGCTGACTTTCACGCAGCCCACTCCCTCCCCATCTTCAACTCTTCTCGATACCAAAGCAGCCTCATCAGAAGTATTTGACACCTCCCATCTCTGCTCCTCAACCACCAGGTTTTACACCCAAGGGGGTGCTGCTGCACGATGATGAAGCACTGAGGTCTTATTGCCAAACAAAACTGTTTCATCAATGAAATTCAGATACATATTTTCAGCTGATCCCTCCTTACTGAAATAATTGGTAGCGTACAAAAGCTTTGTAGTCCATAATATCTGACGTTTTGAGGGGATTATGGCTTTTCAGTGTTCTTTAAGATAATGGTCTTTGGTGCATAATGGAATTTTCTGTTTATACACTAGTGTGCCTATTCAGTACACATTAAAGGCTTTATTTAACACACGAAGAAATGGCAAATTCTATTTCACTTATGAGATAAATAACAGGAAATCTGAGTTTGAGTTCTGCAGGGTTGATTTCCACATGGTAATCCCTCATAAAAAGATGAATAAAAAAGAGCTGTTTGACCCAGCATGGACATATACAGTCACCTTGTGATTCACACTGGACGGCCTGTGAGTTCCTGAGCATGTGACTAAACTTTTAAAGGTGCCATGACATCAAATTTCACTTTTCTGGGGTTTTGGGTGTATAATATGATCTATTGTGCACTGATGAGGCCATGTGAATGTCCAGAGTGAGAATCAAAGTTCCTGTTTATGGTCTGTCAGCTTTGTCTCTCTGCTCAGAAACAGTTGAATCAGACAGCAGGCTATCATTCTACGTAGTTCTATCATTCTACGTAATTTAATTGCTCCAATAAGAGCACACTATCAAGTAAACAGCGCCCCCCTCTCTCTCTCCTAACGGTTTATGCACCGTCCGCTCCCCCCTCCCCTCCCTGTCTGATTCAGCTTCGTGTATGGAGCTAGTAGTAACTTCTGTGCAGTCAGGTCTGGATTTTCAAACAAATGGATTTAAAAGAAAACTTCTGCAGCAACACTGAGGGAGGGGGGCCACAACCTTGTCATTACCTGTAAGTTTATTTATTTTCTAAATGCTGTCTTGTCTGATAAACGTAGCTCACACTGTCTGAAGTGCCCATGTTGCTAGCAGTTAGCCTTTAGCAAACTCCGACCGCAGCTTGACCTAGATTCTCCAAATAAGGTCATAGCCAAATAAGGTGTAGCCAATCAAAATGAAGTTAACGTGGTCTCCGGGTAAAGCTCCATATCATCACCGGACCCAACTGTATTACTGAGGAAGTGAGGTCTGGCGTTTCAAAACAATACTCCGCTGTAAAAAATGCCGTTTTTTTCTTTGGAGTATTTACATATGCAGTAATGCCAACAAAATAAACAAGTTTTTAACTGCTATGTCATCACTCCTTTAAGGCTCAGTTTAAGTTTAGAAAATGTATTGACATTTCAGATATTCATTGTATTCCAAATAGACTTGGTAGTGGTAGTGGTAAAGTGACACTATGGATATTCTTATCACTTGGTTTTGCTCTATAGAGACCTGACAGACATAGGGGGAAAAAAAAAAGGGGGGGGAAGCAATGCCTTTTGAGTCATCATCATCATTTGTTCATTAGTACTTTAAAGAATATGCCCATTTTTTGTTTGAAGTACAAAAGCTATAGATCTGGCTAGGACCCCCTGACTTAAATATGTGACTGTAAGAAGTTATTGAAGTCAGCGTATACCGTGAGTACAACTCTTTACTTTTTTTTTTTTTTTCTAAATTAGCCATTTACAGCAAAATAAAGCAAGAATTCCACCTAGTGCTGTGAGTTATATTTTAACATGAGTGTAACATGTAATACTGTGTAATCTCTTATCAATGTCTTGTACGTTCTATTAACAGTGGTGATTTAATCTGCCAAATATCCATTTCTCTTTTTTCAATTTCTTTGTCCGTCTTTTTATCTTTATGCAGAGACAAAGAGCAGCGCTAATTATGGAAGTCCACATACACAGAAAACATGGTCAATTAACTTGAAAGGATAAGGGAAGAAGAAGAAAAAAAAAACTGAAGAAATAAATGAGGTTGCTCCATGAGGTAAGTGCACTGCTTGAGCAGTTCAAGAATTGACCTTAGAAGGTAAAAACAACTGCATGAAGTGCAATTTATTTCCTCTGTGGTTACAGGGTGTTGGGGGAAGGGAAGAGGGGGGATCATTGTTCATATTTCTGCCATCATTTCAGCTTCCAAAGTGACGTTCATTCACGCAGCAAGCAAAATGTAATATCATAAAGTCTAACTAGCAGGGGTGCAGCAAACTGATGTAAAAAATCAGACAATAAATGAAGCCAAGAACTGGCTGACCTTTCTCCTTCTCCACCAATAGCATCACTTGTGTGGCCTTTAACAGTAACAGAGTCATGGGAGATTAAACCATGAAATGTGATGGCTCCTCATTTGGAGCTTCTAAGGCAAAGATGTAACTGAAGATGTCCAATCGAGCCACGCTGAAGCGTGAATCATCTGTGGCTCCTCCCTTGAAGAACCTCCACATATCATTTGAAGCACTAAAATGATAGTTTAACCTCTGCAGCCTTTACCTGACAGGAGAGAGTTTGTTACTTGCTTACCCAAATATTGATTTGCATCTCCATACCAGCACAGGTAGGACGACCAATGTTGGGCCCATGGGAAGTTATTTTTGGCTGTGTAGTCAATGACTTGCAGACACAGCTGTACAGATGCATTTGCATCCACAAACGAGCCGATACACCTGAAGCCCTGCTGTACATATGCAGATATGATTTAATCATGCTCCTATTTCCCTTCAGCTTTTAAAATTCATCCTTTCCTTCCAACAGATACAGAAATCTTGAGTAGAAATTAAGAAGCCCTCTTGTTGCTAGGCGTCCAACTCTGACTCATTTCAAGATTTACTTGCTTATTTAGTTTCCATTAACAATACTCCCAAGATGTGTACATGACTCATAAGTATTGATGTTTTTCCACCATCAGCATCGCTGAACAACATCAGAGCTGATACGCATAAGACATTAGATTTGGAGCGCCAGGGCATGATGAAAGAGACATCCTGCTGGCAGGAGGAAGTTGGCCCACCTTGGATAATAGCGGCAGATTGAATCACTGTACTTGGTAAGCCTCTGAGCCATCTGCTGGTACCATGGGAGTGTGGTGTATAGACCCCCCACACTGGACCTGTCCCAGCCAAGTGCTGGTCTGGCCCCTGTTCAGGTGCCTGTTACATATGCTGTCATCTCTAAACTGGAACCCACTTACGCTTCATCTGCTGCTTACAGGCAAAATCAAACGGAGGACTTTCTGCTTTCAAGAAAATGGATTGATTCGAACTTTGGACAAAAGCAGGGACATTAATGTAAACCAGAAGTTTGCTAATGAGCAGTGACAGATTGAGGTTTTGAAGTGATTCGTACAACTACATTGTAGCTGGTCACAACTACATTGCTGAAGTTTTTAGCTGGTGACAACTTAATTCATTAAAATCAGTTCATTTATAATGATTTTAAAACAAAATACAAGAAAAAGTTTAGGAAAAATAAACAAAAATGACTGGAATAGAATAAAATATAAACTAACAATTAGTGAACTAAGATAAAATATAATTTGATAGTGTAATATAAATCCATAAATATGATTTATATTATACTATATTATATCATAAGAAATAGCTAAATAAAATAAATTGGTTTGATATGAAAACTAAAACAAAAGACACCAAAACCCCCTTTGTTGAGCTCATTTATGAAGATTGTGATATTTTCCAGCCTTACATTAAGAGGATGCTGCATGATGACCCATGCGATATATCACACAGTCATCCACTCAGTCATCCATTGGTTTTAAGGGATCCAAACCACCCCAAATAATTTTTTTCTGTAAAATTAAATCATAACATCTTCAGAGCTATCATGAATGGATTTCAATCAGTTTGATCAATAAAATGCTTCAAGTGGGGCCAGTTGGTCAGTTTGGTCTGTGCAGATTTTCGCTTTTTGGCCACTAACCCAAACCTTTGTGCAAGGCTAGATGGATGACTGTGCAGGGGACACGAAAAGCAAGAGTTATGTAAGGACATCTTAGAAACCGAAACCCTGAAAAAAGCACCAGCTCAGCTTCATTCAGCAAACCACACACCTGAAGCCGAGACAGCAGTCTTAACCACAACAGGTTAGACTGTTAATTTATTGATGATTTGGCTAATTTAAAAAAAAAAAAAAAAAAAAAATATTAGAGGAAAAATCAAGCCCCCACCACAATACGGTCAACATCTAAGTTTGGAGTGAAAGGAACCCACAGAAGGATGTAACTTTATTTTCCACTTACCCTCATGGTGAGCAAGACTCTGGAGCACTTTTTTAATATCTCAAATGCAGCCGGTGATCAAGAAGGCTTGTCGTTTTCCCCCAACTTTCATGTAATGGAGTTCGCCAGAGTCCGAGCCAGAAAGGTCCATAAAAGTCCACAAAAACTTCCCAATATTCCTCCAAACTGCTTGTCCAATGTAATCCAAGTGTCCTGACGTCATTTAGTATATTTTTAGAGCCTAAACAGTACTACATCGCATCTTCTGCAAGCATGCCGATGCGTGTTCACAAAACTACGGAAGCCACAGCAGACGAGATTGCGCGTTCTCTTTCTCTTGCTTTCTTTGTTTTAAGTCAATATCCAACCCCTCTTGGACCCTCTTGTGTTTGTCCCGGTTTTTCTGCAGCTCTGGCGCTCTTAGCACAATGTAAACAGCAAATTTCTTCTTCTACGCTTGTATTATCGGCAGAGTAGGCTCTGAACACCGAGGCTTCTATAGTTTTGTGAACGCGCATATGCGTGCTTCGCGAAAGTAAGATGGACTACTGTTTAGGCTCTAAAAATATACTAAATGATGTTGTTTCGAGTAAATTATGGACACTACCCACTTAGGACACTTGGATTACATTGGACGAGCAGTACGGAGGAATATTGGGAAGTTTTTGTGGACTTTTATGGACCTTTTTGGCTCGGGCCCGGCGAACTCCATTATATGAAAGTTGGGGAAAAACGACAAGCCTTCCTGATCTCCAGCTGCATTGGAGATATTAAAAAAGTGCTCCAGAGTTTTGCTTACCATGAGGGTAAGTGGAAAATAAAGTTACATCATTCTGTGGGTGCACTATTCCTTTAACACTAGGATGCTTTTTTTTTGTATCTTTTTTTTTTTATATCTATCTACAGTATCATAATCATAATTGTTCTGGAATGCGCTGCTAGGTGGCTGCAATTTGTAACAGCTCTCTCTTAGCTTTTGAGTTTTTTTCAAATATATTTGTCTTTTTTATTGACATTACTTGTCAGATTAGGTTTTTCTGGGAGGGTTTTTATGTTGGTTTGAAGGCTGTGCAAATCAGGAGCTTTTTCTTCATATATTTAGCTTTTTTTCACTACTTGTTATGATGTGTATTGTGAAGGCAATGGAAAAATTGTTTACCACAGGGATCAACTGTTACTGTAAAACTCTCCCGAATCAAGATTATTAGTGAAATAACACATTAAATCCCAGTGGAGTTAAAGAGAAAGAGAAGAGGATGTAGGGCAGGGGTAAGGCAGAAAGAAAAACGGTTGAGATTTAAACCGTTTCTTCCAACTGTTGTGATGGGTAATGAGAGATCGCTAGCTAACAAGATGGATGAGCTTGAAGTGCTAACAATGTCTCAGAAAGAGTACAGAGAGTGCAGTATCATGTGTTTCACCGAGACATGGCTGCATGAACACATCCCGGACTGTAATGCGTCTGTACACAGCTTCAAGACGGTCCGTGCAGACCGAAATAAAAAGCTCAGTGGGAAGCTAAAGGGAGGCGGAATTGCAGTGCTGGTCAATCAGCGTTGGAGACATCAAGCTGTTAGCTGTGGGTTTCCGTCCATATTATTTGCCCAGAGAGTTTGCCTGTGTTATTCTGGAAGCGGTTCATATAATACAAGGTACCGCACCAGAGACAGCCTGTGATGTCATCAGCTCTGTCGCGGCTAAACTACAAACACAGCATCCAAACTCATTCATGGCGATATCTGGAGACTTCAACAATGTCTCCCTCTCTGCTACGTTACCAGCAGTTTGTCAGCTGCTCCACCAGAGAAAATGTTAGCCTCATTTTATGCAAATACTAAGAATGCATACAGCTCCTCTGCCCTGCCTCCTTTAGAAAGATCAGATCATAATCTGGTTCTTCTCACCTCTACCAACAAGCCCATCGTTCAGCAGCAGCCAGTCATGAGAAGGACTATTAAAACCTGGTCTACTGAGGCTGAAGATGCTCTGAGAGGGTGCTTTGAGGCCACAGACTGGAATGTCCTCTGTGAACCTCACGGAGGTGACATCAACACCATGACTGAGTGTGTGACAGATTACATAAACTTCTGTGTGGACAACATCATTCCAACAAGAACAGTGAGGTGCTTCCCCAATAACAAACCCTGGAACACCAGTGACCTGAAAAAGCTGCTAAACATCAAAAAGAGCTTTCAGGGGTGGAGACAGGGAGTTACTGAAGACCACACAAAAACAACTGAAAACAGACTAAGAAGTGCAAGGAGGACTACAGGAAGAAGTTGGAGAGCCAGCTCCAGCAGAACAATGTGAGGGATGTGTGGTCGGGAATGAAGAAGATCACTGGCAAGTTAAAGGGAGATCAGACTGATGGAGGTCTGGACAGAGCTAACGAACTGAACATGTTCTTCAATAGATTCAGGTCCCCCCCCTGCTGCCAACCCAAAACACCACACACCCTCCATGAGCCCACAGCTTTCCTGTCCCACCTCCACTCTGTCACCCTGCACCTCAGTCAAGGACCTGAACACAGCCTCCTCTCCCTCTCCTCTCTCCACATCAGGACATCCTGAGACTTCTTTTGCCTCCACCTCCAGCCTGACTGTCTCCTATGACCAGGTCAAGAAACAACTAGAGAAACTGAACTGAAGGCTGCAGATCCAGATGGTGTCAGTCCCAGAATTCTCAAGACCTACTCAGAACAACTATGTCCGGTTCTCCAGCACCTTTTTAATACCAGCCTGAGACAGAACAGAGTTCGTGTGTTGTGGAAAACATCCTGTCTTGTTCCTGTCCCTAAAGAACCACAACCAGCTTAACCAAATGACTACAGACCAGTTGCTCTGACATCTCACATCATGAAAGTCCTGGAGAGACTCTTACTGGCTCACCTCAACAAGCAAGTCAACACCTTTCAGGACCCATTACAGTTCACATATCGTAATGGGCTTGGGGTTGAAGATGCCATCATCTTCCTGCTTCAGAGAGCCCACTCTCATCTGGACCAGTCAGGCAGCACTTTGAGGGTCATGTTCTTTGATTTTTCAAGTGCCTTTAATACTATTCAGCCTGCTTTGCTATGTCAGAAGCTCCATAACTTCCAGGTGGATCCCTCCACAACCACCTGGATTTACGACTACCTAACAAACAGACCACAGTTTGTGAGACTGAAAGGTTGTGTGTCTGAGATGGTGATCAGCAGCACTGGAGCACCACATGGAACTGTACTCTCACCATTCCTCTTCACACTGTACACCTCAGACTTTCAAAACAACTCTGAGTCCTGTCATCTGCAGAAATACTCTGATGACTCTGCAGTTGTGGGGTGTATCAGTGATGGACAAGAAGCCAAGTACAGGGAACTGGTCAACCAGTTTGTGAAATGGTGCGGTAACAGTCAGCTCATCTTAAATACCCGCGAGACTAAAGAGATGATTGTTGACTTCAGGAGGAGCAAGAATAAGCAGCATAGTCCTGTCTACATCCTGGGAGAGGAGGTGGAGGTGGTGGAGAACTACAAATACCTTGGAATTCAGCTGGACAACAGACTCGACTGGAAATGCAACACTGACTACATCTACAAGAAAGGTCAGAGCAGACTCTACTTCTTAAGGAAGCTGAGATCATTCAACGTCTGCACCAAGATTTAGCAGATCTTCTACAAGTCTGTTGTGGAAAGCGCAATCAGCTTTGCAGCATCTGCTGGGGCAGCAGCATCAGAACCAGAGACTTGAAGAAACTAAACAAGCTGATCAAGAAAGCTGGTTCTGTGCTGGGGAGAACTCTGGAGCCGCTGGGGATGATTGTTCCAAAAAGAATGCTGCACAAGATGATGAAGATAATGGAGGATTCTTCCCATCCTCTCCACAACACGGTGAAGAATCAACAGAGTGTGTTCAGTGGGAGGCTGCGTCAGGTTCGCTGTAGGACGGAGAAGTACAGAAATTCATTCCTGCCAGCAGCCATCACCCTAAAGAACAAGACAGACTGACTGACTTATTATTGTTATGTTATTATTTCATATAAATGTTATATTGTTAAAAAAAAAAGAAAAAAAACACACACACAAAAAAGAGTGAGCTTTTTACAATATTGAATTTCCCTTCTGGGATACATAAAGTATTTTTCATTTAATTTAATTTCATATTAACATCCAAGAACAAAAACACTGTTGACATTTGTCACTTCATAGAGTGAAGAGATTCCCGGGTTCTTCTTGGCATTTTCTGTCCTGTCAGAAAATGTGACTGTGGGTCTCAACACTGAGTCTCTCTGATTGGTTGATGCCCCATGTCAAACTACAAAAGTTCAGATTTTTCAACTCTAGCGTTTGATGCACATGACGTCAAAAAGCTCAAAATGCGCCATGCCAGACGTCCCTTGATGCACCACTAGAAGGCTTGATGCTCCTTGACGCATGTTCACCCCTGATGCGTTCAGTCTGAACGCAACATTATTGTGCTCAGTTCAGCACTACAGCTGCCCTCTTCACAGAAATTCACTTCAGCTTAAACAAGCTGCTGTGTGCGTTAGATTTAACTCCTGTTCGGCATGGGGATGCTTTGTGTCAAACAGCACCAGAAGAAAGTAAAAATCCTGTCTGGTAGTTGTTCCAACCAATCAATAAACTAGTGGGATTTAATTCAAATTCAGTTTTTTTCTATGTCAATTCTGTTGCTTGAAGTTGAGAATAAACCACAAATTTAACTTAAACCATTTCTGTTGCACAATATCTAATTTCCCCACAAATTATATCTAGCTATAAGAAGTAGCTGTGACAAGGAAATAAGAAAGATAAACTTTATATATCCCAAAGGGAAATTTAATTGACTGGGTAGAAAGGGATTGACATAAAAGTATTTCTTTTTTTTTTTCAAGATTTCCTGCACACTGACCCCCCCCCCCCCAGTTAGGTAGTTTAAAAATGGACCTTTTTTATTGCATACAGCCACTGTCTGATCCTCACAAAGTGGACATGATTCAATGCTCAGATGCTCTTCCTGTTACCATCACTACCCTGTACACCTGCGGTCATACTTAGACTGTACTGCATTTTGTTAAGGCTCTATCTTTTTTACACCTAAAACCCATATTAAAGCAATTGACAGCCACTTAGCTTTAGATCACTATGCTGCTGGACAGCTTTACACTCTGCTCCACTTGTTTTTTAAATAATAAGGCTCTCAGAAGTATTATTAATGTCTTATGACATTAAATGCAGGACATGGAGATGGCCACTTTGGCAGGGCCATGCTAATGATGTCAGTATTGATTACTCTCTCACTCTCCAGCACTTTTGCAGGTCTTTAACAGTGACAGGAGAAGGAGAACGTAGCTGGTAATTGTGTTTTTTGAATGAAATCAAATAGTGGCTCTGAGGAGCAGCATGTGGGCCGAATGAGGTCAGACGATTTCCAGAGGTTTGTTTCTCTTCAGCAGTATAAAGTCAAGGCTGTGCTTTCCTTTTTTTTTTTTCTTGTGTGCAGCACAAGTGATGGATGAGGTTCAAATTTAGTACCTTCTTCTGTGGAAGTATCCACATTCTTAAGTGAACAAATCATCAGCTGAGGAGAAGCAGTCCTGTGTCTGAGGAATCAGAGTTGTAAAACCTCCAGGCACTTCAATCAGCAGCTAAATACAGGCCTCTGCTTTGGCTGCTGACCACCTGGTGAAATACTGCTCAAACTCGCGTGTTTTACTGAGCCTTGATTAGCGTGTGTTTGCTGCACACTCGTGCAGCCATGCCGACATTCTTAATCACCAGGCAGAAAATCTTTGAGGGCTTAAAGCAGCAATTACAGTAAAGTCAATCGATAATGACAGGTTTTAGAGGAGACCAAATGACTTTTAATGGATTTTTAAAGGTGGCATAAATAATGCACAAGCTTCGGTGTATAATATGGCCAACTGCCGGCTGCTGTTTAACCAAATATATGTAAAGACACATTTACACTTCCCTCCTTTTATAAGCACATAAAGAAAGAAGCAGAGCTCTGCATTGAGGTTGCCCTCGCTTATGCAGCTCTGTGGCCAATGAAAGCCAAACTGTCACTGCAAATTAATGGTGTCCGAGAGCCAGTGTTTCCATTTCAGAGTGCTTCCTCTATAGACGTTGCATACAGACCAGGGCGCTGTCTCCATTACTGCACTACCAAGGTTTGATGCACCAGATCCAGCCGGGCTTATGTCAGGAATTTCACCCCTGTGGTGTCCCCTCCGCTGAGAACTTCCTCATCTCAACTGCAGAAAACCCAGACAGACAAGACTTGCATGAGTTTGCACACACAGGTTCAGAACCTTTATGTACAATGTAGAAGATATTAACTTAACTAAATATTTAATACAGCTTGATTTGAATATTTTAATCTCTGCAATAGATTTGACATATTAAAAAATGGCATTAACAATATCTATATTTTTTTATTTTCATGAAGGTTAATGTTTTTGTTTTATTTTCATGTAAACTACCATTCAACCTGGTGCAGTCTTGGAAAAGGTGCTGGAAATGGAGAGTAGCTACTGTAACTGGATGCAAAGAGAGGGTTTTCTGCACACTTCAGCAGTGCAATATTTCATTTTATTGTAGTTAAACTTTTGGTAGAAGACCTTCATCAGAGCCTTTTTTTTTTTTCATACCACCAGCATATCTGTCTTAAGTTCAAAAGATAGATTTCCTGCATGATGACTCATTGTTTCCTCCTACTTTTTCATGAAGCATATCGCTGGTACCATTAGTGAAAGAAAAGCACTTTCTCCTGTTCTTCTGCTCTTCTTGTTTGTTTTTGTGGCAGGAGGCCCATGGCAGGATTCAAACCCCAGACTCCCAAGTGAGAGTCATGCACACTAACCAGTCAGTCAAAGGTGACTTTATTACCTTGGCCAAGTAGCCAGTGCACATGATCAGTTGGATGCATATTGACAGGACCGTCAACTGTCACATCTTCATTGAAGTTCAAGATGCGGTTTGGAATTCCATCAAAAATATCACCTCAGCCATCCCCCTAAATGAGCTACAACGCTTCCACTCATACCAACTTTATTCATGAAGCACCTTAAAACAATCACAGCTGAAACAAAGTGCTGCACACTAGTAAAATCAAGGTAAACATGTAAGACCAAAATGCTAATAAAAACTAATGAAAACAAAAAAAGAGCAGCTACAAAACAACACAAAAAAAAAACATTAAAATAATTAATTAAAAAAAATAAATAAAAATAAGTATCATAAGGGTTAAAGTCCAAAGGATAAAAAATGAGGTTTTAAGATGAGTTTTGAAGATGGACTCGGAGCATCTCTAATTTTCAAAGGTAGATTATAACACAACTGTGGAGCAATAATAAAGGAGGCCCTGTCTCCTCTGAGCTTCACCAACTTCCTCAATGTGACAAGATTAAACTTCAGTCCTCATTCACACTTTGACTGATTGTCAGAGGTTGAGGTTCTTAATTTTGAGTTGAATTGTGGCCTGTATTACCTTTGTTAAACCCTATAACACTTAAGGAACTTTTTTATTATAGTTCTTGTAACAGCTGCAGGAAGTCACCTTCCTCTTGTTTCTACACGTAGAAGCTGAGGATCTGTTTAGTAACACAGTACAGTGATTGGACCATGCAATTCTAGTGATTAACTGGGCATATAAATGAAATATTTAAATATAAAAACAAAAAACTTATGAACATTAATTAAACATCTTCATGCTGCACTCTGATCACAGGCGTTTCCTTCATTTCTTGCTCAAGGAGGAAAAATGTGCTGACTTGTTTTTATTTATTTGCATTTTGTGTAAAATAATCTGAATACACCCAAATTATGCATACCAAACTTTCCTTGAACCCTTTTGAAGATCCTGGCCTCTTTTTAGAGGTAAAATGATGTATCTGTTTGTTTTCCAGCTGACTACATCTCTCAGTCCCATGGTTTTCATCCACAACATGGATTTGTTTCAAGAGAAAAAGCTTGTGAACTGGGGAAAAATGGCAGGGTCTTAAAAAACTGGTGCTGTGCGTTAAAAATCCACAAACACCAAATTTGTCCTTGCTGGGAAATGATTGAATCAGCATTCAGCATCCCTGAGTCAAATGATGATGCAGTGGTCACAGTTATTTATTGGCTCCAGCTAATAAGATTTATTCAGTGGTGGAATTTATCCTTTTCAGCCATGACATCTAAATAATGCTGTTGTCATCTGTAACTTCTGCTCATCTTCAGTCATCTAAGATGGATTTTCCATTTACTTCCATTTTTGGAACATTCAAGAGACTGGTATGAAATAAGAACAGATTTTTTAAAAGGCCTACACAGTGGAACCAGGAAATGATAAATACAGCAGCCAAGTGTTTGCTGTTGAAAGTATTTTTTCATGTAAAACTTGTGTGCATGTTCAAATACCTGAGTAAACTTAGACATGCAGGCTAACTTCCAGAAAGTTTCAAACGAATTCAGGAAACATAAAAGCATCAACAGACACTGTGATCCAAAGAAGCACTGGTTACAAACTCTCATCAGAGGCAACATAAGATGATGTCTCAATTGCTTTCCTTAACGTGACATCACATTTGTCACAGTTGTACCTACTGTAGCATGAAGTGGAGGTTTTGGTGGAGGCTTAAGATAAATGAAGATTGGAGTACATGATTTGTGCAGAACATGAAGGACGCAGTATAGGACCCTTGTTCTTCTGTGGCTGGAGGTTCTGATCAAGGGACCACATAATGGCACTGCAAAGCTTCATCTGATGAAGAGCAGCTTTACTTAAGCATCAAATTTTTAGTTCAATAAAAAAGGAAAATTGTGTGTTTTAGTTTTTGTGGTTCGTCAGTCGTTTGGCACAGCGACTGCTTCCTGTGTGAACATTTACATATGTCTATTCGGTTTGTTGGTTTTCTGTCATTTCCAGACTGTTTTTAGCAATGTGGGAAACAAATATGTGAAACTGGCCTATTGCTGCTGTCGGGTTCAAACCTCCTATGTCCAAAACAGTTATTTTTCAGGAAGTGACAAAGAACATGTAGTTTTGTAAAACCTGGACACACCATCATCAGACTTTGGATTGAGTTTTTTTTTTTTTTTCATTAAAGTCATATCTTTGATTGTATTCATTTATTGATTTACTTTTTGAATGTTTTCACCAAATAAAGATCACATGAAGTAGAGGGTATTTTTAATATGTAAAATGGAGATAGGAGGTTTCTACCCGAAAGCAACGCTTTGTTAAAGACACAGTAAGCAAAGTTTTATCTGCTCTGTCCCAAATTAATTTGCAACTCTTTTCCAGCTGAAATTACATAATTTGATTGTTGATGGTATTTTAACTATTTTTCTTCAACTCTCTTCTCTCATACAAAAAAAGCAGAAAAACTGTCTTTCACTCTCCCTTAATCTTTTTATTTCTGCCACCCACGATTCCTGACTGACTGCTCTCTCTCTTCCTTTTTCCTCTGTTTCCTGCCCTCTGTTCTCCATCCTCATCAATCTGTCTATTACCCCTCTTGTCTCATCTCTTGTCCCTCAGGCTCGAGCTTTGAAGCGATAGTGGTGACAGTGGCAGAGAGCGGGTAATATTAAAGGAAACTTGTGTGTGCGTGCTGACTGTGAAGTGTACATCTTTTCACCTGTTCTTAACGTCATGGGAAACTCAGGATTATTTCCAAAAGCAAAAGTCTCAGTTCTGGTAAGTGAAGTTGCTGCTCCTCAGTGTTGAAATGTTCTGATTTTCTCTCTGAGGAAAAATGCAGTTTGTAGGTTTGATTGTCAGCTTTTGTTTGCCTTTTAGGTGGAGGGAAGGTTGTGTTTGCAGCTATGTGCCTTTTCGGTTGTGGTATATTATGAGACAAACACAAACTTCATGGTGCAGAGTGATTCAAAAGTCAAGACCTTCTTGCTAGATCAGTACAATCACATGCCATGATTTAGGTCCACTTTGCAATTGTTACAATGTGAGGTCCTGTCACTATGCCTCTGACTGATGATGCACCCTGGCTACATTGCCATGCAGATATCCCACTTGGCTGAGTGGTTAGCAAGCATGATTCTCTCCAGGGAGTCTGAGGATCAAATCCCACACAGCAAATTTGGAAGCCGAAATTCAACACTCTCAGAGTTAAATTCAGCGCTTGCCCATAGTTTATATGGAGACCACTGAATAATGTTAGATTAATACTTTTCAAAGCATTAAAATTACTTACACTGTTACAGTGTTAATTAACTAACTCTTGTTGTGTTAAACTTTAATACCAAGATGGATAATAGTGACACATTGAGTCTGTGTTGCGGGTTCACCAACTGGAATTGTTTTTAAACAGTAAGTTTCATTTTATTTCTTACATGTCCAATTGCTATACATTGCAGTAATGGGAAGGAGGATTTCAGTTGTGTTCTCCTCTGACATCAGGACTATCAACATGTATTTCCCGGCCGAAACTCAAATGGGATATTATTATAAGTAGAATTTGACTTTTACATAGGGCCTAAATGTGGCTGACAAACGTAATGTGCTTTAAATTAACACAAGGATTTCAGGGCTGTCACACATCAACATACCGGGGGAAAGTGAAGGGATTACAAATACACTGAGGGCCGGATCTACAAAGGTCCAAATTTGAATGAAGTTGCCTGTACAATCTAGAATTTTGCGTGACGGGCTGAACCACGGTTTGTGGGTGATTTACAAAGAATGATCCCGCAAATGAAAGCAGGTGCAAACGTGTTGGAAACGCCCCTATATAAATGAAGGTTTTCCGTGTTTGGAGGTTTACAGCGAGGCGAATTGCGAGAGACAACAGCGCAAAAGGAAATAAGACCCACAGGGAGAGATATTAGTGGAGGAGGGAGATGAAAATATAATTTAAAATAAGTATGAAAAATTTAAAAATTTAAATAAAACAACAGGTATCTGTGCAGAGTCTCAGAAGTGGCCAGTTTATGATGACATGGATAAGGGTTGCTGAACAAATGAAAGTGTCTGCAGCTCCGACATGGTCTCTGTTACGCATGAGGTGCGCACTTTGGCACAATGCCAACGCGGCGTTAGAGGCTTGCGCTGCCAGGTGACTGTGATCTTGTCTACCTGCTAAAATCCAAGTTAAAATGTGATGTTGGCTAAAAGGAAAAATAAAAATACACAATTAATGCCAGCTTTAGTTATTATTAAGCTCCACAGTGGCTGCAAACTTTCTGTTTCATTCATCCAGAAAATTTTACAGTGTTAAATAGCTATGTTTGCTGTGGTGATTTTAATTGCATTCAACAATGAGAACTAAATATGTTGCCCTTATGCTCATGAAAAAGTATTTTTATCTGTGCGTGTGCAGGATTGTCCCTCTCAGAAGCTGAAGCCATTGGGGCTGTCAGTTTGCACCTGCTTTTCAGATGTACTAAAATACACGCAAAAAAAAAAAAAAAAAAACTTCAAGGCAAGGCGTCTCACGGTTCTCACGACTTACTTTGCAAGTGCTAAATTAACATATTTTCATTTTTTCCTCACATCACACGCAAAATTGCATGTAAACACCCCATATTGCAATTTCATTGGAGCAGAAGTAGTTGGGTAAGAGGCGCTATGTAGCACGTTTCAAAGACCGAACCCATTTAGCACGCTGTTTGTAGATCAGTTTGTACATTTTTTTGTGTGTGCAATGAGATAGCTCACGTTTTTATACATGCAAACCTTTGATAGATGCAGCACTTAACTCAGAGTGCAGAATGGAACAGGCAGCGCCACAAAGCATGATGGGAAATATTCAAATGAACCTGTTTCAGGACCAATCACACAATACCCGGATATTCCAACAACACTCCCGAGTGTTAACCCTCTAGGCGCCAAAGTCGCAATATTGCGACAGGCGACATTACTGAATATAACAAAACTTATCTTTAAATCTACAGCTTTGTACTGTTACTACTTGGTTTTACTACATCGCCACGACATACAGCGTCAGTTCTGATGTCATTTTTGAGTGTGTTTATATAAAAAAAATAAGAGAAATAAAGGTTTGAAACCTGACACCCGCTGTCTGCGCACGGAGCTGCAGAGCGCGGGAGAGAGAGAGAAAAGGTGAAAGCAGCAGCTTGTTGGAAAGAGCGAGAGACAGATCGCGACTTTTAGAATGAAAAACTAAACGCCCAGGGGCCCTTACAGTGCAGACAAGGTGCTGCACTGATCTTTGCTGATCAGAATTAAAAGGGGACGATCAGGCCTTGTAAGAGACGAGTGACTGACGTCACAGCGCGCGCTGCCGTGCAAACTATCAGAAAGAACACTGATGAGGGTGAAAGATTTCTCTGCCGCGGTGATGGAAGAAAGAAAGAGGGAACGTGTGGGCAGAAGACGGGATAATCAGAATAGGGGGAGTAATTGATGATGAGGATCTCACAGATGCTCGTGCACGTGACTTCCTGTCTCTGTTTTCGGATGAAGATTTCTGGAACCTCATCACAAATGAAAGATATGCTCACCAGTACCAAGACACACACCAACTCCAGCCAAACTCCAGATTTCATGGCAGGTATGATGTCACCATCCCTGAGATGAAAGCATTCATCTCACTGCATTTGTGCATGAGGCTTGTTGAAAACCTGAGTTTGGGGACTACTGGGCAGAATTTGGGCCAGTTTACACTTTGGCAAAGCGATGACAAGGAACGGATTTGGGATTAGATTATCCTATCTTTCTTCCACTTTGCAAATAAAAATCATGTTGAGAGGGGTCAGCCAGGTTATGACAAATTATAAACAAAAAAGAAAAAAAAAAAAACAACCCATAAAAATATAATTTTACCTGTTGATATACAAATTATGTTAGCAAATATACTCCTGTCAAATTTCTGTTCATTTATTCTGAGGATGAGAGGATGAAAAAGGACCAGTGAAAAAAATGAAAAAAAAGAAATCTACTGTGTAAATATGTTCGGAATTCTGTTTTACTGAATTTTACCTGCTGATATACAAATTATATTAGTAAAGTTACTCCAATCAAACTCCTGTTTCTTTATTTAGAGCATGAGATGATGGTATAATTTTTTTTTCCTGTGTAAAAATATGTTCAAAAATCATTTTTTCACTGAAAGTTACAAAAATCCAATATGGCTGCTACCTGATGACATCACAATATGCAAATTACCTGAGTAAATTTACTCCCATCACAAACTTTAGGTCATTATAAATATTTTTCTCATTTACATTATGGATCTATCTCTCTCCACCTCCAAGCTACAGTCCAAACGGAATATTTTCCTAAATAAACTCTGGCGCCTAGAGGGTTAAGTCTTTCTACGCCATGATATTACACCCACACCGCCATAATTGTTCACCACAACAGAGTAAATTGTGTTTGAATGAACACTGAAACTTTTAACACCAGAAATTTAACACTTTTGAATTTGCTGTGCACCCAGGCCATCCCTTGTCCTGCCACACTCGTACCAGGTTGGACCTCTTTTGCCTCCAGGGCTTCCATAATTCCTGGTGTCATAGATTCAACAAGGTGTTGGAAACAGAGATTTTGCTCCATATTGACATGACAGCATCACACAGTTGCTGCAGATTTGTCGGCTGCACATCCACCACATCCCAAAGGTCTAAAGGTCACATGTATCCCAGTGTTTCTCAGTCTTGTTCCTCAGGACCCCTGCTCTGGCTGCATGTTTTTTTAAAAAATCTATACTTGAGCGCAGCTGGCTGAAATGAATGGTACATTAGCAAGCTTGTTGAGGAATTCATATAATATGCATGCTGAAAATCGGGCAGAAATCCTGGATTTTAAAACACTCCGAAGGAGGTGAAGATGGAAACTCTGGTGTTATGCTGAGAACTTCATGTCCATCACGGAGACACAGCTGAACAAGCTGAATCTGCCGTCAATGTAGCAATTTCTGAGTATCGTTACGGCTTAAACTGGATCCAATATTCTTTGTAGGTTTTTTTACCTCAACACGTTATCTGAGATTTGAACTTTGAGAATATTTAGAGCGACTCCACTCAGTAACATCACCTCATCAGGGCATTTCACAAGTTGGACTGTTTTCTGTTTTCTGTGGGGTTTTTTGGTCAGTATTTCAGTTATTTATTTAAAATTAGTCTGTGATGAGGTTTAAAAATGAGTTGTGACTTCACAGCTGAGTGTAGCTGTCACATGATGTTTAAATGACTGTCATACAAGAAAGATGGCAGGAATTATGACTGAAGGAGTGAATTTGTAAAACTGGATGCTGCAAGAATGAAACTTGGATCAGGCACCACGTACCATGAAAATTTATTGTGCTCCTTTGCAATTGCGACATATTAAATTGCGATTTTGTTTTGGAAGTTCATAAATTGTTCAGCCCTAGAAATACCTAAAAAATGCAAGGCAGTGGGTCCTGAGGATCAGGACGGAGAAACCCTGCTCTATTGGATTGAGATCTGACTGTAGAGTACAGTGAACTTATTGGCATGTTCAAGAAAGTAGTTAGAGATGATTTGAGCTTTGTGTATTATCCTGCTGGAAATGGCTGGAATGGATGAACAGGTTTAAACTGTATATTCAGCCCACAAGATTCCACCCATCATCAACATCCAAGCTGGCAATTAAAACTGGCCCACAAAATACAGTACTTGCCATAATCCATGTCTATGCCAACAATGAATGCCTGACCCACATGTGGCTCACAGGTGACTTGCCATAATCCAGCCTAGGGTGCCAGTGCCATAACTCAGACATAATTGCCAAAGGTAGCCCAGATTAGGCCCAAATATGTCTGCTACTGGAAACTTGGCAAGGCAATCGTAACTCAAACAACCACTCATTAAATGCTGCAGATTACCTATTAGCTCCAACCATTCTCCTCTGACATCAAGAGGGCATTTTGGTCCAGACAAATGCTGTTTACCGGATATTGTCTCTTTATTGGATCATACATTTCCTATTCCTGCTTATTCCAATGCAGAGTTGCAGGGGAGTGAAGACTTTCCCAGCAGTTACAAGGCGAGAAGAAGCACCCTGGACAGATCACCAGTCCATCATGGGGCCAACACAGAGAGACAAACAAATGCTTATACTCACGCCTAAAGAGAATTCAGAGACCAAGAGAATCAAACATATGTGTTTGGACTGTAGGAGGAAGCTGGAGAACCAAACATGCATACACAGGGAGAACATGTCTACACAGGAGGGTCTGATTCAAACATCTCATCTTACATCTGCTTCTTGCTCTGATGTAAAACTCTCTTGGCTTTAAAATGAAGGTCATCCATTTCCACAGCTCTTGCATCAAGCTGCTAACGACAATCAGAAAATCAATAAAATCTGTTAAGAAATCTCCAACAGCTATTGGCTGATCCAAGCAGGTATCCTATTATGAGATGTGCTCTGATATGGATCTGATGTTGTCCATGAAATCCGCACTGATAAGGCCATGAAATTAAATACACCACACTCTCAGTGTTTATCTTGATAAAGACTGAAAATTGACATTTTAAACAACTTGAGCTGTGGAAATCATGCATCAAGATTGCATCTTGCTCTCAGCAGAGCACATTTTCTTGGTTCCTTAGATGCTTGGTTTTGATGTTTTGAAGAAAAAAACATGAAAGAAAAAGAATTCTTTAGATTTTCAAGACAGTT
Source organism: Atherinomorus stipes (assembly GCA_023101725.1). NCBI lineage: Eukaryota > Metazoa > Chordata > Actinopteri > Atheriniformes > Atherinidae > Atherinomorus > Atherinomorus stipes. Next base: position 336,675 of record JALJCO010002126.1, on the reverse strand, counting down.
ATTGTAATGCAATTTGTCATGAAAGCAGTTGTTTTGTTTTACTTCTTTCCTCTCAAGATTAATGGTGAGTATATTTCTGCCTCATTTGTCCGATGTTTTTCAGTATGTCTGCAAACGTGTCCATGTGTTGTGGTGCTTCCTGTGATGCTGAAGATGCACCATGAGAGCTAGCAGCTTGACACCAATTCTCGTGTAAGGATGGCGAGGCAGAAGGTGTCAGGTTGACAAGTCTGCAGTAAAATTAATGCAAATGAGGCCACAGGTTATTACAGCTGCTGGTTCAGGTGTGGGTGTGTATGCATGCATGCATGCCTCAGCGGTCATGTCTATGAGCTTGCTGTGCAAGCACAGCTGTAATGAGAGTTGATCAAGCATGACATACACAGTGTGGTGCCTCTGCATGTTCACTCTATCTGCCTGTCTAACCTCTCCAGGACCTCAGTCTTCACCCTGTCTTTTCCCCTCTGACATCCTCACACACAAACACACACAAACACACGTCACATCTTCCCTATTTGTGTGATTGATGTTATTTGATATGTGAAAGAACATGAGAAAAATAGGAGAAATGTAGTTGGATTTCAGAAAACGTAGTATTCATTGCAGGTGGGGAATCATGTCAGATGTTTCAAACAGAAATTCCCACATTATGTCCAACGGGTCTTTTTTTCTAATAACTTAATGCTAGAGATGGGTAATTTAATTCAATTCAATTCAATTCAAGCAAAAATACTATAATAATTTATAATCTGTATAATTTATATCGAGCTTTTACTTGCACGACACTCAAAGCACGCACAGTGGAGCCACTATTCATTCACTCCTCATTCATACTTGGTGATGGTAAGCTATGTATGTAGCCACAGCTACCTTGGGGCAGGCTGACGGAAGCGTGGCAGCCATTTTGCACCTATGGCCCCTTCGATCACCACCGGAACAATCACAGACCAGCAAAGCCCTCACTGGAGGCAAAGTAGGTTAAGCCCCCCAAAAAAAATATAAATTTTTTTTTGGTTTTCTTCTTTTTTTAAAAACTTTGTGGTTTTTCCTCCCCCCCAAAAAAAAATTTTTTTTTTTCGGGGTTATTAAAAAAAAAATTTTTTTTTTTTTTTTTTTTTTTTCCTTTTTTTTTTTTTTTCTTCCCTTCCCTTTTTTTTTTCTCCCTTTTCCTCCTCCCTTTTCTCATCCATTTTTTTCCCTTCTTTTTCCCCTTTTTTCCTTTTTTATATCTTTTTTACCTTATTTGTCTTGCCCAAGGACACAACGACAGATGGCTGGGGGATCGGAATCCGAACCCCTGATCCTTCGATTATTGGCCGACCTGCTCTACCACCTGAGTCACTGCCGCCCCATGAAATATTAGGGGATGGGTACCAAATTTGGTACTTTTATTGGTACCTACCGAACTGCGTCGGTACTACTGAGTACTGATTCACGTAAACTCAAACGTGTTTTGGCACCTAAATGCATCCTTTTACTGCGAGGGAGTAGAAGAGCTGAAGATTCCTTTGCCAGACGTGAACGTCCCATTGCACGCGTGACATCAGTCGCTGCTGCCCACGTGTTCAGTTAGAACAAGCAGCTGATTGAAAGCGCTTTTCTGGCTTCACTTCTCTAAAACGTCAAGTTCGCTGCAATATTTGTGATGCAAAATACAAGACAAGCGGCAGGAACACGTCTAATCTGAGGAAGCAGCTGATTAAACACAATACTTTTCTCAAAGCTCCATTCCCAAAGTTTCGTCTGCAGCACGCAAAGAGGAGAAGAAGTCAATCAGCCCCTCAGCAGCTGAACAGATCTAAATGGGGGGCAGATAACCAGCGGGGTTCACAAACTGCCATTCAAGAACTCAATATGATGTAAATTTTTAATGAATTTGCCATCAACCAACACAGTAAATCAGTTCAGTAGCTGACGTCCAGTCACGCATGTCTCTCCCTCCCTCCTTTGCATCCTGTATCTTATTAAACTCCTCATCACAGCAGTTTCCGCATGCGAGTGCACCAGCTACAACACTTACATCTGACATCGAGTCTGCGTCTCTCTCTGAAAAAGCTTGTTTGGTTAATCCAGCACGGCAAAAACTGCGTACACCAAGATAATAAACTGAGATGGTCACTGCAGCTGCAGGCTCACAGCGTTCATTCTACCTGTGCAAAATGCTGTGACAGAGTCAGTCTAGTGTCTGAGAACATTCCATCTTTTTTCTCATTAAATTATTCTGTCATTAAGTTTCCCTCTGTCTACCAGATGCTCCAACACCACGTAGAATAAAAACATCTGGATTTTACTTTAATATATTAGTTAAAAATAACATTAATTTCTTTAAAGGATAACTTTTTTTTTTTTTCAACCTGGACCTTACTACTCTGAGTTTATATTGGCATTTACTCACCGGTAAAGTTTCTGCATCACTTGGAGTACTTCGGGAGATATAACATGAAGTCACCCTTCAGCGTACATCCAGTAATAATTGCGGAGACAGGGCAGTCACTATAGAACAGTGGTTCTCAAACTGGGGGGCGCCCCCCCCAGGGGGGACTCAGGGCTTTGTCGGGGGGGGCCCAGCCAGGCCTATAGTTTTTGTACTCCCAGCAAAAAATGGGCATATTCTTTAAAGTACGAATAAACAAATGAAGATGACTCAATAGGCATTGACACCCCCCCCCCCCCTCAAAATGCAGTGCATTTTTTCATGTATGTCATGGTAAATGTTTGGGTGCATGTAGTAGTGGTGGTGGGATGGGAGGGGGGTTGACATTATAATTTCCAATGAAAAGGGGGCTCTGCAAAAACGTTTGACAACCACTGCTATTAAGGCATCATCTGCAGCAAAACTCCTTGATTTTCGCCAATACTTTAAGTAGAATGAACAAACAAATGACTACGATTGTCCTGTGAGTCCAGATTTAGCTTTCCATTAGTTATCAGAGTGTTGTACACTATTTTCGGGCCACGTGTTCATGATGCGCGCTTCCGTAGTCCAGTTGAGAAAAGCAGCTCGCTGCCCCGACAACAGCAAAAACACAATTTGCGGAACTCTGAATTCACAGCACAATTATACTCATTCCTTCGTTCATTCTACTTAAAGGCCTCCTTCCACTGAAAACCCATTTAACTTGCTCCTTCTGAAATACGGAGGGTTTCCCCTTGTTTACTTATTCATGCTGACTTGCTAGCGTTGCGTTCCCCCCAGTCGGCTGTGCTTCCTCATCAGAGAAACAATACGGAGAAAAGAGCGAATCGGTAACAGCCTTGCACTTCTACGTCACATTGCAAATAGCGTATCCCACGTGGGGTTTCTATCTGTCCATTGGAAGGCAGGTAACCCTCCACTACACACTAGAAGTGAAGACTGCACGACTGTAGCTTCCGAGTTGAGAAGCTTATCAGCTAACTGTTTGTTAGCATGGCGGAACAAACTTGTTTGTCGGCTCTATTTCCTGTCTGTAACGAAATAAGAGCGGAGGGCGGAGCTTCCTTCATACACTGATGGGAGCCAGCCAATCAGACGGAAATTCATGAGAAGGACCCGGAAAAGCCTGCCGTTGGACCACAAGCCTCTCTTCTAGTATACAAATACAGCTGGATACGAAGCAACCAGAAGGTTTTTTTTAAACAGAAACAATGCAGAATGCATTCAATAATAATGGAGAATACAGAAATATTAATGAAATGACCATGGAAGTACAACTTTAAAGCACTGATGAAATCAAGGAATTTTTGCTGCAGATAATGTCTTATATGGCTGCCCCGTTTCCGCCATTTGTACAATGAAAGGCGACTCAACGAAATATCTTCCGGAAGACTCAAAGTGATGCAGAGACTTTACCGGTGAGTAAATGCACGTATATACTCCGAGAAATAAGGTTCAGGTTGAAAAAAAAGAAACTTATCCTTTAAATAACCCAAGCCGGTGTCCAGTAGGGCTGTGCAATTCTGAACATGATTTCAATCTGAAAGAGATGTGCATGCGCAGCACATTCCCTTCCACATGGCCCTGCTGCAACCTACACTAACGCAGCTGAAGAGCGAAGGAGGTGTGATGTGTTTTGCGTAAATTATGAACAGTGTTTTTTGACAGAGGCAGAAATGCCGAATAAATGCATTGTGTAACTAAAACATGAGCGTTGCGCACCAACGCGTTTCGGCTATTCAGCCTTCATCATTACCCTGATGAAGGCTGAAAAACCGACACGCGTTGGTGTGCAAATAAATTTACTTGCAAATCCCAAGTGCCTCAACTCATCCTTCTTTCTTTGTATGCCTTCCGGCCACGAGTTTGATGAGCACCTGCTGGCTTATTTTCTTTTGAGCCTCGTTTCTTTAGACTTGATCCAGCGAGCACTACACCTCTTCTCTTTCAAGGCTGTAAACATGTTTATTTCTGCTGGAAAGTTGACGTTTTAAACATGGGATTCTATGGTGATTTACTCTGTTTTGTAGCCAGCACCTCCTCATGGGCTTCAATTTTCTTGTTGGAGGTTGCTGCTTGGTTAAAGTGTTTTATAAATTCAGTTGAGCGTATTTAAACCGTTGCTTAAAACTATTCATAAATAATGAATAATTATTGATTTTCTTGATGGCTTACTCTTACTGTTTCATATTATTAGTTTATGCTTTATTTTCATTCTTTTTTTATTTATTGCTAATAGTTTATTCCAGGATTGTGTGCCTTTGAATGATGTAACCATTTCAGTTGATTTTGTTCTTCATTTCAGAGTATTAAAATCTCCTCTAGTTAATATTAATATATATTTTTTTTTGTTTGTTTGTTTTTTATCATTAATATAAGTGCTTAATGGTGGAGGTGCAATTCCATAAAGCACTTCATAGTACTTTGGAAATGAGACATGTGTCCAAGAATATTTAATTACTGTCAAAATTGAAAATGATTGTATTTCGTATTATTGTAATATTGTACTGTAGTGGAGAATGATTGTTTTTACTGCATATTTCTTATATTTGCACTTTTTTGCATCAATTCTCAGTCACATACATTTTGTACTAGGAGATAACAGTAGTACAACGTTCATCTGTTGTTAACTGACAGAAAAAAAAAGCAAAAACAAAACAAACAACTTGGTAAATTGATGCCACCCAACAGTGGCGGCAATTATTAGGCTATCAGGTGTTGGCAAAAATAAGACAGTTGCCGAAGATGAGCATCGCATAAACTGCTGGATTTCTTACACTGAATGACTATTTTAAAATGAAAAACTACTACCCATTAGGGATGGAGCCCCTAATAACGTGATTTTTCCGATCACTTATTTTGAGCAAATATTTTGAAAAATATTTGTATTCGGAAAGAATAAAAACATTCCATCAAAAAAGCTGCGTCCCGGATGAGTGAGTGACGTTCAGGAGCAAAGTGTGTGGCGTAGGGATGTGACGCTGCAGGTATGGTGTTTTTTTACATGTCTTAAGAACAAATTAAAATATTTTTAGATTGTTGTAGTAATTTTTTATTTTGTTTTGTTGCAGTTTTACACACCGTTTCCTGCTGTCTTTTTTGAGTTAATTAGTTTGGGTTTTGTTTTGTTTCAGTTAGTACACTGCCGGTCTGAATTGTTGTCTGTTATCTGCACCTGTAAAGTGGACTAACTTTGATTTAAGTCTTTTTCATTTGTGTGTTTTTTTTTATTTGGTCGCCTCCTCTTAATGCCGGGCATCCTTGTACTAACTCAGAACCTAACCACACCTGACTTGCAGTGGAATGGGCTCTGTGCACAGCTTGACTACTTCCTGAACTTAAGGTAGCTCCTTTTGTTTCCTGTCTTTCATTACTGGACAAACTGAATAACCCAGGTGTGCCTGACCTCAGTAACTGGCCAGACGCACCTGGATTAATCAGTTCATCCAATAATGAAAGACAGGACACAAGTGGTTTGTGACACACATGTTTAAAGTGTGCACTGTCGTGTGTATGGTTAAAGTGTGTGATGTGTTCTGAGTGAGAAGCCTGGATGAGGTCGTTTGAGCAGGAGAGCAATATTGGTGGACATTAATAAATATTGTTAAACTTTACTCTTGTGTCTTCCCTTTTGTTTATGGTTACTAGTTGTAACATGATGAAATGATTTACACACTCTAAATAGAGGTACCAATTTGTACTTAAAAGGGTACAAAGCTTGTCGCTGGGGGTGTTCCTTTTTAAGACATTTCTGTACCCTTCGTTCCTGGTCCATTTTTGTACCTTATCAAGCTGTATGAGTTAAAAAAGTACAATTAAACCAATTAAAAATGATGAATAAAAATCAATAAAACAGAGATTATGACAACAATCAAAGATGCTTATAATAATTGAATAATTATTACTGTATATAAATATTAGGCCAAACACGTATATAATTATACATGTAATTATTACTATGATTACGATGACTGTTATGAAAATCCTAATGCAATAACTATAATTCTTCTACTGTTTAGAAGGACTGCTATTTATTGTAATTGTACAAGCTACGCACATTTTTCAATGCTGCAGGTACCCTTAGGGTTGAAATGGTACAAATTTGTACTTTATATTATTTTGGACCCTTTTTCATAGTATATAGGTACACTTCTGGCCTCATAAAGACCAATATTGTACTTTTGAGAGTAAATTTGTAAAAAATATACCTACAGGTACAGAAATATTCCTGTCTCGTACCTCTATTTTTGAATGTGTAGTTATTGTATCATGTGTCAGTAATGGGGAGGTTACCTGTTACAGATGCATGAACACATGCTCTTTAAGCTCGTTCATGCAGTCTAAGCCTATTTTGAAATAAAATGTATGAATTAATAGCCTATTAGGTTATTATGGGCTACTGGTTGCTGCATAAGATGCCATGTTACCGTGTCTCTATTTCAGCACAGGAAGTGGGGAGTCCTTGGCCTTCATTCTAACACCCCAAATGACAAGTTGGCCCTTGAAAATGTAGATCTTTGAAGATCTCACCATGTACAGGGCAATTCAATGTATTATTTTTATTTTTTATTATTTTGACTTCACAACATAAACACCCGCACCAGCACATCATCACAGACATGCTCTGCCTCTGCAAGTCAGTTTAACCATGCACCTATTAGCTTCATTTAATGCTAAACTTGATGTAAATTAGAAGTGTAGTGCAAAAAAAAAAAAAAAAAAAATGCCTATCTTAATTTTTACTCTAATACAAATACTTTCCTCCTCTCAACAAATACAAATACAGATAAAAATACTGGCTGCTTTGCACACCCCTACTACCTATCCACATAAGATTGTTTGTGTTTCTCCAGCAGTCTAAAGTATAGGACAGGTTGGGCGAATCAAGCTTATTCCCAGGTCTTCCCCTTGACTCCATCTCTGCATTTCTTTAAAACTGCAGCACCAGCTTTGTTAGATACTGTAGGAGCTAGAGCATCGTTTGGGATGAGTACCCTTAAAGGACCATCAAAGAAGACAGCCATACATGTACATAATGTTGTTACCTGTAGTGCAGTAATCACTACACCTGAGGCCACTGGATCCACTCACATATGAAAACATATTTACGTCTGGCACTGAACGTTTTTATATTGCCCACCTATAAGAAAGCTCAAAGGGTTCCCACTTCACACACAGAGTTGTTTGTCCATTCAGAATCACTATAAAAATGGTGGCATAAGTATTGTATCTGTCATATATGTGAATCCATGGCAAGAGGATTCTAAGAAGATACAAATATGTTAGTTTCGCAAAGTGATAAGATACTAGGAACAGTTTTTAATCATTCTTCTTCTGTCATTGATGTTTCATTTGATTAAACGATGCACTGTTAAGTGTATTTAAACTATATCAGATTGTGGAAAACCAAGAAAGCTGTAAAATACTTTTACCACTCTGATCTACTCAACAGAATTTAGATACTTCAGCTCCTTCACCTGAGGCAGCATGTCACTCCGAATCTGATGTCAGCAATAAACCTCTAAACCTCTTCTCTTCTGAGGACCATGCTCTTTGATTTGGAAACACATTTTACTATCCTGACTTCACACTTGGCTGCCAACTTTTCCAAAACGTAAAACAAAATTCTAACAAAAAGCAGTGCTGTCCAACAGCCAACAGAAACAAATTACCACCTGCAGGAAAACCTTGGTTTTAGTCCAGGACTGGAGCAGAGCTAGATATGTTGTACTCCTGAAGTATCAGAAGAATTTAAGGAAACATTTCTCAGCAGTGCAACAATGGAAGCAGTAAAATGCAAGAAATGCAGCAAAAAAAAAGAAAGAAGAGCAGGATCACAGGACTTATCGAGGAATAGAATACTGTACAAACGCTCATGAATGGGCTTAGTGATGCAGCATCCCAGTCCAACTGTATTTCTTCTGCTACTCTAATGCTCTGCATAATTAGAGCTTAGCAGTGTTTTAATGTCATATTGGCCATTCAGCTCACCAATCGGTCTGCTGATCCTCTCCTTTGGTGGAGGTCTTTTGATAAGAAAGTGTGGGGAAGTAAAAAGGCAGGGAACATTGCATAGATGAGATTATAGAGGACAGAGGAAGTCCTTTTGAACAGCAAAATGAAAAGTTATCTTCATTTTGCTGGTGCCTTCCTGTGGGCTTGCAAGGGGTGGGGGTGTGGTGGAGGTGGAGGTCTTTTACTCCATATACTGTAGGCTGCACGTGCAGCTTCACTGAGCTCCAAACTTTTTCAGCCTTATAAATAAAGACTGCAGCCCCAAATCTTTTTTTATGTTTCTAGGTGCAGTCATGACTATTTTCTTTCTTTTTTCTTTTTCTTGGGAAACTTTGAAGACTGACATAAAGTTTATTGATCATGAACTACCACTTCTCTACATAGACATGAAAACAAATATAAACAGTTGAAAATTACCTGGAAAATCTCAGCTTTGATTAATAAATCACACTGTGGGTTACAGAAACCAGAAACAAGGGTCTGAATACTTAGGACCATGTGATATTTCAGTTTTTCTTTTGTAATACATTTGCAAAAAAATTCTACATTTCCCGTTTTTTTTTTTTGGGGGGGGGGGGGGGGGGGTGTTATTCGGTCAAGATGGGGCGCTGAGTGTACATTAATGAGAATTAAAATGAACATTTTTTATTTCGGCAAATGGTTGCAATGAAACAAAAAGTGAAAGTTTAAATGGGTCTGAATACTTTCCGTACCAACTGTAAATACAGTAAATATATACTGTGTATATATATATTAAATATACACATATATGTCTTTTTCACTACTTGGTGCGAGTTCCTGCTCAACATGAGTCCTACATAAGGATGGAAAATTATCATCAGTGCTATTTTCAACCTTGCTTGGACTATTTATCAAGTTTTTTGTCACAAAAAATGTTTAATAGTAAGTAAGTTTATTAAGTAATAATAAAGAAATTAATAAAGAAAATACGCTACATAGATTTTTAGATAATGACTGTTTGGATCATCTTATTTTTAAAACAAACTGACCTACTTGAAATATGGGTCCTCTAGTGCAGCGATTAACCATTAGGCTCGGGCACCATGTAGCGGCCCATGAAAAACTACTGTATTTCCTATGGGTCCGGTCCACACTTTCAATACACAAGTAATACTGTTATCCACAAGCTGGTAAACACAACCCATTCTCACTCTCCACACACATTCACAGACCTCTAGAATAACTGTGCGCCTTGAAAACACCTTACATCTCTGTGTGTTTACCCAATATTTTTAGGTAGAATACTGGTCTGAGCAGGATTTGCTGCTACATACTTGCAATGAGTAATTTCTGATTTTATATATCAAATTAGGACGTGTGCTTACTACTCTGGAACTGCTGTTACTGCTGCTCTTATTTAATATGCGATTGTGATTTTGACATTCTTCACTTTAAGTTTGTTGCTGTTGCTGTGCTGAGCTGCTGAATGACTTCTTTTTGTCCTACAACATTAAAGTTCTATTTTCTTCTGCTCTAAGTTGTGGGGGCAAACAGCCCTTCACCCCTCATATTCTTGGTGTCTGTGTTTTGACTTAATGCTTCATTACTTCTTTTTGTAAAGAAGTTTCATGTTTGTATACATCAGTGCCATGTATTTGCCTTTATTTCTTATCTACAGCTGTCTAAGTGTGGATTTTGTGCAAAATTTGAGTCTTTTGGGTGTGACAAGCCCCACTCCTATCTATCAAGCAGGTAATTAATTAGGATGTATCGATTTAGATCCTATCTGATAATGGTCTCCTTTGGACATCTCACTTGTTTTATCTTAGAGGAAGGGGGCACAGAAGGGGGTGCTAATGTGGGGAAATGTTAATCTGTTGTTTTGATAGGGAGCAAAAACTGTTGAAGATGATTATGCAAATGCATACCATCGAGCAGGCACACAAATGCACATGCTCCAAACTCAATCACATCACACATCATGCACAGGTAGAGCCAGTCAAGACCCAATCAAAAAACATCTGCGCACACACACACGCACACACAGAATTACACACACAACACATTTATTTTGATTGAGTGCCCAACTGAAAAGGCAGCTCTCTGTATATCCCTTAGGTGTTTTTCCCCAGTAAATACTCAGAACAAAAGCACCTTTGCGAAGGAGCCAACCCCAATTACAATCATGAGACACATTTGTCATATAAACTTTGTGCGCCATGAAATGTACCGGTTCAGCAAGAAGCCTCCTTTTATTTATGGTCCAGGGAAAATGCCGCCATGTTGACATATTGTTTGCTATAGAAAGAATTTGCAGAAAGTTGAAAGTTCAGTGCTCATATTTATGAGTGTTTTCAGAATATACAGCCCTCTCTAATAGTCTGAGTGTGTAATCTAATTTTGTCTTCCCCTCTGTGTGAACAAGTACGTAGAATGCTAGCCTTTATAGCACAAAGGGACCTTTTTGATCAAAGTTGCTTTTAGGGCCTGGCAGCAAATAATGGCAACTCATTGTTGAAATGACTGGCAGCCAGCTCTCCCCTCCGCTACTGGATTGGATTGGACAGTTGCCCTGTGTTTGACAAGTTTTGGCACGTCCACTTGTGGCATTGGTGCCACTTGGCAAGCTCACAGAGACACCACCAGCCACTCTGAGCCTTGTGACGTCTTTGTCTCGCCTCCGTTCCTGCTGCCGCTTCCAACTTTCCAAGTTTGTGGCGGGGCAGCATTGGTGTTGTTTGGGACACAAGTGGCTGTGGCTTTGGTGTGGAGCAGTCTGAGGCTACTTTCCAAACAAACAGTTCCGTTTGTGCCAACTTCTTCCATTTGACTCTTTGCTACCAGTCAGCAGCTTGTTTGCACTCTTTGCTTATCTTCTGTGCTGAGTCGCTGCCTTCGACTGCAGGATCATCTGTCAGTCTGCTAGTGTGTCGGTTAGTCAGTGTTATGAGAGAGTCAGTCAGTCAAATCGGTTGGTTTGTCAGATGTGCTCTCCTGGGATGAACAGCAGAGAAGGCCCTCGCCTGTCATGTGTCAGGTGCTGTCATCACAAACCAATGCTAATGACTCAGGGATGTGATGGAAATGTGTGTCATGGAGAAATTCTCCTGCACTGTCTTGTATTTCCATTTCTGCCCAGACAAACGCTGACTGACAGGATGTTTTATCTGTTTCCGAGCCTGGCTGCAGACGGGCAACTATCTCGAGATGTTAATGAAGAGTCTGTAAATGGCCAACATTTTTTTTGGCCTGCTGTCAGAATGTAAGTCATTATCACAGCACACAACGGAACAGCTGTTGTGTGACATGATTTATGAGCCGTGACTTTATAGTCGGTTGTAAAGCCTGTGACTTTTACTGTATGTCACTGCTACACTGTGATTTTTAGAGGAGGTTCAGTGGGTTCTCGTGTAAACACAGTGAGCAAAGCCAGCAGATTGTCATATGCCATTTATCATGTGTGTAATTGGAATAAAGCAACAGAACTCTTGTTTGCTAATCAAGACATGATCTTTGTCAATTATGCTAGCATATTTTATTGAGTTAATTAACCTTGTGTGTAATGTTATTCATATACACCCCAAGGAATAAACAATTAGCTTAATCTTATTTTCCATGGCAGCTTTTCCCAGTTTAACATCTATGAGATTCGAAAAGCTAAATCTTGGTAGTGAAGCAGGAGGAAGAAATAGGTGATATTTCCAGTATTTTACAAAATCTATTGCTTCTATTGGGGGGGGGGGGGGGGGGGGGGGGGGGGGGCAGAATGAAAGTACAACATTTCCTTGAAAAAATATATTTAGCCTAAGAATAATTATAAACAAAATTTTTACGGGTTCGATAATGGCATTATATTTATGTCTATAAGCCAATACACGCCGCCATTGCGGGTTGCCAAATACGATCTTTGTGTGGCAACCATATGTTGGGCACATTTGGCTGGCATGGGGTGACACAGTGGAGACAGCCAGTGAAGCAGCTGCTTCAGAGCCCTCGAGAAATTGTTATCTGTTTCTGAGGAGGAGTGACCTGAGAAGAGCAAAACCTGGAGTAAATTTAAGTGAAGACTTCACTAAATGGACCTACATAAACGTTTTTCACGGCGTCAAAACACGGAAATGGCGACTTTTCTCCTGGATCGGTGAGCTAACTTGTTTGCTAACATGGCTAACGTTAGCTGTCAGTTATAAACTCCTGTGCGCTACGTGTTGGACATGCTGCAGACAGTTGGTCACTGTTGTATCAGCAGCACGCCTGGCATCCCAGCGGCTGGAGTTGTTTTTCTGACGTGCAACTACAACCTAGACACACGTGATGTCGCTGTTCCGTATTCCATATTCAACCTTTAACTTGTCCTGTCCAGCAGAATGATGCCATATTGAGCTAGAGCTGATTGGATAGTAGGAAATGTTTTGTGGATTTTTTATTTATGTTTGAGTACTGTTCTTTATTTGATAATTGCTAAGTTACATGTTATTGCTGCACCTGACAAAGGGAAACAGAGAAGGGGGGGGGGGGGGGAGACAAAGATACAACAAACAGAAAACAGCTGTACAACTGAAACAGAAAAACCAGAACACCACCTGCTATATTTGCAGAAAAAAAACAAAAAACAAAGAAACAACACGAGCAATAAATATATGAAAACACAGCTGTCGCTGCTGAAAGCTATAGTACACTTTGGCCATGGTTACATGATGTTTTTAATTCAAAATGAATTATTCTGAATTAAATAATACAAAATCTAATTAATTAATTAATCAACTAAACAGTCTGGACCCAGCCCAAATTATGTTTTGAAATAGGCTATAAAACACCATGATCCTAAGTTTTTTTCTAAATGTATCTTCCATAAACAAGTAAAGCTGTTAATCATATGAAATAAAGTGTCCCTGCGATCTCACAGCGATCTACTGTAGTAATAACAACTTTATGTTCACCATAAATGTCTCACTCAAAAAGCAGTGTGTCTCAACCGTCTATGACGGCTAACCTTCCCTAGGTCTCTGAAACAGGCAGGAGGGCATAAGAAGAGGGATCCAATTGTGGCAAGGTACGCAACAGAGGGCCCAGGCAGGATTTGATCTCCAGACTCCCAGGTGGCAGTCGTGCGTGCTGACCATTCAGCCCAAGGGACATCCCTCTTGTCAAATAGCCAGGGCACATCATCAGTCGGAGGCATAGTGGCAGGAACATCAACTGCCACACTTTAAATGACAGGCACCAGTAGCCTATCAGTACACGGGTCTGTGATGTTAAAACCAATCAGAAACAAGAGTAGGGCAGGTGTTTGTTACAACTCCTTTGCTAGCAAACTAAAAACAAAACCAGTCGCCCGTGCATTTGAAATGTTCTGGTCTATTTCTAAAATGTCACTTGAAGTTAAGAAGTTAAAAAATAGTAGTCAGGTGTTTCATGTTGACTGTTTTTTCTTTCCTATTTGTCATTCTGAATTTTCTTCAGAATGTGGTGAATTTAATTCATATGAAATGTTTTTTTTTTTTTACTTATTTGTTTATTTGTAATATTTTTGTTGTGTCCTGTTAGTAAATCAGCTCCAACAGGTTTTTGTGCGCCCAATCAAGTTTGCACTCATTTGAATACAAGAAAGCCTTTGTAAACCAGGGCCTAAGTGATAACGTAAAGTCTTTGTTTGCAGTCTCCACTATGTGGTGTTCAAAGGTGAAGTTATTTTCCAGAGTTAGTCCAATGTATTTGAATGTATTCACTTGTTCTATTGTGTTCCTATTGATGGAACTATAATTCACACTAAGAGTGTATTAGTTGAAGACCATTTCCTTTGTTTAGTTTCTCAGCTTATTAGTCTGCATTAGAAAGCCTCACAATATCATAAATATCAAATTCTTCCATCACAGACACACTGGCATCTCTGTCATTTCTAAAGTCATCATATTTTCTGCAGAGATCATTGATACCTGTTGGAACCTGAGCTGCAATGATTACAGCTTTGTGTTGTACTCTTGACACTAACTACATGCGGTATAATTTCAGAGCTGGAAGGGATGCAGTGAGAAGGCAAATTAATTATAGCGTTCTTACTATAGCCGCTTTTCATCTTTAGTATACCATCATTACTGACTCAGGTGTGCAGGAGGATTGGAGTTTTTGTCTTCAACTTAAAATAGGTTTCCACTCACACAAACCAGCATTCATTTTTCTTTTAATCTCTGAGGTTATCATTTGACCCTCGGCTGACCTCCCAGTGAATCTCTTACTACAGAAGGACTTTGTCGTCCTACTTAAACAACCCACGTGCTATACTTTTTAATAATCTCTTTCTTGTTGACTGGACATCACAATCACACAACTATCAAATTCAGCCATCAGTGCTGTAAGTGATTATAGGGTGTTTGTATGATGTGCTTTATTTCTTAGGTTGCATTCAAATGGTGACGATCTCAAGAGAAGACACAAAAGTGGCGTCTCCTTTTCATCTTTTTATCCACGTTGACACGAGCATCGACATGAAGGAATCTGCATGCAAAGGACGCAAGAGTGTGTGTAATTTGTTTTGATTTGTTTTGTTGGGGCGGCTGTGGCTCAGGTGGTAGAGCAGGTCGGCCAATGATCGAAGGATCGGTGGTTTGAATCCCAATCCCCCAGCCATGAGTCGTTGTGTCCTTGGGCAAGACACTTAACCCTCCTTGCCTCCAGTGGGGGTACTGCTGGTGTATGAATGTGTGTGAATGGTTCAGGTGGTGGTCAGAGGGGCCGTAGGCACAAAATGGCAGCCACGCTTCCGTCAGCCTGCCCCAGGGCAGCTGTGGCTACATACGTAGTTTACCATCACCAATTACAACTGAGGAGTGAAAGAATAATGGATCTACTGTAAAGCACTTTGAGTGCCTTGAAAAGCGCTATATAACTCTAATCCATAATTATTATTATTGATTTGCACGCCAGGCCGTTAGGTGGTGCTGTGATGGATTTCCACCATGTCTGTCCGCATGCGAAAAATCTACCTTAGATCCGCTGGGTTTACGTCCCATTTTGGGGTCTGCACCAAAGACTGTAAATAAACACTACCTGCACATTACCAAGTGCGCAGACAGCCTACGTAGTCTATCGACTTATGCTAGCATTAGCATCGGGGACCACAAGTAACAAGAATATGAGATGAAATGAGATGAAACTGTCTCCAGTGATAAGTAGGACCCTGGCTCACTTGAAAATAAGGCCCTATGTCAAAAATCCTGAACTTCCCCTTAAAGTTTTCATCCAGAAAGGGTCATGTGTTTTGCATCTTCTTAAAATAAATTAAGCATTCAAAGATTGAAGCGTAATCGTGGTATTTTTTACCCTCACCGTCCCTGCCTTTATCACATTTCCCAAGGTGGGGTAATGATGTGACTGTTGCAGATTTCTTCATGAGTTCTGTCTCTGTGGAGATGAGTTGAAAGAATTGCCTTTACTGCAGCATCTTCTCAGAAAACATGGAAGATGTGTGTCCATGTTTGTGTGGAAGGGGGTTTTCACAATTGTGCATATAACTTTGATTTAATGCTTGTTTTTGTGTCTCCATGTAATATGAAAAATGTATTTTTTAGATTATCTGTACAGACAGCTAAGCAGGTGAATCAGTCTCCAGGAAAATCACACACTGGCCATCATTTATCAAGTGATGATCATAAAACAAAATTTTGTACATACCTACAACTATTTGCATGCAAGACTCAGCATTTATTAATTGGACAGGAGGATATATAAACTTAAGCAGTCACATATTCAGCCCTCAAAAATTAAGTAATTTACTAAAAACAAAACAAGCAAAAAACAAAAAACACATTAAAATAGATTTCCCAAATTAATAAAAAAATAACTGAACTGAATATTCAAATCATTAACATTTTATGGTTCTATGGTTCTACAGTTCTATGGTTCACAGGACCTATTTAGGTTGACCTAACTGAATTTTAGTACCGAACATGGCGCGACTGGGTCTGTGTGAACATGCCACTTGTGCTTGTAGTCGATGTAACTCGCCCGCTCTCAGACCAGCTGGAGAGGGTAGTTTTGGAGCGGCTCCGATCCAGTCTGGGAATAAAACGGGACGGAAATAAGGAGGCATAATATTGCAATGCTAAGTTTGTAGCATGTAAATGCGGCAATGTGACAGCTATGTGACTGTTCCTGGGGAAGACATACATTCTACCCACTTGTTAAATTTAGTTGATATTATAAGGTAATCGTGGTCTCAGCCTGTGAATTTAGATATTTGAACTACAAGCCAGTGGTAGCCTGTTGTTACCGATAGAATACAGTCCGTCAGTTTAATTAACGATCAAATTGTAAACAAGTTGCAGATTTAAAACTTTGTTATTTTAGTAGACACTGTGGCTCCAACTCTGGGCTCAGACTGAGTGCAATGGGGGTTAAATTAGAGACCAACGCAGTCGAAGCAGCTCATGCGTGTGCACGACATTATAGCGTCACATCCACTTGTCGCCAGGGGGGGCGAACTTCTGGAAAAAAGCTGGAACTTGCGCTGTATTCCTTTAAGGTAGCTCCTTTGCTTCCTCCTGTCTTTCATTACTGGACAAAC
The DNA here is from genome assembly GCA_023101725.1 of Atherinomorus stipes. Classification (NCBI taxonomy): domain Eukaryota; kingdom Metazoa; phylum Chordata; class Actinopteri; order Atheriniformes; family Atherinidae; genus Atherinomorus; species Atherinomorus stipes. The sequence continues at coordinate 319,720 of JALJCO010002126.1, read as the reverse complement.
TAATTAATCCAGGTGTGCCTGACCTCAGTAACTGGCCAGACACACCTGGATCAGTTTGTCCAGTAATGAAAGACAGGAAACAAAGGAGCTACCTTAAGTTAAGGAAGCAATGGAGGCATGCATAGAGCCCAATGGGCAAATAATGTGATAAATGTGTGCAGTTCACAGGATCTTTAGAGAAAATGCCCCCCCCCCCCCCCCCCCCCCCCCACCCACACACACACACACGCACACACATGCACACAGGAAAAAACTCACTCAATATCCTTCCACATTAGATCTATTGGACACAAAAGATTTATTATTATTATAATTTTTTTTCAATTATTTTCCAAAAAGCAAGAAATGGTGAAAACCCCCAGCTGTCAAAGTCCAAAAGCTCCCAAAAACTACACTCCTGCCTGAAGGCAACTTGTTGTTTTTTTCAAACAGTCTCAATTTTTTAACCTAAATACTTCCAAGAGAAGCATCTCTGAAAGTGTTTGACATGATTCCCACTTGATAAACAATCACTTTACACTCACCTTTGAGTTTGCTCATCCGGAGCAACTGTAAATGCCTTCTACCCTCAGCTTTTTGAAAAGAAATAGGCTTAAAGTGTTGATGACACGACTTTAACTTCAAGTGACTTTGCCATACAACAACACACCAAAACAAAATAAGTAGTTCTGTGCAGTTAGAAGTTAATCAGATTTTTTTTTTTTTTTTTTTTTTCTTTTCCTCTCCCGCATTGGAGGCAGCAGAAATGGAAATCTGTTTTCTTTATTCTGTTGAACAGTTTTTCTTTATCAAGCGGAGCTTTATGAACATAAGGCTCCACTTGATATCATGTTATTCATTTTATTTCTTTATTTAAACATTTGTCTATTACACCATTCCATTTCATACTGCTGGCCACAAGGGAGAAATGAAAGTGAAAGAGGAATGATAGAAAGTGAAACAGAGAGAGAGGAGTAAGGAAGAGGAAGAGAGAGAGAAGAGAAAACATGAATCCACTTACACAGTTCACTGGTACATCTGTACCGCGATCCCTAAACAACCAAGGTCTCTGTTGGAAAACAAAACAAGCAATCCCCTACAGGAGTACCTGCAGGTGGCTTAAATATCCTCAGATCATACAAACACACGCAGAACTACGCAGAGAAGAGGTACAACCTAGTCAGCGCAATGGGAAGTAGAGAAGAGGTACAACCTAGTCATCGCAATGGGAAGTAAAGAAGAGGTACGACCTAGTCATCGCAATGGGAAGCAGTGTCACAGTGTCAACATGCATAATAAAGGGTGCTCCGTGGTGATACAGTCATGCAGATGCAGCCTCGTCTCTGCAAGGAGGGAGGAAGCCCGCAAGGCTCGCGACCCAGGCCCCCAGCAGCCACCCAGAGGCCCAGATCCCAGCTACCCCCCCCCAAAGAGCGGACATGCATCCCCCGAAGGGCGGCAAAAGCGGCCCCAGCCGGAGCCCCCCGCAGTCTGGAGGCCCAGGCCCCAGCGGACCAAGACCAGCAGCTGCCGACCCCACCGGGCGCCGGGCGTCCCCCGGAGCGGAGACAGCGCCGGGCCCAGGGGCCCAAGCGCCCAGGAGCAGCCACCCCCCCCCGGACCCGGGCGGCCCAACCGAAACCCAGGAGGACCGGACCCCCCAGACGACGCCCCCAGGGCAGGCCAGCCCCCACCCCAAAGTCCCTGATACACCTGACACCAGGGCGCCACCACCTCTCCCACCCCCTACCCCGCCACCACGCTCACACACACACTCCCCACACACCTACCCCAACACTGGGGCTGAAAGATATACCGTCACCGCCCCCACATCGAGACACAGGCACCCAAGACATCAATACCGCAAGAGCAACCACATACAAGATACAGATCCCCCCTGCGCCCGCCCCGCACAAAAAACCCCGGAAGCCACAAACAAAACCGCACCCCCCACCAAAGCGCCCGGCCCCCCAACCAACCCGCAGCCACACCGCACCGCACCGACACCAAGATGCCCGGCACGAATACCGAGGTACGAACCTCCGCCCACACCGCCCAGCCCTACCCAACACCTCCGTGTACCCCCCCACACACGCATACACCCACCCACTCCGCTCTCTGACCTTACCTACCCACACTCACTCCTCTCTCCACCCCCAACAAAAAAAAAAAAAAAAAAAAAAAAAAAAAAAAAAGAAGAATCAGATGATTTACATAAATATCAGATGTTTAGGAGGCTCGGCTAAAGGCTAATAGCTTTTCAGTTGTGAAACGAGCCATGTTGTGTTGCCAGTGACTGTACAGAGTTGCGGTCCACCCATTGAGTTACATGTATAATCTAAGCCGTGGAAAACATGAAAGATGAAAGCTCCAGAACAGCTAGATTGGAACTGGTTTGTGTGGTGGGATCATCAGCCAGTTCAGAAAAGTGTGATAATGCTGTGGAATTTGGGGAAATCGCATTTTACAAGCTAGAACCGGAGTAGACCTGTAGCCAGCTGCCTACAGTCTGTCTCCAGCCTCAGCTCCACTGGTTCAGCTAAAAGCCTGCAAGACCACACCGAGGGAACCAGAACTGTAAGGAGTGACCCAGAGCAACACAAGAGGACCCACAACTCGATGATTTGCAGCGGTTTGACATACAGTAGAGCTAGGAGTGACAGCAACGAGGCACTTGCCCCCCGCGGGAGCTCGCAGCTAACAAGCCGCAAGCTAGCCGCGGTAAATAATTAGCCTTTAAAAATGAGAAGATAACAACTTACATGGTTCCAGTGGAGTTTTAGATAGTTCCCGTTTATAAGGATGAGGATGGAGGGAAGGATGCGTCTTTGGAAGCAGCTGGAGGAGATCTGATGACCGGAGATGTCCTCATATAACCGAGCCACAGCTGTCTGTCGATACAGTAGCTGTATGAACCGATGTGATGAAGTAACGATGGATGGAAAAGAATATTTCCGAGGAGATGATCGCAGTTTCATTGTGTTAGAAGTCTCAAAACGCTGGTGCCTGAAGTTTCAGTAAACAGATGCTGTAAGGAGAGACAAGCAGAGTGGTCCGGCTGCTGCCTGATTCCCGGTGAGTACGACTCCGACCTGCTTCTTTATCCTCTTCAAAATAAAATTCTAAGTATGTAGGAAACCTAAATAAACTAACCCTGCACTTAAGAGCTTTTAACCATTAACTGTCAATACAATTTGAAGGCTGAGTCGTTACTGTTTGTCTGTAAAACTGGAAAAGGAACTTAAAAACCACAATGAAGCCATTTGACTTCAATGTTAAATAAGCTGCGAAGACTGGCAGACGTCACATCCGGTTTCGGCTCACAGCGCCACAGTCTGGTCAGATGTGCTGAAAAGCAGCGATGTTTTATAATAACTCATCTATGCAGCTGCGCTTGTTTCTGTTACCCAGATCATCATGAAGGACGTTTTGGTCTATAAAACATGGCAAAAAATGTCAAAAACGTGTCATCAGCACTTTAACTGTGTAATTGGTGAAGCAAGAGATCTCAGCCTTATATCAGCACCACATCATTGCAGTTTTCACATCCAGTCTTTTGAGTGCTCTTATTAATTTAGCATGCACGTTATCCATTCTACAGTATAACACAAACATTTACAGATATGCTCCCATTTAGAAATGGGGGAGTGAGTAGCCTAGTGGCAATGTCCTGGCGTGGAGGACCCGGGCTCGAGCCCCCGTCATGCCACTCAGGCGAACCTCTGTGGACCCCTGAGCAAGGCCCTTAACCCCCACCAACTGCTCCCCACGCGCTTTAAGTAGAAGCCCACTGCTCTCTGATACTTAATGTACAGAGATTGGTAAAATGCAGAGCCCTAATTTCCCCTCGGGGATCATAACAGTGTATAAAACAACAACAAAAAAACCAAACAAAAAACTGTAAACCGATTAATCACGCCAGATTTTACTTGTATACACACAATACAGTGATGTCATTGGTCATAAAGTATTGGTGAAATTAAGTAGTTTTGCTGCAGATAATGCCGTATAGAGGGGCCCATTTTTGCCCCGTTTACTCAAATTATATACACTGATCGCGACTAGTCTAAATAGCATCCGAAGGTGTCAGAGTCATACTGAAATGTTACAGGTGGGTAAATGTAAGTATAAATTCCTAAAAGTAACGTCCAGGTTGGGAAAAAAAAAAAAATCTTATAAACTTGTGTGGCAGGACAAAGACCCTATGGGATTTGATTCCGGGACTCCTTGGGTGAGAGTGATTCATGCAAACCATTCAGCAAAAGGGATAATGTTGTGGCCAAGTAGCCAGGGCGCATGATCAATCAGAGGCATAGTCACGGGACCCTATACTGTCACACTTGGGTTTTTAATTTCTTTTTGTTTATTTTATTTTTCTTTATTTGCACTTTGATATATAACCATACACACTTCATGGTTTTCACAAGAGGAGGAAGAGAGGGAAAATAGATAAAAGTAAACAACAAAAAAAAAATAACAGGAACCCAATATTCTGGAAATGACTTACAGTATGTACAAATTATGACAAAGGAAATATTGCAAATAATATCATATTGATCTTATAAGAATAAAGTAAAAAATAAAGTCACAAGCTTGATACATCAGAAGAGCAAAACTACTGCACAACAGAAGTACAGAAATAAGCACAATCCCATTAAGCACAGGTGTTGCTTGTTTTTGATTAACAAAAATGGTTGTTTTTATTATGTAAAGCACTCTGTGCTTCTTTTGCTGTGAAAAGTGCTCTGTAAATGAAATTTGATTTGACTTGATTGAATTTGTGAGTGTTGAAAAGCTGTCTCACTGCATGTCATTAGTACTCAGCTGGGAAATGCACAGAGCTGTTCTGCAGGCCAAAGTCATGCCAGAGAGACATGCTGCTGAAAACCTTGTGAACATGCTTTCCACAGCTACTGAACACTGGGGACTAAATGGAAACAAAAGAGCATGTGTACATGACAATGCTAACAGCATGGTGTTAGCTAACACCAAACATCTAGTGGTGGTGGAGGGAGTTTTAAAGCTATGGGCTACAATTTCAGAATCAGTTGAGAAATTTTAAAAAGAAAAAGCAACCTGCTCGGTGATCCCTCCCACCAAGTACGTACAGCCCTCCTCAGCCACAGCCAGCTTTATCACAACAGCTCCACAGTGTAATGTTTATCCCACATAAATGAACAACAAGAACATCTGCTCACATATATAATATTTGCCTTTCTCAACCACCGGGAAGTTTACAGTGTTTTTAGCTAGAGTTTCTGCATCACCGCAACGTTCCAGCGACTTCATTAGTTCATTGAACGCATTCAGGACGACACTGATGACAACATGGTAGTTCACAATACTGAAAATAAACAGCTGATGTTCCGACGCTGTTTGTCCACACAGAGAAAACCACCAGCAGCGTTTCCAGTCATCAGCAGCATCGTCATAGACTTATAAATTTATGTACAACTCACGCAAAAAGATAAAAAAACGAACTGTCTACCTGTTCAACTAAAAGTCTGCTGTATCGGCATGAGTTTCACTACCAAATCCTCCCGGAGCTTTCCCCAGCTGGTGACCCGATGTTTATACTCCCCTTTCAGTCCGTCCTGCTCTCTGCTTCTGCTAATTTTCCCTCCTGGTCCAGGAGTCCTGGAGCGTTCCTCTATCACCCGATCTGGCCTTCCGTCCTACATGGGTTACGTTTTCCTCTTCGTCTGCCTTTCTTCGGCAGACTTAATCCACCTTTCTTTTCCTCCAGCGGTGAACGTAGCACCAGGCCAGGGCCTTCCCTCCTGTTGATCACATTCCGTCTGCCTTTTTTTCTCTCCCAGCTTCTGCCGGTGAGCAGAGGCGCTTCCTGCTGCCGCTGCCTTTCTGTTCCATTCTCCTCTTGTTGTTAAGCTGCTACTCAGCTACTTACTTGTTGCAGAAAGTTTCAGATGCAAAACAAAAATAAATTGATAATAAATAAATATATGAGTAAAATGTTTAAACGCGGAAGAGGGCGGGGACGAGGCGGAACGCGGAACACAAGGAGTCAGTTGTCGGGGAAGCAGTGTCAGCTTAATCGAGGGATTGGATTAAGAGAAGCGAGACGAACAGCCACGCTGACCAATGTAAGCCATGCGGCCGGATGGTTCGTATTGGTTAATGTTTTTGCAGCCCAGCAGCCACAAGAGTGGATGGATTTTTTTCATTTTTTTTGCTCTCCTCATTGTGTAGATTGTACGATAGGACCATAACCACCATCTAAATGAGGTTATTAATAATGATCAAACTTTCAAATTGTAGACCATAGCTTTAACATTCAGTAATTCAAACAATACTGTTGCTTGAAATGTCCATGGTTAAGAGAAGTGAGAAGAAGTGATGTCAAACTGTGTCAAATATTTCCTATGCCGTTGATAAAGTTGATTCTTCTTATTCTATTTGAAATGAAAGAAAGCTCATCAAGGACTCATTAAAAGCAAACTGGAGTCCGGTACAACATTTATCTTATTTACAGCTCAAACAATGAATCATTTTAATTGGACTGTATGCTTAAGACTTTTAATTACTTGTTTGATAATTAGGTCTAGAAGGCTTAATGAAAGAAACTGAACTCATCCCTCTGCTTTACAGTATAAAATGTTCCAAAAGTCCGACACAACGACTGGGTGTTTATGAAGGAGTAAAAATACTACAGACAAGTTTCACGGACATTTCTGTTTTACTTCCACAGTCAATCAATTTCTGCTAACCGCTTCCGGTCGAGTATCTGCGTTCATTTACATTGAATAGTGATCTCTAAAATGGTAACATTCTTATTTATTTCTTATAAAAGAACATGTTTTATTACGTCCTCACCCTGCTACGACACTGAAAAGGGACGATGATACAGTATGATTAAATGACTTGATGCTAAAACTAGCAATATAGTTACGTACTTTGTTGAGTCTGTGATTATAAACAGGACTTACATACTGGCGCAGTCGGCTGTGTGTTGATAGCGACACAAACACGGCAGTTTAGTGTCCGCAAAGACAAATGTTTTACCAAGGCAGTGTCTGAATGATTCCTGTCAGAAGGCTTGAGTGTTGGTTACAGAGGATTTTCTTTTATTTTTTTTTTTTTTTGGTGTTACGGAGGATGCAGAGTTGGAGACTGCAGGCTGCACCCGGCGGTCATGCATGCAGCTGCGTGACTGCCGTTTTATAGTAAGTTCGCTCAGTTTACATATATAATTGTTTTTACAATCTGCTGCAGCCACGTACGGCACAATATGTCCCGGAATACTTTTTGGTTTAACAATATCCGCTTTTCAATCATTCAGTTTGGGAGCTCTTGTGTGTTGTTCATTTGCGTATGTCCTCAGTGTAAAGTACCCTGACACGGCGGCTCCCATGGTTTTGGCCGTGAAACTTGTCAATAGCATATATATTATATAAGGTCTCCACCTGTGTACGTGGAGAGTTTAGAGACCTCTTTTTTTTACCACCTACCCATCTTTCCTCATGTCACCGTTTTCTTTCTGCGAAGGTGCGCCCTGCGAGGGGCTGCTTGGCCACGGTCTGCCTGATCCTGTCTTGTTATGTTTTTGTTTTGTCTATGTGTCTTGGACGGGTTGTACTGAAACATGAATTTCCCCTCGGGGATCAATAAAGTATCTTTGATTGATTTGATTTGATTCACCAAGCCCTCATGCATGACTGGTAGGAATTCAGGACAGGATCTTGATGTGGGTCAGGTTTCTGATGAATATTCTGAATCTCTGATTTCTCCCGCAATTGTCCACCTTTTCTAACTTCCCTCTGTAGAGCAATTGGCTTTTATTATCAAACAATGGGGGACTGGAAAATTATATGCCTAATCACTACAGTGGCTGTGATGTCCCAACGGGTGCTTCCTCTTTCCTCTATGCGATCTTCCTGCCATTTAGCCTATGATTTTATGACCAGTGGTAGTCTCTGCCTATATAAGGCATTGGAGTCCCGCTCACAACACTGTATGATGCAAAGCATTGCAGCCAAACAGGAGTTAATCTAAGACACGCAACAACCTGTTGATCCAGAAGTTAACTTCTCTGAAAGAGGCTGTGATGCTGAACTGAATGTAGCTAATAAAGGAATTATAATTTTGAGATTCCTTTCCTCTTTTTTTTCCCTCTCTTCCTTCCCTCCGTCCCCCCCCCGTTCCCTTTTTTTTTCTTTTTCCTCCCCTCTCTTCCCTCCTTTTGTCCCCTCCTTCTCCCCCTCTTCTTTTCTTTTTTTTTTTTTTTTTTTTTTTTTTTTTTTTTTCTCCCCCCTTTTTTGGATACCTGACTTCATTTCACAAAACAACCTGCTGTACGGGTTCCATGCAGTCAGGATTGTATCACTTGTATGAACTTCCACCTCCAAATTACACTTATTTTATTTTGTTTTTATTATGTATTGTTTCATTGTGCAATATTTTTAAAAAATGTTTTTGTACAGTATTCTGAGTAACTGGGGTTGTCGTAATTTTGCACTGTAATTAAAGTTAGCGTTGACATTTCTCCTGCCAACCCACTGTATGGAAAATGTTAAACCAATGACCGTAAATTTTCCTCAAGTTTCAGGTACCTGTTTATTCCATCAGCATGCTCCAAATGTACCGAAATCTGCATAAATACCACCCAACATATTTTCCATTACAAAGTGCTTTCATCCCAAAGCAACTCAGCACCCACCCTCATAGGTCCACACTACCCATTTTTAGAGCCAAAAATACCACATGAGAGATGGAGGTTAAAGGCTAACTCTGCATAATTCACAGGACTGAGCTACAAACTCATCCTGCACATAATGACACTAATTGCTGCATGATTTGGAACTCAGATTGTTCTAATTAACAGTCAGGTCTTGCAGATGGGAAATCAGAGATAGGAACAAGTATTTTCTGCGAGACTGGAGTCTTTTTCATTCTGCCATCAAGAGTGTTTTATCTTCAAATTGGATCCTGTAGCTTGTCCTCAACCTTAAAGGTGTCTGTCTTTCAAAAGCGTTGCAGCTTTTGTCAACTTTTATAACTTAACGATAATACCAAGTGACAATCATTGATGGCTATTTAGCTGTTTAACCACTCAATCATCTCTGCATGCAAAAATAATGAATCCAGATTATTCTGAATAGTACAATGTAAATATTTACCAAGTAAAAATATGATTCTAATATATAGAGTAATAAAAAAAAAGACAACAGGTATGTTCTAATGAACAAACATAAAGAAAATATGCTAAATTCGGAAAAGTTGGGACCTGCTGAAAAAATGTAAACAAAAACAGAATGCAATAATTTCTCAATCTCATCAACATCATCATAAACATCAACATCAACTCTGTAGAACATAAACAACATATCAGATGATGAAACTGAGACATTTTACCATTTCATGGAAGAAAAGATGAACTTATTGTGACTAGACCTGGCCTCATTATTCCCTCTGCTATGGTGTCTTTCTTGTATTTTTTATTATAAGTTAACTTTATTTACCATAGAGTGTGTTACTAGTTGCTGGTGTTGGAAGCAGAAGTGTAAGCTGCAGAGTCTCAGCCACTGGGGTTTGGGGGCAGTCATGGCTCAGAAAAATGCTTAACAAAGGTCATCAATGAAAAAAAGTTGGAAGCACAAAGTTTTGTGATTCACATGCTTGTCTAGTGTTGCTTTAAGTTGTGTTTTGTTTGTCAAAACTTATCTTTAACTGCTACTATGCAGGTTAAACTAAATGGTTGGAATAATCAAACCACCTCAGAGACTTTAGTTCACCAAATATAACCCACATGAGATCAAGATCTGACCTGGCCAAGAGGTCAGAAGTGCACATAACAATAAAATAATACATATTAAAGAAGAGGTTTACGAACAGTGATTTAAAAAAAAGTAATACAAAAAGTGAAGATTGGCAATTCAGTATTTGAGATCATATCAATAATCTAAAAGCACAAGAACTGTTCAATTGATTCTTGTCTATCGTTTAAGATGGAACAAAACTCCACAATTGAAACAAAATCCAAGTTTCAGTTCAGTCAGTAGAGTGTTCCACAATTTTCTTCAATTCAGTCCGACCCAAGGAACAGACAAATGGAAAATGTCACAGGAATGAAGGGCGTCATGGCTTGTGCTCCTTTGAAGAAAAGGAGAGCCTTGTAAATCATCTCATGCTCTGAGTCTAATTTTCTGCTTTCTGAAAATCATCATGATCATGATTAAGATTTTTATAGATCCAAAAGATTTGTCAGCAGTGTAGAACAAAACAGTTAAATGTGAGAGAAAAAAGCCTGCAGTAATAACCACAGCATCTAGACGAAAAAGATCTATTACAGTCACGATGCTCCCGTTATACCACATCATGGTAGCTCCATGCCGCTCCCCCTCTGTCCACCCTCCTGGGCGAAGACGAGAGCTCATTACAAAGTGTGATTTTTCCTCTTCAGAGGAGCGACTGCTGCCTGTCAGCACAGAGGAATTGCCTGCCTTCACCCAATCCGAAGATCTAGAGAGTGACGAGGAGACTGTCCCCGCCTGTTCGGAAGATGAAAAGTCTGGACTGAGGTAAGAAGCGACCAATGACTGATCGGAGCTCTAAAAGGCAGCTTCACATCGACAGGTCAGGCTGGGAGGTTGGCTTATTTTTTGATTTTCTTTTACAAATACATAATCCTGATATTTCATGATTAATGTAAGCCCAGTCACACGGAAAAGGTTTACTTTGTTCCATACAAAACTTTGGTAACTAACATCTGTCTTTCTTTTTCTCTTTTTTTCCCAGTGAGTTTAGTGTATTATTTCTGGGTTTTGATAGAATAAAAAGGAAAAAGAAAAGTATGAGCAAACCAAAATATGCCATATGAGCTCTCAGATCAATTTCAGTGCCACTGATATCATTGCCAGTTTTACAAGTTAGATACTTTTACCACCACAAATATTTATCACAACTATATTTCATCACAGCATTTCCAAAACGTCTACAATAACTAAATTAGTGATCAAGGAGAAAACTTCTAAGCTTGTCTTTTCAGAAAAACTGCTCAGAGAATCAAAAGAAAAGAAACATCAACCACAGTTAGATTGCCGAAGACTTTCAGGAAGATTTGACAGGATCAACTGAAGCAAAAACGCACAAGTATGATCCAAATGGAAGAACTCTGTTCCAGAAGTTTACAGATGAATAAATGCAAAAAGCAAAAGAAGAAATTCCTGTGGACTGGTCAGGTTTAAATGGAACTTTCTGGCTGTAGCAGCCAGCTATCAGACAAGAACTGGAGCAGCATTTTATGAAACCAACATCAGTCCTGTGGTTGCAAAGACCATTCTTTAAAGGGGTAGTTCAGAATTTTTTACATAAGGCCTCATTTTACTGGAGACAGTTTCAACATACTGTAGTTCATCCATTTTTCTAGTTGCAGTAGGTCGCTGACGCTATGGTTAGCACATGTCAATTGGATCACCTACTGTACCGGTCATTAAAAACAATCTTGAACATTCCACAGAACACCCGAGGCAAATCAGTTACAACACAAGGCTGTCTATGTAAATCTCTGTATTAACAGAATAATGTTACCAATAAAATGAACATGAGTATTTACATAGATGGTCTTGCCTTATAACTGATTTGCCTGGGGTGTTCTGTGGAGAAGACAGGATTGCTTTTATAATAGGCTAGTGTGGAATTTACTGAACTCATCTGAAGAGCTGCAACCTGAAGCTTTCACAGTCCACGTACAAAAAACCAAAACTTAATTTAAGTCTTACAAGAGTTGGGAATTAAGGAGGTTATAAAAATCTTGTCCATCAACGGTTGAAAACTAGTTTATTTCCTGTTGGATGCTGTGCTTTATATTCTTTATAAGCTTGAACCCTTATTGATTCCCTTTCTCGGCTTTACTTTTGACATGAAGATGAAAAGATTCCTGGGATCTTGGAAAGAAATCCATGATCGGAATCAGGTCAAGGATCCACAAAGCCATGAGTGTTTGAGATGAGAGCAGGTTGGGTGTCTGACTGCAGGTCATTTTATTTGCATAGGACATTATATTGTTTCTTTATTCTTTTGTAATTACAGTACTGTCAATGTATCAAATAACCTACTTTTAAAGATTTCTAAATAATCAAATTCCATAATAAGAAAACAATTTTCTCTTTTTAAAAGAACATTTTAGCTTCAATCATGGATGACTAAGAATTGCAATGTGTCAATGTAGGACTGAAACCTGGACCAGACAATTTTCCTTTGCCCACCCAAAGGGCATAAAAAAATAACTGGTACAGTAGTATTGATCTATCGAGTTTGTAACCTCTCCATCATACCCAAATGTGCACACACAGGGGACTCCATTCGCTTTTAAGAGACAGTAATGCACTGGAGGAAAATGGTTTTCTCATTATCAACAACCATTTTCTGGATAGCTAATGGCTGTTTTATTTCTCCAACAATCTCCTTTTTAGGTTTCTTTTGTTCCCTGCAAATACGAACGCCGGTCCCCCTGAGAGTTGTTCCATTTTACATTTCACTTTCTCCCTCTTGCTCTGTCTCCTCTGCCTTCTCTTTCATCTCCGCAACAAAACAGCTACACGGCAACACCTCAGCCATGTCATCGCTCTTTAAATAGGACTTAATTTGTTTGAGATTCTTCTGGTTGTTAGCTCCACCTGGAAGCTGCCAGCACCTCTTGGTGGGTTGTTTCAATTTTCTGTTGAGCGTCATGGGGGCAGCTGCTGTCCCTGTTCCATTTTCATCCTAATTGGTTGATTCCACAGATCTATCATTGCTCTTCCTCCACATACATGGTTCTTTAAGCTCTGCTGTTTGCAGTATCATGGCCTTTTTTCCCTCTTTATTGTCAGAAGCAATGCTCAAAGTGAAGATGGAGCTTGGCACAGTTGTCTGAGATGCTGCAGAAAATGCTTGCTTTGTTCCATCTGGACTCAGAAAGGCTTGAGTGAATGACTGAAAACAAGCTCAGCTGAAGTCAGCAGCGTCTTGTTGGGCTCAAATGGAAGTAATGAGAGAGCGACTTTGAAGTGCAGAGAACATAGTACATAGAGAGGACCTCTGCATGCGGAGCCCGGCTCTAAGTGGGTCATACAGTTTGTCTTTGTTAACAGATGCCGTTTGTTTGAGTTCTTGTCTCACTTGTCCTCAGAAAACAAACACTGTCCTGTCTCATAGTGTGCTGACTTCAACATGACTAATTCCCTTTCTGTTAATTACAATATTAAAGAAGACAGGCTGTTGTGAGAACACACTACATTATATTTGCTCCTTATTTCCTACTCTCTGAAAACTGTTTTTCAAACATTAATAAAAAAAAAATACACCCAAAGAACTGTGCAAATGTTCTGACCAGCATGGGTGCAAACTGTAGCAGACATTTCAACATTTTTGTTAGATTTTCACAAAAGTGGATCATGGAACATGTAAGTACACGCTTATATAACATGCTTTTAACTGCATTTAACAGCTATAAAGAGTATTTACTGAGTCCAGTCTCTGCATTTCCACACATTAAATGTTCCACTAAATCTCTGAAGTCTTACCCACAGAGCATGACACTAACAATTCACAAGCTCTCACATTAAAGTCATTTTCTCAGGCAGTGAGAAACAAATGGACCACATGGTGGACTAAAATAGGAGACTGACAGCATCATTGTTGCCAGCTATATGATTTTCTACCCTACAAGAGTGAGATCTCTCCTCCGCAGTGGGAATTCTCTTTGTTTCTAATCGTGTTGTGGAAAAGGAAGCATGCGCAAGGTGTTCTCCTTGTGGAGCATCAGGAGGGTTTAGATTGTATAAGAATATGTTAAAAGACATTGCTGTTTTTCTCACTGGGAAATCATTAAATCTGTATAATTTCCATCTTAAATCTTTTGGAAAGTGATTTTCTCAGACTGCGATATATTTCTGCTGTGTTTATTTGCTGTGCACGGGTAGAAAGGGAGAAGCAGCAACAGGTTTGTGCTTGGCTAAAAGAGGACTGAAGCTGTAGTCATCACTGAAAGCCATGATCACGTTATACAGCAGGTCATGTGACACTGTCTGAGTCTGTTGTTGAGTCTGTGATTTGGTAAATTTAAGTTTAATACTATTAATGTTTTCATACTTAATTAAGTGTACAAAGGTATAGTAAGGATGGGGAGAAACCATGTTTCAGTTGCATCGTGATGCATGTGAAAATGTGAAGTCATGTTAAGTTAAAGCTAACACAAAATCTAGCATGCGGAAGTTTAGGCTTGTAAAGGTAGCCTCATTTCCTCAGAAAGTCTGGTTTGTTTGGAGAGATGGGATAGCAAGTGATTGTCTGCCTTAAAATGTAGGTCTCAGTTTACTTTAAAGTAAACTGAATTGAAGTGGACTTTAATTGAAAGACAGAACCAAAACATACTCACACTGTAAAATGTAACATTAGTTTTAATAGATTATATCTAGTAGATAAAACTTAATTTTAATTTTGTTGTTGGCAATACTCATCTTAAATAAGTTGAAAGAACTTTGGAGGGCAAAATCCTAGACAACTTAATTTACTTAAGTTGAATCAGTGTAATTACACTGTAATTAGTTATAGTGGGGAGCAGGTTTAGCACAATGCAGTTCACTTATTTTAACAACAAATTAGAGATTATTTACAAATGAGGGATTTATAAATAGGCTAATGTTGGTAGTGTCATGTGACTACTCTCAACTTCTTAGTTGTTCCTGTATTTAATACCCCAGCAGCATGCTGCCATATGACAGAGACGTCTGTGATCTGACATCAGTTTTAGCTAAAACCCATCAGGAATAAGATACTGCTACATAGCAAGAACAATTTTGAGTTTATCAATTGCTTTGAGTAAGATTAACTTGAAATCATCATGTTGGTACAAAATAAAACAAAGTTTTTGCGAAGTATCTCATCTATTTTTTGTGAAATTAATCACATCAAGTTTCCTCCACAACCGCATGTGCTTATAGCTTTAAATTGGTAAATCAATCAATCACTTCATTTATATAGCACATTTAAACAACAAGTCTCCAAAGTGCTGCACAAAGGTAAAATTCCAAGAAAATGGATAAAATCACAATAATGATAACACAGAATAAAATTGAAAGTTCAAAAAAAGTTCTACAAACTTCATCCATTCTAGCTGATTGTACTTAGTCACTCCCATTAATAAAAACCTAATTTTTCTAAGGCAGCAAGTTTTCTTTCTTTTTTTTTTTTTTTCTTTTTTAAAGTAAAGCCAACTAGTTAGATTTTACAGTGCACATGTAGCACAGTAGCTGGGTCTGGCTGGAAGAAATGGCTCATAGTCAGAGCTGGAATGAGAACTCGGTAAAAGTTCTGATAGACATGTGATCAACTAGAAACAGCTAAGGTCTGATGCAGCTCCATGTTTGACTCTTACAGTATGTGGCTTGAAACTGAAATTTTTCTGCATTTACCTGCAGATGGACCAGCTTTTTTCTCTGTCGTTTGGCATGATAAATTTGAGATGCAATGGTACATGTTTCTTCTCGTAAAGTAGTCGTACAGTCATCAAACAGGGAAAAAAGATAATCTGAATAATCGTTTTATAAACCAAACCATGGTCATCTGAATTGTAATTAATTAGAATAATGAGGTGCCCAAAGTTTCCAACTCCGATCCATGCATGGTGTTGGCCTAGAGGTTATGCAGGTGGCCTTGAGGCTGGAGGACCCAGGTTCAAGTCCCAGACTGGAAACCAAAGTGAAGCATTGTGCAAGGCCCCCTACCCCAACTGCTCCCAGGGCACTGAAATGCTGGGCATCCAATTGCTCCAATTTACCAACTTGTCCATTCTTGGTGCATAAACTTAACCAATTTATATCCATCACGGAGGAAAAATGTTCTTCTTTAAATCCATCCCCCGTGTCTTTCAGATCTTTGAGTTCATATTTGCACCACATTCTCATGCACCATCTTACCTGAGAAATGTATCGTAGGTATGGGAACTTTGCTCACCTGTATAATTCCCAGGCTCCTCATTCTTCTTTAGTACATTTTAGCCCAAAGCCAATATTAATTTGACCCAGCCATTTCTGCAGACTGCATTATTTTGATAGACAGCAAAACCCAAGATGTCTGGTTTTTCAATTTTGTGTTTAATATTATCAGAGTTGTGTCACGCTGTTGGCATCTCTTTTTTTGTTCATCTGTTATTTCTGAAACGTTTCATATTCCTCTTTCTGTTCTTCCATCCGACCTGTCTGTTATGATGACCATTAAGGCTGGGTCAGTGGTGCCAGTGGGCCTGTTGCTTCCCTGCTTG
The DNA here is from genome assembly GCA_023101725.1 of Atherinomorus stipes. Lineage (NCBI taxonomy): Eukaryota > Metazoa > Chordata > Actinopteri > Atheriniformes > Atherinidae > Atherinomorus > Atherinomorus stipes. Next base: position 303,480 of record JALJCO010002126.1, on the reverse strand, counting down.
TATCCCCATTGCACTGCAGCAAGCTTACAGGCCCAGAGCTGCTAACAAGCTGTGCATTCAGACAGTTGATGCTACAAATGAAGCTGTGCAGTGGACCAACTCCAGAGATGAGAAACTAAAGTGTGGCTGAATCCCTTTAGCGAGGGAGGGAGCAACAACCCATCCCACTCTGCAGCTAGAGCTAAGAATGGGGCTGACTTACATTTACTCTCGATATGGGACTGCATTCTCTCCATGAGTGCATATGTCTATTTGTCATTTATTTTAATTGTATGAATATTGCATTATCTCGCAGTGTGATAAATAATATATTGCTGAAGGTAATTGACATTTCTCACCAGAATTTCAGGTTATAACTACACTTGGACATTCAAACAACTTTCTAATATTGAGAGGATATATAATTGACAATAACACACAGAGGGAACCAAAATGCCACTATAGTAATGCATCATATTATACTGATAGAAAACTGTACAAATCAAATTCAAAACTTGTGGGAAACCTTTCTTGTACTCCAGCCACTGTCAAAGTTTAAAAGCCTAATTTGGGCTTACAACACGGTTGTTTTACAATGTGGTATTCCCATGAATAATTATTTGTAATTCTTCCAAGTGGGAATTAGCACAATGTATTGTATGAAGTATTAAATAAGTGTTGACATGTTAAATTTCTGATTCTTGAATTTAGTTTTTATAGAAAATACTGAATAAATCATGTGTGTGAGAACAATACTGCAGCCTGTCGGCTTTTAGTATGACAATGTTCAAAATGTCCCTTACAGACCAATGTGTTTTGCAGACTTTGATAAGATTTATGACCATGTCCCTCATAAGTTTGGAGTATCATTGTGTTTCAGGCTCTTTCCTTTGGGCCCTGTAAACCCAGAGTGAGAACTTGGTTTGCATTGCTGGCACCAAGTTAGATTTGTCACAATTGTCATGATACTGTTCATAAACGTTTATGGGTGTCATTTAGTGCAGTCAAGAGATGAGGAACTTCCAATTTGGTTTACTTTGCAATGCATCTCTGATACAGTATGTGCAGAAAATGTGATTTTATCGAGTATAGAAGCTGCTGAGAGGAACTGGTTTGCAGCCTTATGTGAAGCAGCTGATGCCAGAGTTGGCACTTCTAAGTCAGAAACTGTGGTCCTCAATCAGAAAGAGGAAGGGGATGATGGGATATATAACACAGCAGTAGATTGACAGGTGGATTTGGGTAGTGTTATCATGGCTGAAGTCAACACATTGGACTTTGAAGGAGTTCATCTCAGAGAGCCCTGAGCTGACAGGTCTAGACATGTTACTCACATTTTTCTGAATCAAAAAGTTATGTTTGTGTAGTTATAAAAATTAGAGATTGATATACATCTAGTAATGAATAGCTGTGAATAAGATGCAAAACAAAACAACAGAATGGAAGAGACACTGCTGTTTAAAGAGGGCAAATAGTTCATCCTTTTTTGTTGTAACCAAGGCGTTGTTAGTTAATGTGATGTTTACATGGTGTTCCCAAACAGGTAAGCCTGGGCTCTGATTGTGATTGGGTCTGAAAGCAAGGCCTGGGTGTCTCTGAATTTTCTCATATTCCCCCATGTAGCTTTCAGAAGCTGTAGGGTTTTTTGGCAGCTGGAAAGCTGATTGCACATCAAGCTTTTCTCACTAGATCTGGGACAAGTTCATCTCTTCATAGTGTTGCTTCAATTTCTTTAGTCTTTTCTTTCCATGTGTGTTAAGAGATGACACAGAACAGGACCTAAACAAAGCATACTATGCTTGTTGTACCTCAGTGTTCTAATCTGCACATAACAAATGTCCTTTATCAATTACATGATCTCCCAGTACTGCAGCACCTTCTATGGAATCTGTTACTCAAGGTGGACTTGAATATAACCTTTAAAATCCCATGTTGTCCTCTGTGACCTTCCCAAATTGCAGTGCTTAAAGGGAAAGTTTGGGGTTTTTGACATGGGGTCTCATTTTTGAGTGAGCCAGGGTCCTACAATACCCAAAGCCGCAAAGGCCCAATGCAATGCATTGGTTGGTGCATGACAATCAGGGTTATCTGTAATGTGTGTTGTTCAACTGCAAGAAGGTGGAAGACAAGGAAGAAGAAGGCAATGATGGCTTGGCTCATTTTTTAGGTAGACTTTTTCAAAACCTCTTGATTGAAGCCTACTAGTTTACAATGAATTAGTTCTCACTATGAACCTGAACAAATACATCCTGTCATTTGGGAAATAGTCTTAAAGGTGATAGCTACAAGTTTAACTCCTCCTTGCTAGTAGGTGGCGCACTAACACTTGCTTACTCGGTTAGCATAAGCAACATTACAGCAATAGCAAATGTTGAACTTACATGAGCAGGACGAAAGTGGCAACCGACATGGGACTTTTGAGCCCATATCGGTAATGCTCATCCTGCTTCATTTTTTGCCTGGTTGAATTTGAAAAATGTAATGCAAGGAAGATGCCATTTCTACACATAGCGATCCAGCTAGCAACTCCGGAGCAGCGATGAAACCCAATGTGGTATGGTAATCAGGTGTAAATATTTATTTATCTCAAATTTGCTAAAATAATCATTTATATGCTATGAACAATTGCGGGAAAATGAATACTTTTATTCTGCACCCCTCTAGACGTTTCGTGGATGTATAATTTTTGAAAAAAATGATTGTTTTGAAGAAAGAATTGTTGCCATCACCTAAAGTATTTATTTTTTTTCCATATATTATAGACCAAAACGTTTTTCATGATGACCTATGTAACAGAATCAGGTGCGCCTGCATAGATGAGTTATTAGGAAACATCACTGCATTTCAACACATCTGACCAGACTGTGGCGCTGTGAGCTGAAACCGGACGTGACGTCTGCCAGAAAACATTCTCAGCTCATTTAACATTGAAGTTAATAGCTTCACTGCTGTTTTTGAAGTTCCTTTTCCAGTTCTACGGACAAACAGTAATGACTCAGCCTCAAGTTGTATTGCCAGTTAATGTTTAAAATCTTGTAAGTACATTGTTAGTTTATTTAAGTTTACTACAGATCCAGAATTTTATTTTGAAGAGGAGAAAGAAGCAGGTCGGACTTACCGGGTGCAGCGGGAGCCTTCTGCACTTCTCTCCTGTCTACAGCTTCTGTTTACTGGAGCTGTTGAGACTTCTAACTCATGGAACTGCAGTCGTGTCCTCTGGAATATTGTTTTTCAAACAATCGTTGCTTCATAAGATCAATCACACAGCTACTGTATGGACAGACAGCTGCTGCTCGGTTGAAACAGGACTTCTCTGGCCATCAGATCTCCTTCAGCTGCTTCCAAAGACGCATCCTTCCCTCTATCCTCATCTTTAGGAACAGGAACTATTTAAGACTCGACTGGAACCATGTAAGTTGTTATCTTCTCATTTTTTAAAGGCTAATTATAATTCGCCAATTATCATTAGCCACTTAGCTGCGAACTAACGCAGAGATTGAGTGCCTCTCCTCTGTCATGCGAGACTCCATGTCAAACCAGTGCAGCTCCTTAACAGTTGTGGGTCCGCTTGTGCTGTTCTGGATCCGTTCCTTACAGTTCTGAGTCCGCTCAATGTGGGCATTGCAAGCTTTTGGCTGAACCAGTGGACTTGAGGCTTGGAGACAGACTGTAAGCAGCTGACTACAGTTCTAGTCCGATTCTAATTGTGATTTCCCCAAATTCCTCAGCATAATCACACTCAGTACCGGTTCACCTAAATGCACACTACGCACATTGAGTAGTTACCTCGTGAGGCCATCCTGATCTCGCGAGCTTCAGGTTTTCACTCGCAGATCAGTCTAGCAACTTTCCGTTGAAGAGAATTTGGAGCAGTTCACCAAACGAACATCCAATCAGTGTTGGTTTTGAGGTGGGTTGAGGTGTGACGCAACGAGAAGCGACAGTTCAGTCTAAACAACTTGACTGCTTCAGCGGATGAAACTAGCGTCAGTGTGGCTATCGCTCAAGTTTTATCGGAATTACAGAGTATTTTTTCACTGAAAGGTCAGCAAAACACTGCTCTGGAGTCTTTTCTCAAAGGAAAAGATGTTTATTCTCGTGTTTTCGTCATCCCTCTGTTAGTACGTCATATGCTTGTTGATGTGATTGGTTGATTTGGTCCGTCTATTACCAACATAGGTGGTGATAGACAGATGCCTTATCCAATCAGCTAACCAGTATTTTTGCCCCTTCCCAAAATTACTCTAACGGATGAGTCCCAGATGGGTATGCGGAGCAAATCCATCTGGCGGAGTCAGGTTAGTTGCGTAGGGCCTCGCAAACTAATATAAGCCTTGTAAAGGAGTTAAAAAGAAAAAAGAAAACTGACGACGTTACCGCCCATGTGTCCCGTATTTCCAGCACAACAGGCTGGAGAGGAGAAGTGGGAGATGAAGCGGAGATAAGGGATATTTGAGAAAAGTAGAAAGAGAGAACATGAGAATGAACTGCAGGAACAGCAGTCAGGTAACTCTCCTGTCCCGGTGGGAGAATAGGAGGGACTCATCCTATTCTCACTCATGTTTGACCTGCAATAGCAGGAGAGGACATCCGGTCTCCTTGTGCATCTTGCTGGGTTCGATCAGTTTAGTTGAAGTTTTGCAGTTACAGCTGCACTTACAAAAAAAATACAATGTAATGGATAAATATTGGCCAAGGTTTAATTTTGCTTGCTTGGATAACCAACAGGCAGATATACAGACGTCCTCAAAATTATTCATACCCTCCAATTCAAGAAAGGTTAAATTCACAATAGTAATTAAAATAAAAAAGACACTAATAATAAATAAAAACTCACAAAATTATAATTCAGTGAAATAAAATGTTGCTTTTGAATTATGGTTGAAAATTATAATTCAAAACAAACAAAACAAAAAAAACTGTCCCCAACACATTGAAGCACCTTTCCCACAGTGGACCAACTGTCATGCTCTGTTCTGCCATCAGTGTGAAGCACTCTCCCTCCTGCTGATTTCCTGATTGTCTCCACGTGTGCAGCTCCCTATTTAAACACCTGCTTAACTCTTTCTCAGTGCGAGATCGTCTGTTGCGTCCACAGCTTTTAAGCCCTGTTCACAGCTCCGGTCTTGTTACCCTGCTTGTCCCTGACCTCTGCTTTTTAAGTAGTTTTTTACCTCCTTGTTGCCGGACTTTGCCTGACCTTGACCTTGCCTCAAGCCTTCTGTTTCCCTGGATTCCTCCTTGCCTGAGACCCTCTGTGTATGACCCTGGACTACTTCTGGACAAAATAATTTTGGATGAAAAGATCTCCAGCTTGTGGTAACAGTTTTTTTTTTTTTTTTTTTTACTTCATCTCATCCTGTGGCTACGCTCACCTCAGTTTTTGTTTTCCAGACATCCAGCGCATCCTGATAAAGCCAGAACACATCTACACCATCTTTTCTAAACAAATACACCTGTTTAATTCTTCCTCCTTTGGCTGAGTTTTGGGTTCTGGCTCCCTCCCTAGAACATGACACCAACATACCTTTCAAAAGGTGCAGAAGTCTTTTTGAACATTAGAGAAAACAGTGTCTGTCTGAAAATGTTGCTCAACATTTTAGTTTAGGAGCCCCATCATGCTTGTTTACTTTTTTTTTTTTTTTTGTCTAATAATTCTGTTGAGCCACAATACAAAACTGTCACAATTTTCATAAAATATTTATTACTTTTGTCAATTTCAATTTATTTCACTGACAGCTGATTTTTTTTTTCTGTCTTTAATTGGAGGGTATGAATAATTTTGCTGACAACTGTAGATGCAGATATCTTTTAAGAATTGAAACCCACAAAATATTCTGACAATGGTGCTAAATAAATAATTTGATTTTAAAAAATCATCTAAATAATTGCCTATTTGAAGTATTTGAAAGTAAAACAAACAGCCAATTTGATGGAGCTTAATTAACAATAGCCTCATCCATATAACAGTTGCTGCGCTTAAGTTTCCTACTACAAGCAGCTGAATAGCCAGTCAGCCCGTGACAGAGCCAGGTTAATTTAGGACAGGCACAGATGAGCCAGCTTTATCATCCAGTGCAATATATTTTTTATGTTTAAAGCACTGGGTGTCATGTGCAATTGTCGAAAGTTTTTGCAGTTCAGTTAGGAGGGCCCCTTATCAGAATTTTACCTAGGGCCCCATGGAGGTCTGAACCAGCTCTGGTCACACTCTTCTGAACTGGCTGATGATCCCACCACACAAACCAGTTCCGATCTAGCTGTTCTGGAGTCATCCTTCATGTTTTCCATGGCATTGATTATACATGCAAATCAATGAGCCGACTGCAACTCCTCATCTCGCTGACGTCATGACCCCGGAGGCTAGGTTTGCTAGCGAAAAGCTATTAGCTCTTAGCCACACCTCTTAAACATTGGATATTTACGTAAATACATGTCTGATTGACTTCTAACTGCACAGAACTTATTTTGTCTTGGTGTGTTGTATGGAAAAGTTACTTGAAGTTGAGGTTGTGTCATCAGCACTTTAAGTTTTAGATAAATAAAAACCAGAAGCTTACCTTAAATGTCCTTTGTAGCCCAATAAATTAGCCTCAATGCAAATATTAACATTTCAGTTTAACTGGTTTATGTAATGCGTAATTGGTTACGCTTTAACATAGCATAACATACTAGGAGACATGTGAAGCCTCAGTGAGGCCTCTCTGTGATCTGCAAAGTGGCAGTGATGAAAGTAATTGGGTATTTAAGACAAGTAAGGTGAGCAAAAGAGTTTTCTCCCTGGAGACACCTAGACAGCTTTAGGGGGCGCAATTATCATGTTAATGAAACTACTTTAGAATTAAGAATAAAGGTAAGGAAGTTTAATTCAATGACTCCACATGCCTTGTCTATCTATAATTTCTTCTTATCAGGTCATTACAGTTAAGATACAAACTACTTGATTTACATATGTGACTAACTGGAGAATATTAAGAGATAGAACTCATTTTAATTTACAAATTTGTTGGTTTGTATGATAACAATGTCCAGTGTGTCCTGTCTTTACCAGATTAAATCAAGGCAAAGCAGGTAACCTCAATCTGCCACTTGTTACTGTGCTTCAGTAATGATGAGCTTTTGCCAAACGGGGGAAGAAAGAGAAAAAAAAAAAAGAAAAGAGAATTATTATAGTTTCACACCTGGTGTTAATGTTGTTGGTAATAATAGCAGGGGGCAGGAGGGAAGTTGGGAGTATGAGAGATGAGGGAGGGAGTGGGGCAGAAAAATAGGATAAAAATGAGAAAAGGGGGAGGGGGTTGTGGTTAAATGGGAGCAATAAGGAAAGGGATGATGACGCAAGATGTTTGCCTGAGGAGCTGACAGCAGCAGTGTTGATGGCAGCGGCACACAGATGAACTTGAGAGAGCAAAACCTGGGAAAAAAGCAGCGTGCTGCCCTTATAGAATGGACTCCCTGATGGCAAAGTCCTATCAGCCTCTATGATCAGTGGAGGCGTCGAAGAGAGGCTCAGCCACAACTCTCAGGAGAAAATTAACAGACTTCAGGCACCTGCCAAGTTGGCAATAAGAAAATACAAATGACCTGCTAATTAAAAAGGCTTTGATGGCAGAGAAAGGAACAAGTTAAGGAATGCAATAAACTCTGAAAATTAGCTTTTTTCTACAGCATTTTACTAAATGGTGCTTCTTAGGGAAAAAAGTTGCAGGTTTAACATTGCGTTATGTGTCCAGGCTCGTATGAGACCCTTGTAGACTAAGTGGTCTTTAACAAAATGGGAACTATTTTATTTATTTTTTGTTGTCAATTTTTTTGTAGTAAAGCAGCATTTTAAAAGCCAATGTGAAACCTTTCAATATGAATATTAGAAAAGTGCCTGAGACATGAGTTTTGATGGAGATCATCCTATGATATGCCACATATTACGGTGTGGTACAGAAAGCAGCAACAACAGGGGAACCAGAAAGCATATTTCAATGTGTTATAAATGTGCTGAACAGCCATTTATGAAAGGTGAGGAGAGCTGAAAGAAATGGTCTCACCATGACGGCACTCAGGCAATCATTAGAATACTGATAAAAAGATTGGCTGTGGAGTAGGGGAATAGAGCCAGGTTTTGTAGATTTGTCAACCCGTCTCACCTTAATGACTTCTCCCGCTGATATTGGGTAACCTTGAGTCCTGTAGAGCCTCTTGCCATACGATGAAAACGACGTTTCAGGTGAAATGAACCCATCTCAGCTTGTTTGCACAGTTATTGTCATGTGAGCACCGTGTTTATCATTTAGTGAGCTCATTCAGTCTGTACCAACGTTGAAACTGAGTTCATGCCCTTGGTTGTTGGTGAAAAGGTACATGTGTGCATCATTGTGTTTTGACAGAGATGAACACAAAAACCAGATAATCGACTTTTTCCTCTTTTTTAATGGCCAGTTTTCATCTCTCTTCAGTGACCCATCTGCTTATGACCTCAATCAGGGTTAAGATTTTTTTTTTCTTTTGCTTTGAAATGAAAGCAAGGCAGTAAATCCAAGGACAGGCTGGGAGACTGCACAACAGTATAAGCTGTGCATTAACACTAGAAACACACATGCAGTAGTTTAAAAACAGAAATGAATTAATAAAGCTTTTGATAGACAGGTCAGTCTCTTTAAGTCCTGCTCATGATTTAAGGGGCTGTGGTGTACGTCAGTCCCTACAATACATAAACTCCAGATTTTATCTACGTAAATGAATCATGATCTTTAAAGTAGTATGTCACATGCACTTTATTTAATAAGAGGGGGGCAAAAAAGTAAATATGGTAACACAATTCAGTCTCTAACAAAAAGATCCACAAAACTTATCTGCATGCACTCTTTGTAGTTGCAAAATATTAATCAAGTCTAGTTTTTTGTTTCAGCTTCTTTGTTTTTTGTACCATATCGTTTCACTGAATGTTGTATTCTTGACAAAAATAGAAATGTGCTCTATTGATTCTTTCTGATTGCAAAATGACAGTCAGATGCTTTCCTATTGCGTCAGATTTATGTCAAATCGTGAGAGAGCAAAATTAATATACTCACGTGCAGATTAAACTACTGTCGCGCGTGAACAACTGTCATTTTGTTCTTGTGGCCCTGAGAACAAGAAAAAGTTCTCGCTTCTCTTGGAGTATGTAACAGCCTTAACTCTGCTACACATGTGCAAGGCCATTCCTGCACTCACGACTTTCTGTAAAGCGCCATCATTTTAGGACAGTTGCTCCCTTGCAGGTGGCCCCGTGCTCAAAGTAATTTTCTGCACGCATGGAGAAACTGAGTTTTGACAAGTGGGGCGGGACAAAGAAAGCTACCCCTGCCTTCTCCTGATTGGACATAGCACTGCCCCTACCCAAAGTGAGGTCCCAAGCGAAGGGTACACATGAGGGCCCTCCCCCTACCCCCCCAGCCATAACCAGGGGTCACCATCCAAGAACTCCTAAAAATGTATGAGTATTGACAGTTATTTTGTGATGTCACGGTCTGTAGGGAACGCCCCCCTGGCGGGCAAAAACACTCTTGCTTGCCGCCTGCAGGCTGAGAACGAGCCAGAGAAACACACCATACGCTACTAGAAAAAAACAGATGGTTGTTCTGTGATCGGGTGCACAAACCCCCAGGGGAAAAAAAAAAGCTTGGGGTTGGGTTTTCACCGCATTCCGTCCTATAACCACACCGTTAGAGGAGAAATCTGTGGATCAGCTCCCCAGATTTCACACGCACCTCGGTCCCCGGGTACAGGAAACCATAGCAGCCCCTCCACCAGCCCCGAACCCACACGTATTATTCATACCCACACCTTCATCTGTATATAGTTTGCGGAGTTAAAACCATAAATAAAACCTAATGTATACGTGTTGATGTTATTTGTTGTCATATGGAGGCGACCAGGTGCCCACCGTCATTCTAATGAATTGACGTTAGCTACTAGCTAAAACAGAGGGATGCGGTCACGCAAATAAACTCCTAAAGGAGGGATATGGAAATCCTGTTACACTCATATTCAGCTGAATAGCACAAAGACAAGATATAACACTGATATTTAGAATGATATTCTTTGTTTTTCCTGCATACCTGTCCTATATGCTTTTTATTTACGTCTTCATAGCGCTCCATCATTTCTAAACCTGATTTTGCATTACAAGTTAAAATGAGAGGAAATTATTGTATTTCTGTTATATCTGTTTGAATAGTAGTTTTGAGTGAAAACTGTTGGTGCTCTTGTATACATTCATTCTGGCAGCGGTGTGGCAGCTTCTCAACCAGACAGATGTAAATATCACTGAATGCAGGCTGGGCAGGGACATGGCGGTGTTTAACAGCTCGTAAACGGCAGTTGATTCTCTATACAGGTCACGAGTGTCCAACACTTTGAACTTATTTCTGTATCTTTCTGTCTTGGCGATGGACAGCTGATTTAAACAACTATTCCCTAGTCTGTCTGCTCAGAGTCTGCTGTGCTCCGTCATCTTTTGCCCACCAGGGCTCTCAGCAGGTCACATGACTGAAAACTATCAATAGGTTTGGGTTATCTGTAAAAAAAAAATGATTAAGGCCTGCCACTGAAGAGTTTCAGATAACTTAAGAGAAACATATTGTTTATGTTACATATTAATTTGAGCCTAAACAGCAATGTGCATTTTATGGTAGAATGAGAGCTGTTCAGTTGCCATTAATCAGTTTTTAGCAAGATAGAATATATCATATGAATGCTTAATTCCACCTTAGAAAGGTGTGGAAGAGGGTGAAAGGGATCTCTATATGATTTTCCTAAATAAAAAGTGGCAATTTGTAAGATGTTTTTTTCTTTTAATTGACAAATACAGGGGCATTTCAATGTATGGCAAGCAAATCCCACTATTCTGAATCGTAGTTTACCATAAACTACATTAAAATTATTCAAGTGATGAACATCCTTTGAAGTGACACTTCACGTATGACTAAATACATTAATCATATTAACTGGATGTCAAAAGGCCTACATAATTAATCAGTTAAAAGACTAAGGTGTCACAAAAACACAGTTTCATGTTAGTGTGGCTACAATGTCACATGAAATTGCGAGTTACGTCAGTATGATGTAAAGAGGTAAAGAGGAACAGCTGCAGACCGGCGACACCGAGGGAAACTGTGCGACACGCCATTAAAAGGCTGCGCGCTCCCACAGCTGTTTTTGGTTTCTGGCAGACGATCACATTTTGACACATCACCTGTCCTGCAACAGCAGGAGCAAGAGGCGCGATGTACCTTGCTGTCAATTTTAAATAGTACTTGTTCTAGGGAGGCAACAGTAAGGTCACATTACTCACGGCCATATCAGTGCCAAGATGGCACTGATATACTGTAGGCCCATGCTTTTTGAAAACTTTTTCATACAACGAACCATCAAATGGAGGCCCTCTTCGTTACCTGAGGCCCCATGCAGCCTGCGTGATCTGCGTGTATCTAGGGGCGGTGCTGTTGGACATACAGAAGTTCAATCTGATGACTGACAGCCAGGAGAGTCTGAACCGTCCTGCGGCACTCTTGGAGAGACAGCTGCTAAGTCCACCTCTCCAAGAGTATTGAGTGATAGTGTAATTTATTATACTATCACCATGACTAAAAATGAACTGTTGGAGATTATTTTAAAGTGTAAACGTGGAACATTTGTTAGTAAAAGCTATATTTGAAAAACAAAAATAATACTCTCATGAGGCGTTTGGAGGGATGCAGAATGAAAGTATAGCATTTCCTGAAAAATTGTTATTTAGCATGAAAATAAATATAAAATAAATTATAATGAGTTTAACATTGGCATTATGTTTACATCTACAAGCTAATACAGGCCGCCATTGCGGGTTGCCAGATACAATCTCGGTGTGGCAACAGTATGTGCTGGCACTAGGAAAAGTGGTGGAGTCGGTAAGTCAAGCAGGTTCTTCAGAGAGCCCCGGAGATATTGTTATCCAACTTGGACTTGTCCTGTCCAGCATCATAACAAGCAGAATGATGATCTGGCTGCTTTAATGTGTTGCACAGATTTGCTTTGCCAAGGGGAGCTTTATGAACATAAGGCTCCCCTTGATATTCAGAGTTTGTTTATTTTGTTTCTTTCATTAAGTATTTGTTTATAACTGCATTTTACATCGGATTGCTAGGCTTGACAAGAGGAAAATGAAAGTTAAGAGAAAAAATGATAAGAAGTGGAACAGAGAGAAAAGAGTGACGACAAGAAAGAGAAAAAAATGGATACATTTACACAGTCTTAACCAGAGGTGGGTAGAGTAGCCAAAAATTATACTCAGGTAAAAGTACTGTTACTTTCAAAAAATATTACTCAAGTACAAGTCATCCAAATAATTACTCAAGTAAAAGTAAAAAGTACTCACTGAAAAAAAAAACTACTCAAGTACTGAGCACTTTTTGAGTAACATCAGATTTATTTTAAATTACAGTAAATGTTTATAAATGAATTGATAAATTTTCTAAAAATAAACATAAATAAAGACATCCTCCCTATTAAGTAAAGAACTCTTTTCATAATAGTGTTTTCTGGCTTTCATGGTCTTTTATAACACATCCTCTGGCTGCATCCCCCCGAGGGCAGCAGAGGACCAAGACCAGCAACTGCCGGGCGCCACAAGTGTGGAGGTCATTGGAGTACAGTGAACTCATTTCCATGTTCAAAAAAACAGTTGGAGATGATTTGAACTTTAGGACATGGTGCATTATCCTGCTGAAAGTAGCCATTACAAGATGCTACAGTATACTGTGGTCAGAAAGGGATGGACATGGTCAGCAACAGTAGGCTGAGGAAATGTTGGAGAAAATTGACAAATATGAAATGAAAATTAAATGAATAATACTTTATCCCTGAAGGGAATTCACTGTTGTAATAGACTGTCTCTCTTCTCTTTTCTTTTTTTCCAACTATATAACATATATACAACATAACAATAATATAAAAACTAACAGTGCAGCAATAATCAATCAGTCAGACTTGTTCTCAGGCTTGTTCTTCAGAGTGATGGCTGCTGCCAGGAATGAATTTCTGTACTTCTCCGTCCTACAGTGAACCTGACGCAGCCTCCCACTGAACACACACTGTTGATTCTTCATCGTGTTGTGGAGAGGGTGGGAAGAATCCTTCATCATCTTCATCAGCTTGTGCAGCATTCTTTTCTGAACAATCAGCTGCAGCGTCGCCAGAGTTATCCCCAGCAAAGAACCAGCTTTCTTGATCAGCTTTCTTAGTTTCTTCAAGTCTGGCCCAGCAGATGGCTGCAATGTAGGGCTGCACGATAATGGAAAAAAAACTTGCGATAGGCGATTACAGTGTTGAGACACAATGACGATATATTTCACGATAAATAAAGAACTTGGTAATGCATCTTTTTTCATGTTTCACTTTAAAAATGTTTCCCCATGCTTTTCCACCTTTCCTCTATCTGCTTCTCTATTTTTAGTCTCCCTTTTCAAAAGTAGAACAAATTAACTGATTTATTCAAATAGCACTTGAGAAATCAAAGAACATGACCATCAAAGTGCTGCCTGACTGGTCCAGATGAGAGTGGGCTCTCTGAAGCAGGAAGATGATAGCGTCTTCAATCCCAAGTCCATAACAATATACAAACTGTAATGGGTCCTGAAAGGTGTTGACTTGCTTGTTGAGGTGAGCCAGTAAGGTTCTCTCCAGGACTTTCATGATGTGAGATGTCAGAGCAACTGGTCTGTAGTCATTTGGTTCAGCTGGTTGTCGATTTTTAGGGATTGGATAAAGACAGTAGGGATGTGAAGCCCCACCAAGGAGGCCGACTCGATATGCATCTTGATACGCTGCCAGCGATACAATACGATGAAGCCCCCTGCCAATACAATGCGATTCACAGATGATTTGACAACGATTTGACTTTACACAGTGTGATTTGATTTGATGCAATTTGATATGATTTGATCCTATTCAAACTATTCAACACAAAACAAATAATTTACAAGTCTCCATCTGGTTTCTAAACATCATCACAGTTTAATTCAACTTCTCCCTTTCCCTGTGAAGGATGTTTTTAATACTTATGTTTTTGATTGTTTTCTATTAATCAAACCAACAAATCCATTAAACTAACACAATTCACTCTGGTAGTTTTGTTAAAGAAAAAAAGAGATAACTTTTTCATCAGTTTTGCATCTGCTTACTTCATATTAAAGGAGCCCTATCATGAAAATGGACTTTTAAGAGCTTTTCAGCATGTTACTGTTATTTCCTCATAAAAAAAACTTAATTTAAGTCATTTTTTCTTCATTTCTGCATATTTGAGTAAAATATATGAATGTCCAGGCTAAGCTGTAGCTTCCTTGACATAAATGATTGACACCGGTATACGCAACGAGGTGGCACCAATCACGAAGCGTCAAATACGCATGCCCAGCATCATAGCAAGACGCCCTCTTTGTTCAAAGAAACTCTTAGAGAATCCTAGCCTATACACAATCTCTGAGGACAAAACTAACAGCCTGCAAGAAGATTTCCTCAGAGACAAGCAGCCATCAGCTAACAGATGTTTGCTCCAGAGTTTAGGAGAAAAGTTTTTTTTTTTTTTTTTAAGCTCTAGAGGATGGCAAGTTTGGAAAAATTTGTTTGCGTTCGGCGTGGAAGTTTATTTGTTGTTCCGGACAAATCGACTTGCCAGAAGTGGTTGGATTTTATCATCAGGAGCAGAAAAAAAAAAACTCAACTTTGTGTGTGAACTTCACTCCTGACAACTTCATCAATCTCAGGCAGTAAAGTGTTTTTTTTCTCGGGGACTACTTCTGAAACCTGACGCAGTTCCACCATAAAAACGACTTACGGACAGACAACAACACCGGTGAGTGAAAAACGTCTCTCAGCTCAATGCTCAGTATTACCCTATGGTTTGTTTCCTAATTTACTTACTTGTCAGGGGTCTCTGTGGTACTTCAAACTCCATATCAGACTCTGGGTCGAACGCATACAGCTCCAAAACAGGCTGCTCCATGTTATCCCATCAATCGGAGTCTGATTATCCATCAATGTTTACAGATAACATCCATGTGAGTGCTGCAGATGCCGGTGTTAGAACAATTCTGTGACCCTTCAGAATCAGTGTCTCTTCCTGGGCGATGTCATGAAATGGGCGTAAAACATGTTGCAATTGGTTGAGAGCTCCGTGGTTCAGGACAGTCAGCCATCTTACTTCCGTGTTGTAAATTAGACGCATAAAAAAAATAATATTTAACAACAAATTAGTTTCTATAGTAGCGATGGGAACATATTTAGCTTATAAATGCCTGTATTTGACTTCTGGAACGTTTGAAAAGCATGATACAGCTCCTTTAATGATCATCGGTAGAATCAGCTAAGGAAGATGTGGGGAGAGCATCCACACCACGCCGCCCATCTTGCCATGTTTGTCATACCTATTTTAATCTTAATTATGATCTGGGTTTTCAACGATCATAAAAATGAAATTATCCGTTTATTTTGCTCCTACACAGTTTACTCTTGTGCTGTTTTCTGTTGGAAAATCGAGCGCCCCTTGCACTGCAGCACTCCACTGTAGACTCATTTATTAAAGGTGTCATAACCTGCCGTTTTACATACACAATCCTTAAATTATCTTCAAATTGATTTTTAATTCTAGTTGGGTGGGACGAAAATTTAATGATCTCATTTTAACCTCTTTTTATCCCTAACTATTGTTTGTCATTTGGAGAAAGAAATCCAAACCGCGTACTGTGGAGAGCGTGTGCTTGTGGCCGATTCTGGTGACAAGAGAGAGCCCGCGCTCAAAGACGAACTTACTTTCACTTTCCAGGGTTTCTGGCATGTTATAACTGAGGTCCTGTTCCAATACACATGTTTTAACGTGAAAAACTGGGATTTCCGAGTGATGACTCCTTTAAAGGAATATTGTGTAAGTTCTCCTGTTCTCTATTAACAAAAATTGATTATTTTGTCCAAAAGTGTTTTTACCCTAATCAGTAATCACTCCCATCAGCAAACTGAAGTGCTCCTGTGAGGTCTGAATTTGCGGTTCGTATCATTCATATATACATTGAACGGGTCGGCTCGGTGGTGGCTACCATGTCGTGTCGTCATGTTTTTACGTTCAGTAGAGCGTGACAGTAGGAAACCACAGAAACTCATCGGAGACACCGGAGTTGTCAGCTCAGTTCGAGGTAATACCTTTGAAAAGTCACCGGGGGTGCAGTGATGAGGAACCGAGCATTACACTGATGCTGGGTTCACGTGCAGTCAGGCAGACGGCTGTCAGTAACAAACCAGGTGTCATTTTAATCACAGAAGCCGAGAGAAAGATGGTTAAACATGCGTCAGGGAAAACAATATGATATCACCATGACAACATATCAGATGTGGACTGAAGTCACTGTAACTGACAGACCACGTCTTCACATAGAGGCTTGTTTATGCCTTTACATGCAGCGGCTGTCGTCCGTCTGCCCGGTTTCACGCGAACGCAGCATGAAAAGTACTAGCGAGTTGCTTGCGATATACAATTTTTACACAATGTCCCTTTAAGTGGATATTTTTCTTACTTGGTATTACCATTTGAAAGTCTAATTCTGACTGAGATACTGCACAAAGATGTCAGATCTGATGTGACCTACCTGTGGCAGCAACACACTGCAAAAACTCAAATCTTAGCAAGTATATTTTTCTAATTTTTAGTCAAAATCACACTCAAAATAAGACAAAATAACTTAAATGAGAAACATTTCAGTATAAGATCATGTTGCATCTTATTTAAAGAAATCTTATCAAAAAATTTTTGTTTGTTTCATTGGCAGAGTTTTTTTTTTTTTTTGGTTATTAAAAGCAAAAAAAAAAATCTTTATTTATTAAAAAACACTTATTTTAAGAGTGGCCAAGATTTTTTTGCTTGTAACCCCCCCCCCCCCCAAAAAAAGAAGAAATTCCACCAATATCTTGACAAGATTTCTTGAGATAAGATGCATTACCTTGAAACAAGATTATATATATTACTGAAATGTTTCTCTTTAAGTAATTTTGTCTTATTTTGAGTGTGGGGGCGGCAGTGACTTAGGTGGTAGAGCAGGTCTGCCAATGATGGAAGTATTAGTGGTTTGAATCCCGACCCCCCAGCCATCTGTTGTTGTGTCCTTGGGCAAGATACTTTACTCTTCTTGCCTCCAGTGAGGGCCTTGCTGGCGTATGAATGTGTGTGAATGTTCCAGTGGTGGTCGGGGGGCCCATAGGTGCGAAATGGCTGCCACGCTTCCGTCAGTCTGCCCCAGGGCAGCTGTGGCTGTATTAATACCTTTCCATCACCAAGTATGAATGAGGAATGAACGAATAATGGATCTATTCTGAGCACTTTGAGTGCCCTGCAAGAAAAAGTGCAATTTAAATCTAATCCATTATTATTAATTTAGAAAAATATACTTGGAAAGATTTGAGTTTTTGCAGTGTAAAAGCAATGGGCTTCCTCATTTAAACACTGACTCATGTTTGTTAAATTAAAATTAAAACAAATGAAGAAATCTCAGATTTAAATCTTTTGTAACATTTCAAAAATCAGTGGCTGATTTTAAGTGCTTTATCTGAATTTTTTTCTCTAAGTAGAATTTGATGCCAAATTCACTTGAAGCTTACTGAAATCCCAGTCGCACAGGCTCTCACTGGTGTTTTTCCAGTGACAAACTGCACTTTATTCAACATTTTCTGCCATTGTTTATGACAGAAAAAGAAAGTGCTTCCAAATATTCGACTTAATATCAGTTTTGCTGTGCATGTGTGAGAAGTTCATGGTCCATACTCTGCCTGCATGCACTCAATTACAGTGATGTAGTGTGTTTCACTGCTACACAAACCCAATCCTCCCAGTGTTTATTTGTTGCCAGCTGCTACAGCATGATAAACTCTACCTTTGCTAATAACCTTTGTGGAAGGCATGCAGGAAACTTAAACCAGCTGTAACAAAATTATTTAACCTGCCGCAGTGCATTGAAGCATTTATCTTCCTTATGCTGTTGACTTTTTCTGTTGTGGAAATGAGCTTTTACATCCTTTCTGAAAGGCCATGTAATGGGAAAACTCCATTTGTGAGACTAATTCTCTTTTAAAGCATTTAAAAAATAATGATTGTGATGAAATTGCCTTCTGTTCCAAACTGGTTCCATAAAAAGCAACTTTGGAACATTTATATTATCACCCACCACTTGACCTTTTTATATGTAAAGTAGTTTTGTATTTAAAAGATCGAGTCAGGTGTTAATACCAAAAGTATTATGCACCTTTTTTCCCAGATACGTCACGCCTCATTTTGAGATGAAAGCGTTAACATGCGGTAAAATGAATTGTAGTACAATTTTGAGAGCAGGAGGAAGGTATGCAGCAGAGAGGAGATAAGAGCGTGTGCAACACAGACGATTGGAGGAGACGTTCACTGGCCGTCTGCAGGAGGAAGGACGAGCAGATAAGCACTGAAGCTCTCAGGGCTTCCAAGGCTCAAATCCTCTGCCTCAGACTCGTTGAATCTCAACTACTTTGCCTTCAAGTGTATTAGATATATGCAACTTCCAGACACTCAAAGAGAGTGGGGGAAAAGAGACTTTTTCCCTCTTCTTTTGGTGATTCCTGTGACAATTTGCCTTTTATGGATGGAGTTTCTGCAGGCAGACAGATGGAAGAATAGGCAGCCAGGCACTTCTCAGCAGGTGTCTGTTGGCGACTTAATTCTGAGCAGTTCCCCCCGCTGAACCTTTACATCCAAGGCAAGGTAATAGCATGTTTTTTTTTTTTCTTTTTTTAAAAAAGAAAAGAGGAGCCCAATTTAAGATGAAAATACTGACTTTCTTAAATTATGAACTACCATGGAAACACTTTTGAGGTTAGTCAACAACATAGAGCTGTCAGACAATTTCTTTTAATTTCAGTCATTTCAATACAGAACACACTGATTCAGAAATGTTACAGTTATGTAATGTTATGTAATGTTTTTATGAAAATAAAATGGGCCCCAGATTAAATAATACACACCTGATTCACACAGTAAGTGTATTATAAGACAATGAGCGCCGTCAAATCGCTGTACTTTGCTGCCTAATAAAAAAAAAAAGCTGCCTGAATACCCAGAATGTTTCTTTTTATCTAATTTTTCATATGAACGCTGCATGGGTTATCCTTCATGAAAGGACATGATTCAGTCTTACAATTTGTTTGAGGCCATAACTCACACAGTGACACTCAATTGTTCGGTTGTGCAAACTGCAATTGGTGTGGATTCATGAGGATAGAGGGGCGAGTGTGAGAAGGAATGAGATGTTTCACTTTTCTGCCTTTTTTTTTAACTTTCACACCTGCTCTACATTTGATCATACAAGCCTGGATAATAAAGTTCCATTTTATGTCTTTTTACTTGCTAATAGGATGTTACTGTACGTATGCATGTAGTGATGCAATAAGGTTGTGTGATGAACTGTCTCTAAACAGTGTTCTGATGAGAATCAGCAGCAGGGATTAGATTTTTCATCAATTAAAGGATTTGTTTTAGTTGGATTCAAACTGGACTAAAATTAATTGGATTGCATTTGTAGAAATGCCTCGAGAAGACTGTCAAATATAGCTGGTTTGACTTGATAACTATTGGTACAGTTTCTAACGTGAGTGGTTTCAGTGCTGCATCCTAGCCATCTTTTCCGGTGTCGTTTTAAATTTCTTCTTCCACCTTTACTCAGACAGGGACACTTTCCAACAAAGTTGCGCAAAACAGCTCAGGAAAAGATGATGGGTCAAGAATAGGACCATGAGGCTCAGTGAGTTGGGGTCCCTTCAGGTTTTACCTTTCTGATGTATTTTGCAATATGTGCTCCTTTAGTTAATTTAAATTACTTTTATTTCCACCCTTATTTCACCTGGTTTTCTTCCTTGTTGCCTCACATCTCTTCTGCATTTGGTCATCAGCCTCCCCCAGTATAATCTGCCTGGTTTCCTTAGTCCAGTGGGCTATATGCACAACTTCACTACTTCCTGAACATAAACCAGCTCCTTTCTTTCCTGTCTGTCATTACTGGACAAATTAATCAATCCAGGTGTGCCTGACCTCGTTAACTATAACGACAGTGGTCAGACACACATGGACCATTTCACCAAGTATAACAAAAAGTGTTTGAACAGGATTAGCAACTATAGCTTTAAAATGACTGCTGGAAGAAATCTAGAACAGCAGTGAAGAACATTGGAGGTTTGGAGGAAACATTTGAAAAGAGAGAAAAGGATATTTTCCACATAAACAATCCAAACTGGTTCCCATGGCAGTATAAAAAATATAGCTTTTGTGACTGTACCAACATTATTTATCAGCTTAGCTATCAAAGTTATCTTGGGTACACTGTCCCTTTGTCTGCAGGGTTATGAATATTATTTAATATTGCACCCCCACAATGATGTCATCATGCTGTAAATGAAGCATGTCTGTATCTTAACTCGAAGCACAGTGATGTCATTTTTTGTGCCTGTGGTACAGTAGGTGGGGAAATAAACAGCCTTAGAGCCAAAAAGAAATACATATGATTTGAAGCAGATCATCAATAATAAAAAAATAATCAGTTATTGGTCTGAAGCCACCACTGACACATTTTTTTTCTTTGCAGATGGCTGTTGGACAGTAAATCTCAGCATCCTGTCAAGGACACTATTTCTTCTTTTCTTTCTTTACAACTGCACAGTTCACCCCGATGGACAAGGAAATGGCTTCAATTAGCATTACATAGGTGTATTTCATCTGCAGTTGACTAGTTGTTTTGATCATTTGTTAAAAAGATGAAGTGGGCAACACAAACAAAACTCATTATTATCACTGGCACTGTGTGTTGTTAACTATCCGCTCCTTCTTCCACAGACTATTTGCCTGTGTTTGCTGCCATCTCCCTAAAGATTGAATACTTTGCATTAAAACTGGGCCACCCTGGCAGCCTGACAAATGAAAGCAGTAGCATGTTTGGAGACACCTCGTTCAACAGTTATTGAAGTTGATAACTTATAATTTGCATATAGATAAGGCATTCTTACCGGCTAAATCTTTAGCATATAAAGTAGAATTGTGCTTTTTTTCCCTATATTTCTTCAGGTTGAATTGTACTGACAAAAGCTGGCATACAATTTGAAGGTGGATTGATTCAAATGTTTGGGTGGTGCTTGGAATTTTGGGAAGAATGTCAGCATGCCACTTGACAGTCTAACTACAAATGACAAATAGTCATTAGGCCTTAAAGAGGATGCAAAAAGGGAACATTTTCTTTGTTTGAATAAACAATTTCTACTGTGCAATTACCCAGTCAGCCTGACTTCAACCCATAAATACTACTGCTCTGGGATGACTCATGCACGACTCATCTAATAAAGTAATAAGCCCAGGCACAACAAGAATACACTATGATGCTTGAAAGAGAAGTTGGTGGGCAACTAAATATTATCCACCTTTTTCTTGGGGCTCGAATTTTCTCCTTTCTTATAATTTACATACATTTAGCTAAAGCATGGTGGTATTTGATACTGTTTCTCCCAGTTTAGCTTGTACGGGGGGGGTTAGGGTTAGGCTTAAATAGGGTTAGGGGTGTCATAACTCCAACAAGGTGTTTCCTTAGAGATTTTGCTCCATATTGATAACATTACATAGTTGCTGCACATTTGTCAGCTGCACATCCATGATGAGAATCTCCCATTCCACCAGGCCATGAGAGTGCAGTGAACTCATTAAGAAAGCAGTTTTAAAGTATTTGACTTTTGTGATATGGTGCATTATCCAGCTGGAAGTAGCCATGTTACACTTTGGTCATAAAGGGATGGACATGGTCAGCAACATTACTCATGTATGCTGTGGTGGTTAAACCATGCCATGCTGGTACTATGGGGTGTGAGCACCTGCAGCCTTACGCTTTGATCCAAGGCAGGATGGATCCATGTTTTCATGATGTACCCATCAGTTTCTGAGCCTACCATCTGAATGTCGAACTGAAATGGAAACTCATCAAACCAGGCAATATTTTTCCATCTTCTACTGTCCAGTTTAGGCGAGTCAGTGTGAATTGTAGCCTTAGTTTCCTGTTCTTAGCTGACAGGAGTAGTGCCCAATGTGGTCTGCTGCTGCTGTAGCACATCTACTTAAAGGTAGAATCTGAAGTTTACCTCCTGAAAATAAACATTAGACTTGTGCAAGTGAAATCTGTCTCAAACCGCGCCTATGGGCCTCTACTCTCATGCAGTGGTGAGTTTGAATGCAACTCCCTCTCCCCCTGTCTGTAGTTTGCTCTTTAGCTTTGTTTTGCTGTGGTTGGTACGTTTCTGGGTGGAGATTTCAGTTTATATCGCCAGCCAATGACAGAGGCCAGTCACTCAAGCTCTCCAAGAAAGAATAAAAAGAACGATAGAGAAATGGCAGATGCACCAAAGAAGAGATAAGATTGAGCATGTTGGACAACCAGGCTTTTATGGCTTTATTGGCTTTTACTCGCTTCTGAGCTCTGAAGGAGTCGTTGAAGCTGCAGGCTGAAGAACGAGGCAGCCATTAGCTTGAGAGACAGGGGCGCTCAGTTTGAATACTGTTATTTGCAAACAGAAACGTGGAGGAATTCCGGACTCTACCTTTAAAGGTTGGACTTCTTGTGTGTTTTCAGGGGTGATATTCTGCATACCTTCGTTGAAACCAGTGACACTGATATACATGATCATCAAAATCAGATAACTGGGAGTAATCAGATAATAATAATCTAACATGATTACGTGCACTTCTGAAATGTGATATTAGAACAGTTTTTCTGCATTCTCTTGTATTTCTTTCAGATTACACATGTATATAGTAACATAACTCTGTTACAGTATTTTAAAAACATCAGGTATTTGTTGAACATGGGAGCTAATAAGCTACAGGATAGACTACATGTGAATGTTTTATGTTGATTACAATTTGACTCCGATGGCTGTGCTGCAAGCCATCATGTGACGTTGCTGCTTATGCATCTTTAATGGAAGATGCTGAAATGGTGGATGTGATTTTTTGCACGACCTAAAAGAACCTAAAACAGATATACATGCACAAAAGAAGAGTAAAATTCACGATGTTAATCCCATTTCTCCTAATTAGATAGCACCGTCTGATAAAGGACATCAGATTATGCCGTTTACATGATGACTTGAAATCATCCTTGCTCAGGATGCTCCATGCTCAGTTTGAACTTCTCAAGTCATCTTCACCATGTCTGCACCAGGATGAACTGAGTTGTAGCCAGGTGATTGGTTTATTACTGTAGCTATTGGCCTTTGATCTTGATACTTTGGGTTTTGCTCCTTTATTGTGATCACTGCAAGACGTAAAATGTGTAAACAATCTTCTTAGAAAGGAACAGCTGATCTAATGTTACCCTCAAATGTTAGAAATAATCAAACGTAAGTTTTTTACATAGTAGGTGCAGTGCATGTAATGGCTTTATTAAATATGTCAGATGCAGGTGCTACTCCAACATCTACAGTTTAGAAATGGGTGACAACATCAGAATTCAGTGAAGCATCTGCATATTATTGAGCCCAGGAGATTAGTTTTAAACAGATTTCTCTTTTTGACAGTTTAAAACAACAGTCTGAGATCATATTCTGTCACACAAGTTGGATGGAAAAACTCTTGCACTGCAGATCCGCTCAGACTTTTTCAACCACTTTGAATAAACAATGAAGTGTTTTTCCTTTCATGATGTAATCATTTTTTGTAAAGTCATTGCATAACTACTACCTATTCAGCTTAAATTTTAAGGGAATGATTCAACATGGGTTGAAAAACAGGCAGAAATCATAAAAGCACTAACTAAATCATGTCCAAATCAAATATAAGATCCTTCATGAACAAGTTTATTAAACCATAATTTTTTTTATTATATAACACAGAGCAAACACTGGGCTTGGATGAGACTTCAGACCTTAATTAAAAAAGATGCAAGGCATGATGGGACTGTATGCTAGGATCTGCTGCTGTTTTAGGTTAAGTTTAGTTTTTAAAAGGACGGGAAACTGATCATGCTTGCTGCATTATTATTACCTGTTGTAACTTCTTACACGACTTCTTACAAGGAAGTCTGCAAGTCCCCAAATCAGTCTTTTCTGTCATTTCTACTCTCTGGTTCAGGATTTGGACAGCACAATGCAGTTATGCTGTGGTCTTTAATATGACACTGGAATATTTTTCTCTGGTGGACTGATTTTGTTTCCCAGCCATGTCAGTTTTGTGTCAATTCTTCTGACTGTAAGATTCTTTTTTTTTTTTTTTTTCATTTTTCTGGGTCAAAAACAAACAACTCATGGGGAGAGTAGCATTAAATGTCATGCAGAATATAAAAATAGATGTTCAGAGCGCAGTGGTCAAGCTTCAGCGCAGCTACAACATGCTTAGCCTCCAGACGATGATGCCTAATGTTCTGGGTTGCTTTCTGGGAAATAGATCAGTGCAGGTTAACCAACATGTCCTGCTTTGTTTCAAGGGTCTGATTCAGAGAAAACTTTATTATGGTCTTTGTGGATATCCTTTTTTTAATGTAATAAAAGTCATGCATAAATACTGTGTGGAGAAGAGCCTTGTTTCCTGACCTGGTTTTTCAAAAGAGCTGAATTTAGGTTAAATTTTAAAAAGGCTGTAAGCTCAGTGACACAGAGCTGCAGTTAACAATGGAAAGCGCACAGTCTCTCTTATTTTAACCATGTTTATATAAATGTCTGGAGGTTCTGACTCATTAAAGGGTTATTCTTCATTTACCATTTATTTAAACAGTCACCTGGAATGACTGGATTGTATTGCTTAAACATGATTTTTATTTTTTTCTTTGTCAGTTTACAGTAAAAAAAGAATAAACAGCCCATCATTACTTTAATACACAGAGGCAGCTAGCATTTTTCCATTTGTAAGTTTTTTCAAATGTAGTCACAAAACCCATAAAAGTGACTCTCGTGAGGTTTGCCCCAGAAGAGGAGCTCCCTCTGCTTCAGAGATGTTCATTAGTCTTAAAATCAACAATTCACTTCAGCTGGTATTAGAGCTCTTATCAATGTTACCCAGAGTTCAAGCTGCAGACAAATTTACCCTCATCTGTAAGAGGAGAATGTGTGAATCAGGGAATCATGGTGGGTATGCTCCAAAGTGAGCTCCACTGAGGGAGATCAAGAAGAAAAAGCAAGAACAAACACCAGGCAAGTCTGAGGTTAAGTTTTCATTACTTCAAGGGAGTAATATAATAACCATTGCAGTTGTAATTATTCCCACCTTTCAATACCAAAATGGAAAGGGAAATCTAATAATTATATTTAAGAAAAAAATTCCCTTCTCCTTCAAGCTCAAATGTTTTTATTCAACAGGAAAACTTACTCACAGGTTTTTCCATAATTTTGAAACATCACCATCTTCATCTGTATTTATTTTTCTTCAAACATAACAAACATACTCATACATTCATAAACTGTGTTCCAAATTTTAACGAACGTGTTGCTCCTAAACAATCTGTGTGAATGACAGTAAATAGGATTTCTTTATTTCTTTATCAAAGCACTTTGAATTGTTGTGTACATGAAGTGTGCTATACAAATAAACTTGCCTTGCCTTTATTAATCAAAAATGATATTTTTTATAATATAACCAGGATTTTATTTTGCAAAATAAAAAAAATAAATAACAACAGTTATTTGTTATTTATTCTTTTTTTTTTTTTTTTTTTTTGCCAATCAGTCAAAATCCAATTTTTCAAAAAACATAACCACTAAATTGGTTGTAGAGAACTGAAAATGTTCACCAGTTGTAGTTTTTGCATTTTGTAGATCCTTTTCTAAAATCAACTGATAAAAATAACTTACTTAAGGAGGAGTGCTTCTGCTTTTTATACCACAGCAGGAAATGATCCGTTCAGATGCTGAATGGACTTTGCAGAGGCCATTTGACACCTAGGCACCCTAAAGGGACCTACTATCTCACTCCCCATAATTCCAGCCCAAACCATCACTCCGCCACCACTTTGCTGGCTGTCATGTGGGAATGGTGGCCATTCACCAACCATCCAGACCTTTATATATCTGAACTATCCAGTGTAGTGCAGCATTTATCAGAGAAGAAAATTGTTTGAAAATGAGTATATGTGTGTTTCTGAGCCCACTGCAAACATTTCTCTTTATGAGCATTGGTTAAGGGTGGCCCAAATAAAGCTTTGTGCACAACTGGAGTATCCTGCATGGAGAGGTTCACAACCAGCTTCACTGCTCCTCAGTGTCTTTTAACAGTTGCTCTGCTGATACAATGTGTTTGGATGACATACTTTCCTTGAAATGTCTTTATCTTAATAAACCTGTGGGGGCGAAAAAAAAGAAAGGAAGAGAGAAAGGTGTTTTTTTATATATTTTTTTAAAAAAAAAATTATGGAATAATAATATAAGAAAATAATAAGGGTATTGTGATGATGATGAAGAGCAGATCAAAAAACACCGCGGAGGAAGGAAGGAGGGAGGAAAAAAGTTATCTTATGTTTTTTTTAAAAACCCACCCCCCAAAGAGGCCCTTTGAAAAACCCCCCACTAATGGGGACACCCCCTTACCCCCACCCCCCCCCCCCCCCCATGTCCCCCCCCCCCGCCCCCACCCCACCCCCCCCCCCCAACACCAACCCAAAGGAACGCCCCCAAACCCCCCCCGGACCCCCCCCCCCCCCCACCCACCCCCACCCCAACCCCCCCACCCCCCCCCCCTCACCCCCCCCACCACCCCGCCCACACACCCCACCCCCCCCCCCCCAGCCCCCCAACAAACCAACAAAAAAAAAAACACAAACAAACACCCACTCCCCCACCCACCCAAAAAAACACCCCCCACCAAGAACAAAAGAAAAACGGCCACCCAACACACCAACCAACCCCACCCCCCCCCAACCACCCAAAAAGAACAAGAAAACACCACACCCCCACACCAAAACCCCCCCCAGACACCCCCCTTTTTCACACCCCCCGGGGCAGCCAGCCAAAAAAAAAAGAAAGGGGGACAATGACGACTTTTTTTTTTATTTTTTTAAAAAAAAAAAAATGTGTGTGAAAAATATATAAGAAAAAAATCAGGTGTATTATGTAGATAGAAATCAGTATATATAAACCACGCTGCGGAGGGAAGCAGAGAGAGGCAGAAAGTTAGTCATCTGAGCTTTTAAATGACCAGCCACCCAGAGCAGGTGCTCTGATGACAGGCCACACCTAATGGGGCCGTCACACCTTTTGCTCTCTGAACCACACACAGATTTTCAACAGTATAATCAGCTTAAATTTTGTTGAAACGTCCAGTGATTTCATTCCTTCTCCTTCTAAGACATAAGATGATTTTCACTTTTTTATTTGCAGAAAGAGCCTTCATTTTCCCCATACTCAAAACTGACTTGCCCGAAAAAAAAAAAAACAAAACAAAAACAAACAAACAAACAAAAAAAAAATATTGTAGTTTCACTTTAATAAAGCCTACAATACCTGGGAAACTATCAAACCTGTCTGAGATTATTAGCGATTGAAACAAAGAGCAACAACACAGGCTAAATCTTTCACGGAAAGACTTGAGGCCAAATGTTTCATTACCTAAAATTCTGTTTGTACATTGAGCAGAGGAAGAACAATGGAAAATGAGGTCTACCCAATCAAATAGGACCTTGGCTGCAGGCTGTGGAAAAAAAAATCCTTTGAGACAATAAGCATCCAGGCCAAATTCAGGCAACTTTTGGCCATTCTGACTCAGTTATGGAAGTGGCAAGTTTTGTGTGGGCCAGAACTGGACCAGATGTTAATTGCCATCCTGGTTTGGATTATGGCATGTCTGCTGTGGGCCACATTCAGCCCAGATCCCAGATGTTGGCCTGGATGTGAATTTTAGATAGAATTTTGTGAGCCAGACGCGGTCCTTACGTATAGGCTAATCTGGGCATAGCCGCGTGTGGATCGTCCGCCATTGCTTAGAGTGCATTTCTGCACATGTGTAATTAGAACAGATGAGAATTGGGCTATTTTCTTAATGATATCAAGGAAATCTGGAAGGATTTGCACAATTCTTGGTTGTTGGAACAACAGTTGAAAACTTCAGTTGTGGTGATAAGTGAATGAGAAGATCATGGACATTTATTTCATGAAGATGACGCTGCTCACTGTCACAAAGTGGATAGTGTTGCTGTTTTGTCCACTGATGTCAGTGTGTTCATATCAGGGACACACAGAGCAAAGGAGGAATGACATGCCGTCATGGCAGAATAAACATTGGATTTTATTCCCAACAATACAAACATTTTAAACACTGGTGAACACTCATTAATCTGACATGATACTGTATGCATCCATGCTGCCAACCAGCTTAAAATGACACACTGCATAATGTTATGCTAACGGACTAAGAGACAATCTGTGGTCTTGCTGAGAGTTCACGAGTAATCTGGGAGATATTGTGAAATATAATGTTATTTGCTCTGATCAGAACAACGTTGTGACCAGAAAATAAGTGGTTCAGTCAGAAACACAAATGGATCACATACACGGTGTCCTGCAGCCTTTAATTTAATCTGCAAGACCCATGTAGGCTAAGTGATCTGTACAGTCCTTAAATAAAACCAAAAACCAAAAATATGACAAAATAGAAAAGTAACAAAGGTTACAATATTGTAACCCTAGTTATATTAACACAGGCCGAGCCCTCTACTGGACTCTATGGGTACAACTCTCCTCCAATTACGTACACTCGATGGCCCACTGAAATTTTCATGTACATAGCCGGCCAGTAGGGCGTCTACCTATAAAGGCAGGTGTACCACTGGTTGCCCTCATTCCAACAAGCTTCAGGGTAAGGTGAAAGAGCGGCAGGCCCTGTGTAGAGGGCTCCATCTGTGTTAATATAGGGTTACAATATTGTGACCTTTGTTATGTCTCACACAGGCTTCGCCCTCTACTGGACTCTATGGGTACACCACATTATTAATCTTAGCCACGTATGGAGTGGTACCGGGTCCAACTTCATCCAAGTTAGCAGCATCTGGCTAGACTAGGTGAAGTTGTGGCCTAACCTCGCAGGGGTCTCAACTATAACCAGCTGTGCACCTCATTGATTGTGTCCAGCAGAGCATGAACCAATGCAGGTGCATGACACCCTGTGGGTGTCAAGCACGCAGATACTTGACACATGCTTCCTCTCACAGGTCCTGTGACCCTGCAGTAAACACAGACCTGGAGAAGAAGCCCGACATATCCAAGAGATAGAACCCCGTGAACGGGCAGGGAGAAGACCACAATGCCGCTGTACATATGTCCTCAACACTCGCACCACTGAAAGAGCCATAGACAAGCAGCCCACTTGGCCATGGAGTGTGTGCAAACGCATCCACCCCAGGATGGGAGGTCCTGCGGGCTCAGCGAGAATCAATGGAAGCAGTGGGTGTTTGATCTGTTTGCAAACAGATCCACCGTTGCCCTCCCGAATCCAGTCCAGATCTGCTGTACCACTTCTGGGTGCAGTCTCCACTCATCCTCCAGGGGGCCGCCACTTGACATGAGGTCGTGAAGGGACGTGAAGGGCTCTCAGAGATAAACAGGTGCTCTGAAGCCCATGACAAGTGCTCTGCCACTGTTAACAGGGCCGCAGAATGCACACCGCCCTGTCTGTTGATGTAAGCAACTGTGGTGCGGTTGTCGGTCCTCACCAACACGTGTCTCCTCCTTAACAGGTGACTGAAGTGTTGGAGAACCAGGAATACTTCCTGTAACTCAAGGAGGTTGATGTGACGGTCCTCGCCAGAAGGCTACACACCACCTATCGCTCTGGGGATCCCCAGTACCGCAGGTTTCCCTGCACTGATGGGGGGACTGTCAACAACCGAAACTTTTTGCCTCTGGAGGTCTAAGCGTAGGCTGTTGAACCACCGTTGAAGACAATGCATGTGCAGCAGTCCGAGTGGAACCACTGGGTAAGCTGTCCCAGGATCTGCATAACAGTCAAGGCTGTAACATGTGGACTCTGTCGCAGCTTGAACACCTCCTGCTGTAGGGCTGTCCGTCTGGACTCCGACAAAGTGGCTCTCAGGCTGACAGAATCGAGCACAATCCCCAAAACTTTGGTGCCACCTTGACATGGAAATAAGCATCCTTCAAGTTGATGGTAGAGGACCAGTCTCTTGGTTGGATGAGTTCCAGCAGTTTCTTTACTGTTTGCATGCTGAATGTCTTGCGACCGATACGTGTATTCAGGGCACGGAGGTCCAGGACGGGTCTGTAACCCCCCGTTTTTTGGGAACCAAAAAGTATGGGGAGCAAAAACCTTGTTCCTTGTCGTGAGGAGGGACAATTGACATGGCCTGTTTAGATAGCAGGTCCTGAATTTTCCCCCTCGAGGAACTCTTGTTGAGAGGATAGATTCATCTCTTGAATGCCCCTGAACACTGGGGGGAGCCCACAGAATTGGAGAGATTATCCCAGTCTGAGGGTCCTGTCCAATCAGTCTGTCAGTATGCAGCCACTCCACCACGCTTTGTAAAAACGAGTGAGAAGACGTGCAGGTCGCTGAAGTGTGGCTTGTAGAAAGTTGTGGTACACAATTTTGGCCCCCTCCGCCGCCAAACCCGTCATAAACGGAAGTATGGCCCATGGGGGGCCCTTTGTGAAAAGGCTGAGTCGTCCCTGAACGCACCTGGCCTGTTGCCCAAGCTCTAGGGGCCGTTCATGAACGCATCTCTGTTTCCTGAACGCACCGCCACAACTCGGCATCTCACAGTCAAGGCAACGCAGCTACTGTAGATCCAGCTGTGGAATTTGCAGCTGGAAAACGTGTGGACATACTGATTGTCCTATTGCCATTTTCCCGAGATACAGCTCGTGTGAATCCGACCGCTTAACTGTAGTGCGGGTGGTTAATCAAGCGATATCAGCTGACGTGCTGCAACACGCTCATTGCTTGCCCTGTCGTACTGACTAGAGCGAGGATTGCTATCGCTGCCTTAGCGGAGAAAGCCATCGCTCACCAGGCGGTCAGCAAGCTGAGCTGGGCCCACCATGGAACAAACACGGTGTCGGCTAGCAGCGTGCAGGGCTAACGATGAGGTCGCTACAACCGGTGGGGAGCGACATTTCTTTATGCATCGCCACCGGCTGTAGCGCTCATTTTCTGCTACAACACTCTCTTCGCCCTGCCGTGCTGGCATAAGCGAGGATTGTCATCGCATCACTGCAGTGACAGCCATCGCTTGTCAGATGGTCACCAGGCTGAGCCGGACCAACCGTGGAGGAAACACAGTGCCGGCTAGTATCATGCAGGGCTATCGGCAAGGTCGCTACAACCAGCGAGGAGCAACATTTCTTTATGCGTCACCGCTGGATGAAGCGCTCATAAAGGGGGGTAATGGTGGCTCTAACCGGTTGACAACTGCGCTCTGTTGTTCCATTGTGGCTTCCACAATGGGGACAGCAGAAGGTGTCTTGTGTGGTTGTGCGTGTGAAACCGTAATGGTCCCACTGCGGAGACGTAATGGTCCTACAAGCTACCGGCGGCCCGTAGGCGTGTAGCGTAAGTTACATCGGTTGGGGCTCACGGCTAACTGGGAGAATGGTGAAGTGGGAGGGGAAACCATTGCCTGTGTAGTGGAGTAACATGTTTTATTAAAACATATCGAACATCCACATTAAATGAACCATAAAAACAATGAGGGAGAATGGCAAGGCGGTCTGCCGTCACTGGCTCTCCCATAACTGTCACTTCGGTTGTTGGGTGTCCCAGGCCAGCTTCGCTGCCCGCAGCACACCGACATGTGTTGAGGTCCCGTGCGGGGCGTTGTAAAAGCCGGTCGTCTGGGGCCCGTAGTATTTAAGCTGGGGAATCCGCCGCGAAGAAGCTTCTTAGCTGACGCCGTTTCCTTCGCCTGACCGCAGCGTTACGGTGGGGCAGCTTTGTTCTCTCCCTTCCACTTAGCGAAGGCAGCTAGCGGCTAGCTAGCGGTAGCTGGCTAAGCTACGGTTAGCTGCTAGCTATCCTCTTCCCTCTTCCAGCCTCTTCAGCCACTGCGTCACCAAGTGAGGGAGCCGAAAGGCGAGGCAGTGCAGCAAAGAGATCCTCTCGATGCCCTTTGAGGAGGGCAGTGAAACCCAGCCAGCAGTGGCGAGAGCCGATGTTCAACTGGGACATAACACTCCCCGCGGCAGTAGCGACTCTGAATGAGGTGTTCATCTGGCCGAAGTGCAACCGAGGAACTCCACAGTGTCAGGGGAGGGGGGGCGTCGCGGGGAAGGGAAGCTGCCGCTGCTACACCTAGCACACCCATGTTGTATTAGCTAATGCTGCTGTTAGCTGCTGATGCTAGCCGCTGCTGCTAGTAGCTACTAGCTCCACCATCCTGTGGCAGCGGTGGCAGTGGTTTTCTGGATCCTTATCAGCCAGCTGATAGCAGGATGAGGAGCACAGTCAGAGCGTCTTTGGCCGGGGGCCGTTTGGACCTGTACACGCAGGAAAGACGTCACCCTCGTGACCGTCGTCCAGGTCTTTAGCGGCTCCAGCCATGACGCCTTCACACACTAGTGTCGGGAAGCGCTGGGGAGACTGAAGCAGGTCGAGGTGGTTGAGCTGGGCCATAACTCCTGGCGGAGACGGCTCACAGGCTTTGGAGGCAGTGGGAGGGGGCAGTGAAGCCCAGCACACTTCGCCGCAATGGAAGTGACTTCGAGGTGTCGAGTCTGACAGAAGCGGCGCCTCACACCATCGAGCAGCCGGGGAGAGAGAGGTTTCCCTTCCATCTCGCTCAGGCGGCGACCCTGTAGCAGAAGCTGAGCAGGTCTGGTAGGTGAAGTGGAGGTGGTAGGAGTGCTCTCCTACTTCATGGATTCTTCAGACTCCCACTCTGCTTCCTCTTGAGATGATGAAGTTCTTGGAGCGGCGACTCCTTCCCAGGAGATGGTGTGTCAGTGGGCATCCGCCGACGCTGAAAGAAAAGGAAATGAGGGCAGCCGGTGGTGCACCTGCCTTTATAGGTAGACACCATACTGGCCGGCTACGTACATGAAAATTTCAGTGGGCCATCGCATGCACGCAATTGGAGGAGAGTTGTACCCATAGAGTCCAGTAGAGGGCGAAGCCTGTGTGAGATATAACAACCTTTGCAAAGGTTTTAAAGTGTTTTTTTTCCAACTTTGATAAGTTATAATAAGATTAGCATTATATATTCCAGTGTGGCTCGTCATTAGACATGAATAATAGTTTACAATAATGCACCGATGTAAAAATTATATGTCAGAATAACTTTGAGGTCTCTGGATAACATAGACAACTGTCCACCATTGTAAGTCCAGACATTCCTTTTGCATGTTGGCAGATATGAGGTAATTTCATTTGATTTGATTTGATTTATTGTTTAGCACACACATGTATAACAAATGGTGCAGGGAGGAAACGAAGCCGATGGGCTTGTGCATATGTTCCACTCCTATCACTAATTACAGCACAACATGTTTCACTGGCTGATAATCATACAATAGACAAAAGGAAAAGACGAAACAAAAAAACAAACCTAAAAATCCAAAATGCATTCAAAATTAACATTCAGTTGGCAATAGAAATGAGAATGGCAGGAACAAGGATAAAAAGCAAGGGGAAAAGAAAATCAAGAGTAAGTAATATACATTTTTAACTGCTTTTTAAAAAGTGCATGAGAAGATATGGATCTTAGTGAAGGAGGCAGTTCAATTCAATTCAATTCAACTTTATTTGTATAGCGTCCATTCATGACAGTGTCACCTCAGGGCACTTAAACAGACAGAAAAGTTCAGGTCAGATTCATAATAGCCTAGTTAAGGAAACCAACAGATTGGATCGAATCTTGACTTGACCCGGTCCAATCCCCCATCCTGAGCAAGCACGGAGGGGTGGCGACAGTGGGAAGGAAAACACCCTTTTAACAGGGAGGAAAAACCTCCGGCAGAACCCGGCTCAAGTAGGGCGGCCATCTGCCTCGACCGGCTGGGGGGGAGAAGACAGAAAGGGAGACCAACAAACACTGCAACGTTATCCAGCCAGATCTGCTGAGAGAGGAGAACACAGTTAATGATGCAATACTGTCACAGGTTTCTACATGGAGAGACAGAGATGGTGGGAGAGAAAGAGCCCAGTGCATCATGAACGTCCTGCAGCAGTCTAAACCTATAGCAGCTTAACTAAGGGAGTCCTAACAGTCCATTCCAAATCATAGGGACCAGCACCCTAACCAATGGTGATGCCGTAAGATGGCACAACACACAAAGCGCCCATCGGATTAGTCTACTGTACACGGGAAGCCTGCCTTCCCAGCCATAGATTATCACAATTTCCTTGCAAACCACATGTGGTCTGTGGTCATGTGGCTGAGTTTTGGCAATGACACACATTTGTCATCAACACTGTAAGTCAGGGCTAAATTTGGGCCAAGCAAAAATGCTTGTTTGGACCAAACATTTTGTGCTCTCCTAGTAGTAGCAGGATGTAAGATGCAGGCAAATATGGCACACATGAAGCTTCAGAACCAGTTAGCTGGTAAAGTGCACAAGTTCGGGCTAATCCAGAAGAGTACAGTCCTCAGAACAGCTCAGTTACAGGGTGCTTGATAGTCCTCAAGCTTCCCAGCCACTAGAGGGCCAAAGCTTTAAGGAAGCCTTTTTCTCTTGCTTTTTCTTCCATGTATTGATTCTATTTAATTTTTAATCAGTTTCTTCTTGAAATTGAGTTGTGATGCCCAGACCTTGTGACCCTATTTGTCATCCACACAATTTTTCTATACTCCCCTCATGGTTCTGCAATCTGGAGAAAAAAACGGAGTGAAAGAGCGAAAAATTAGATGACCTGACCTCAACATGTACCCAGTATGAACCCAGTAAATGGTGTGCGATGCATGTGGTGACCTTTTGAAGCTGGTTGAAAGGAGAATTTTAAATGATGTCACAAAGAAATTTAAAATTCTTGAGCCATTGGGAACTGCCTTTAATTAACGTTAAGTTGTCGTCACCTGTTTGACTGGTGATCCGTTTGTTGTAAAAAATTTATGACAGTTTCATTGGTGCAGTTTCCACAGAGTTCACAGAGCAGTGTCTTCTTCCTGATTGATAAATGGCAAAAAAATTTCCTTCCTCTCCTCAGTATGACATATTCAGAGAACAAAAAAAAAATGTCCCTTCAGTTCTTGTTATGTCACTTGCTTTTTTCTTTTTTTTTTTCTGAGGTTTCCAACAGCAACTTTATCCTAGTTTTACGCATTCAACTGCCACTGGTACATTTCTTTAGATGTTTTTGTTGATGTATTTGCTTTCTTTTCATGATAAAAATCAGCAAAAATGAGCTTCATATTCCCAATTCTTTAAATCAGGGCTCAAAGCCTTTTTTTTTTTTTTTTTACATGAAAAAGGAAAGAACAATCCTACCTTAGAATTTGATTAGCTAAGAAAAGAAGATTTGTAATTACAATGAAATAAAGCAGCAGCATTTCCCAGCAAACTTTACAAGGACACAGTAAATGAGACCGTGCTCCAGAAAATATGCGCTGTGGTTTGGGTCAGTTTCATCCATCCATCTGTGCCACATCTTTCAGCATATGCCCTCTGTAAGATGACTGAAAAACAGCTGTGTTCCTTCTTAACACTTCTGCATTGTGATCCATAAAAGCTGTACTATACGATTTGAAAATTTGATCATTATTAATAACCTCATTTGGATGGTGGTTATTGTCCTTTAGTACAATTGACACAATGTGAAGAGCAAAACAAAACAAAACAAAAATATATCCATTCACTCTAGTATCTGCAGGGCTGCTGAGGTGTTGACCAATGTACAGATCCAGGTATGAAAAAGTTTCTGCCAACTGCCAGCCACTTACCAGCGACTTGAGTGCTATTTCGATTGCACAGAAAAATGCCTGCGTTCCCAGGGGGAACAACTGCAGAGCTGAATGAATGCTCAGAACAAGGATGTTTCCACACATCAAGTTTGGACACCATGCGTGATGATGTATTTGCGGGAGAAATCATTCAGCCAGTGATAGTGCAGTAATAGTGCACTATTACCACACTACTTCTGGCAGAAAAATGCAGAACTTTTTCATACCTGCATCTGTATTCTCATCCCATAACCTCATTTTAGATGACACTCCCCCTGAAGACTTGCTCTGACTCCCAGTGCTCCGCGTTCTGCCTCGTCCTCGCTGCTTTCCGTGTTATAAACTTTCTGCAATGAGCAAGTAGTTGAGCAGCAGCTTAGCAACAAGAAAAGAATGGAAAAAACAGACAGCGACAGTAGTCTGTTTTTTCCATTCTTCGGGGCCCCTGCTTGCCCCGCTGGCAAAAGTTGGGAGAAAGTGTAACTATCTGCAAAGGAAAAGGCAGAGACGAAGACGAAATATGAGCAATGCAGTCCTCAAAGCAGTTAACATGCATTTAATAACTTTGAATGTTGCTATGTTGCTATACTTGCTAATCTTCATTTAAGGCTTTGTTGCTCTGGTATGGTGTGTCTGGGAGTTTCCATGCGGACAGCCACGTCTTCGGTGGGGAGGATCAGGGAACACAGAAGGGGAGGAAGGGCAAGGGGGTGCTTTTTTTTAAAAAAAAATTCTCAACGTGTCAATCTTTCTCAAGTGATTCTTAGCTTTAATTTTTCATGCCCTATTTTTGTATTCAGCTTTGACATCTGTTTAAATGTCTCGGTCAAATGTGTCTAAAATAGCTTTTCGTCAGTTTGAAAAAAGGCTCTGCACATGCAACAAACATGAGGGGAGATTGTGACATCACATTTGATGCTTTTGTCCTTTTTTTGCTTGTTTCTCATTTTGACAGGCTGGGACATTTTAGAGTTGCTGGTTGTGAGCACAGCTGCTGCTGCGCTGCTGAAACTGTGGTTGGTCATGGTTACTGGGTGCACTGGTGTTTGGACCTGTGGTGTTCTGTGACTCCTCTTTACTCTTTAACAAAGAAAACATCAACATGTTGCACGGGATTAGACTGTTCAGTACTTCTAAAACATGACCTCCCAGTTCCAGTATGCTATGTTATGTTGTTTTGTCTTTTGTCTGTCTGATCTTGGAAGGGTTGTAGTTGAAAGCAATTTCGTTGTACTGGGACGCTGGTTACAATGACAATAAAAGCATGTTGACTGTGATTCATTCTGATGACAGGTGTTAGCAGCATGGAATTCAGAAATGCTGCAGCTTCAGTACAAACTCCAGCCAACAAATACTGTGTCACCCCTGTGCACATGCACAAAATGTATAGCTGCTATAGATTTACAAGCATGATAAAAGAAATGTGTCAAAGCTAAAATTTGACAACCAGACCAGAACCATAGCTACATTTAGCCACAAATCCTGGGCATTGGCTTTGCACATCTTGAGTGGAAAGACTTCCAGATGCTTGCTCTTCGGTCCTTTGCTGGGGTTTCCAAGACTTTTCCCAGTCTGGATGGGACATGTGAACCTTTTAGTGCACACTTGATCTGTCTCAGGGTTTCACCTGGATTTGAATGGAGAAAAAAAAAAAACAAATCACCTTTGAAACAACAACTTCATCACCCATCCACTTTTTGATTTCACCTTTTTGTTTCAAGAAGGGACCCCAAGATACAAAGCACATTATATGTTGAGGAGCAACTTACTCTCTGATCATAATGGTGGTGAATTGTGACAAGATAAAAAGCCAAGCTTGATTCAAGTCCAAAATCTATTTCAGGAAGCCATTGGCAAGACATTTAAGATCTATAGTGTCTGGATATGTTGTGCAAAAGACGGCAAAAAAGAATTCTTGGACATTTTGCTGATATGCTTGATTTGGCAACATGTTCCCATAAAGTTTAAATGTGGGAATATTTTTTCCACTTTAATGACACAGTGGTGTCAGTTTGCCCACCATCTTCTAGGTAACTACTTGTGATGGTGGATTCTTTTACTGACTCAAGTTTAAATGAGTCACTTGCCAAAGAGAATCAGGTTTTTGTGTCTTTTAGGTAACTAAGTCAGTCACCCAGAATGCTTTGAAATCCATGCACACACCTGCTCCTAGTTCTGATGATTTAAACCACTGATTTGGAATGGGAAAAATCTGGCATAGTGGGAAAGAGCGAAAGGCTAACAATTAAAGGATAAGTTTATTTTTTTTCAACCTGAACCTTATTTCTAGGAGTATGTACGTGCATTTACTCACGGTAAAGTTTCTGCATCACTTTGAGTCCTTCGGAAGATATAACTTGATTCACACTTCAGTGTAAATCCAGTGATAATGGCAGAGACGGGGGCAGCGACTATATAAGACATTATCTGCAGTAAAACTCCTTGATTTCCGCCGATACTCTAAGTAGAATGAAAAAACGAACGTCCTGTCCTGTGAGTTCAGATTAAGCTTTCCGTTCATTCTTAGGTAGTTCTAGACACTTTTCGAGGCCGTGCGTTCACATTGCGCGCTTCCATAGTTCAGCTGAGAAGAGCAGCTCGCTGCCCAGACAACAACAAAAACACAATAAGCGAAACTCTGAAGCCACGGGACAATAGTACTTATTCGTTCGTTCATTCTACTCAAAGCATTGATGAAATTAAGTTGTTTTGCTGCAGATAATGTCTTATGTAGTCGCTGCCCCATCTCTGCTATTATTACTGGATGTACACCCAAGGGAGAATCAAGTTACTGTTTGTCCTTCGAAGGACTCAAAGTGATGCAGAAACTTTACCAGTGAGTAAATGTATGTATAAACTCCGAGAAATAAGGTCCAGGTTGAAAAAAAGAAACTAATCCTTTAACAAAGGGGAAGTTATTATTTTTTTCTTCCTTTTAACTCACACATAAAAAAATAATATAGGCCTACATGCAACCCAAGAAAAATTACAACAAATACTGAAAAAAAATACAATATAGTAGTTGTGCAAATGTAACCTTTTCTTCTTTAAAGTAAAGCCTATTCAACACATAAGAAATAATTGCAAATAGCTGTAGTGCAAGAAAAAAAAAATCACAATTTTAGTATCCCTCAAACAACACTTTATGGCAAAAAAAAAAAACACTTTCTGTAAAATAATAAAAGGATGGAACTCAATAACAGGTGACTATTGAGTTCTGCCCTTTCATCACATTGTTAATTGCTGCATGCAAAAGCATCAGGTCTCACTAAAGTTATTGTATCTACAGAATAAAAATACCATGATGGTATGGCTATATTTGTCTTTAGTCTGCAAGTGGAGTGGATTACTTCCGGTGTCACACAGACTATCAGAGCAGAGCAGGTGACGTATAATTTAGGTGAGGGAGTGACTCTGCCAGTAGTCAGACAGCTGGAGCGGCTGCAGCTGGGAGCTGTAAGTCAGTGATTCGTTCATAAGTGAGCGGGGTTGGTATACTGCGAGTTACGAGTGTTTTTGTTTGTTTACAGCTCATTGCAGAGAAGGAAATTGTGATGATCCTTCAGAGAAACTGAATTGAAACAAACTCGAGTTAAGGAATCATGATTCATGGGTCAGTAAAGTGATTTTTGAGTGTGAGAGGATTTGTTCATGACTCGCACATCACAACTGACTGCCTGAAAGCCAGTTTGT
Organism: Atherinomorus stipes; assembly: GCA_023101725.1. Classification (NCBI taxonomy): domain Eukaryota; kingdom Metazoa; phylum Chordata; class Actinopteri; order Atheriniformes; family Atherinidae; genus Atherinomorus; species Atherinomorus stipes. The sequence continues at coordinate 263,896 of JALJCO010002126.1, read as the reverse complement.
CTGTAGGTGAACTGATCTGTCTGACAGGGTAGAGAGGGATGTAGGAGCTCCACAGGGACCATCCAGACTTCCAGTACAACACCAGTATGTTTCACTTGCAGAAGTTCACTGACTCCGGGGTGGTGGGGTGTGTAAGTGATGGACAGGAGGGGGAGTACAGGCAGGTGGTGGACAATTTTGGGGAGTGAAGTGCAGAAAATCCTGTGATTCTGAACGTGGGTAAAATGTTCTACCTGTCTGTTTTTTTCAGCGACCTGTTCTATGCTGTGGGTATTTCCTGGGCCAGCTAAGTTTATAACTGTTCCTCATTTTCAGACAGACAACTGGTTAACTCTATTTCTTTTCTTCATACACAACTGCACCTTAAATCCCACATTTTTACCTAGATATTTTTTTTGTAAACTGCATATTGTTAATAGAGTTTTTCTTTTTCTTTCTATTTTTCAACTGGATATATGCTAAGTGTGAACTGTATATAGTATTTTTTGCATCACAGAGTTTATTAATTCTATTTCCCTTCTTTCCAATTCTATAGTACTGCTATAGCAATAGTTTCCCAGTCTGAGATCAATAAAGTACATCTGATTCTGTCCACAAATTTACAAACTTTCTCCTCTTTGAAGGGCTATTGGATATATTTGCTTTGACTCAGTTGTGTGGAGCAGGGAGACATTGATAACCTGCAGGATTGCAGCCCAAATAGGAATTGAATAGCCCTACCCTAAACCAGGGGTAGGCAACTCCAGTCCTCGAGAGCCGGTGTCCTGCAGGTGTTAGGACTTTTCCTGCTGCAACACACCTGACTTCAATCAGTGGGTAATTAGCAGACTTGTGCAGCCAAGCTCTGGAAATCAGGTGGTGTGTTGAAGCAGGGAAGCCCTGAAGACCTGCAGGATGCCGGCTCTCGAGGACCGGAGTTGCCTACCCCTGCCCTAAACCATTCAGTTCTTTGTAAACTAATTGCTAGAATTTCTCTGTAATAGTAAGTAATTTCTTTGCCAAACAGTAAGACAGTGAAATGATCTGAGGACTGGATTTATATGATTCACTTTCTGGACTAACTCCAGCTGTCCGATGGCCTTTTTATGGAAACATGTTAGGACAGCGTTACAGAGAAATCAGTACTTTTTCCCTCCAGGTGTTCTAACACGTTGACATCACAGCAGTCTTAATCTGAAATTCAGCTTTGAGTTTGTGACTTGTGCCAGAGGGTCCCACCCAGTTTTTCAGATGGTCTAGTAGGATTTTGTGGTCACTTGTGTCAAATGCAGTACTGAGATCTGGAAGTACCAGGCCTGAAATGTTTCTGATATCTGTGCTTAAATGGATACAATTTGAAACCTTAACTAGAGCAGTTTCAGTGCTCTGATGTGGCTCGTAATCTGACTGGTAGACATCAAAACAGTTATTTAGTGTAGGGCTGCCACAAACGATTATTTAGAAAATCGACAAGTCACCGATTATTTTGATGATTAGTTGACTAATCGGATCATACCTAAATTGGAGCATATTTACAGTAGTCAAAAGTTTGGTCACTTTCTCCTTGAATCTAATGGAAAATCATGTCCAAACTTTTGACTGCAGTGTGTGTTTATTTCTGTCAATACACAATTGAAGAAAAGCTGACCAGACAGAAAGGCTGACAAGGAAGCAGAAGGTATAGTGGCAATTTTGAGAGTAAAAACAAAGGTTATAAATAATAAAACAATTATTTGATTGTACAATTTGTCGCAGACTATTTTGACAGTCGGCCAATTAGTCGATAGTCGACTAATCGTGGCAGCCCTAATTTAGTGTCAAAGGTGAACTGTTGAAAGAAAGCTTTTTCTACAGTCTTACTAAGGGAGGTTTGATATCAGCTGGTAGGTGCTCATGTGTAATGGGTCTAAATTAAGGATGTCGCTGACTAAGAACTTTCATAGTCGAACCTGACTCATCCGGCCCTTTGTTGACGAATTGTTGAATTCCTGTTTTTGTTCCCTGACTGATTCATATCATTTGCATCTTTTTCCACTCTAGAGAAAATAGCTAAAACACCCCATTAAACAAACTTCATTCTTCACTTAAAATAACAACAGCAGGGCAGTCTCCATCAACTTTTTTGCCCTATATCACTGATTAGGCTGCATAAGAAGCTCCTTTAAGGTCCTATCTCATACCTTATGAGGTCCACATGTATGTATGTATGTATGTATGTATGTATGTATGTATGTATGTCTGTATGTATGTATATATAAAAATTAAATTCTGAGAAAAAAGTCAGAATTCTGACTTTTTCGGAAATTGAAAAAAAAAAAAAATCCTGAAATATATATATTTTTTAATGTTCTGGAAAAAAGTCAGAATTCCATGTTTTGATTTTTTTTTTTTCTTGTTAATCTCATCTTACTGTAAATAGTAGGATCAGTTAAAAGGTCCCAAGTCAGCAGGATAAATTCTAAAGCTATACTGTATGTGAAGCTGCCTTCCTTCTAAACACAGAGAACACAACATCTGATAGTGAATTTCAGTCACAAGGTAAAATGAAAAGGAAAAACAAACAAACAAAAACAAACGAGGACGAGAATCTCAGCTGTTTTAGTTTTTCAGGTAAATTTTCACACAACAGTCACTTCCCTTTCTATACCATTAGTGATACATCATACAGATTTCTTGCCTATAAATTCTTCAACTTTGCATTCCTAGCTTGATGGTTTGGCTTAACTGGACACAGATTAAATTTGATAACTAAAGAGAGTATTGTCTAAGTTATGTTTTAATTTTCAGCCAGGTTAAGCCAGGAACTCTGCGGTAGGTGCTCTGAGCTAAATTAGCTTCCGTCTTGTCTGCACCGCTTATCACTGCCAGGTCTCTTCTCTACCTTTTCTATTTTTCTGCTGTCTTCTGTCAGTGTCAGACAGATCATTTCCCTTCATTTCGATGAACCTGCTCTCACTTGTTTGTTTACATAACATGCATCACTGCTTGGTGGCAAGAGCGAGAATCTTCTCTGGATTTCTTCTCCAGGATGACCACTGTCATTGCAAAACCTCTATTGTCACTACTCTGTAGGCATTCACCATTGGTCAGCCCTGGAAGACCCCCTTCTGGCTTAAGGCCCCAAGCATTTGCTTGCCTATTGGCAAGCGGTGCCTCTGCATGTAACCTGTGATTTCTTTGTATTCAGAGCCAGTGGGCAACAAAATTTGAAAACTTTTAATGTGTGAAAAATTGTTATCAGCATTAATCAAATAATGCATAAACAGATAAAAATAACAAAACCAAATACTGGCACTTTCATCCTTGTGGAGGTTTCTCATATACTGTAGTGCTGCATGATGGTGCAAGTCCAAAGCTATGGTAGGAAAATGAAAACATGATTAAAGGCATATGCCACCTCTGGGTGAAATTTAATCTGGGTGAAGAATCATTGTGTATTGAATCGTAGGTCAGAAATCATGATCCGAATCAAATCGTAAGTTGGTGTATCGTTACAGCCCTACTGTACTGTTATTACTATGTGTTGGATACACTGTATGTTGATGCAGATCAACAGCAAGCCAAACTCGGTCTTCATGAGCCAGGAAACTTAGCTTACAACTGTTTATAACTGCGGCTTGAAAGGCTCAATGAAAGTGTTGAGTGAAACTAAAAACAGATTAAAAAATAAAATATATATCAGCTCCTTCTCATGAGAAATAAATGCACCAAATAACATGGCTAATGTCAAAAAGAACAAATTAGAGCTAACCTTAGCTGAATCATAACAGTCATTTTAGCTATCATATGCTAATTAGACTGTTAGCATCACTGTTATGCTAATGTCGGTGCACCAAGCAAAATAAGCTCTTGGGGTAGCTATAGCTTATTCCTGGTACCAACACATTCACAAAACAATCTCTAAATAAGCTCTCATAAAATAAAGATAACCAGAACACAGATTAGACTTAGAGCCATTGCTTTCGAAGGTGTAAATACATATCTAAGACACAGAATGTGAAGATTACTCATGAATTGGCAGCTTCTCTCTGTAAAACGGTTTTCCAACTGACAACGGTTACTGCTGCCCATAATGCATCGTGACGTTAAAATGAACCAACAGCAACGTGTACATGGACAATAACTCATCTATTCTATTGAAATCTTTCCGATCAGAGCTTCCAGCTGATGTGTTTACATGGACAGCAGGAAAAGTGATTCGATCAGTTGTATTTACTTGATGGAGATTTGTTTGTGATACTTTTGACATGCGCAATGGCTCCTAGTTCATAAGAAGAGGGGTTTACTTTTTTAAATGTATAATCTTTTGACTGTCAAAATGCTCACTCATTAACTCTTTCAGTAGGGATTAATAACACAACCATATAACGTCTCTGTACTGGACCCGCGGGTGAAGCACATATGAATGGATACGCTGTGGATCCAGGGCAAAGGTGCAGTTACAGCTTTAGGTCTGCCTATGCTCTGCCTAACATCAGAATTTCCAGTCAGAACGCGGATCATCGGCAGATCCGTTCCCCTGTGAAAGTTGCCTCTAATGTGACTGAAAGGCGGATTGGCGTTTGATCGGATCAAAATTGTGCCATGTAAACGCAGCTACTGACTGCATATAAATTTTTCTTAACTGTTTGTTAACTGAATAACCATCTTTTTAAACATGAATTATTTCAGATGAATTATGACACTTTTTTTAAAAGAATCACTAAATTAATATGAACTTTTTTTTTTTCTTTACCTTTTGTGTTGGGCATAAAACATACTATTCATGTAAGTGCAAAATCAATACTTGACACTTTAATTGGAAATCTCTGCTGTTTCCTGTAAATTCCATGCAATTGCACCACTATGGAAGCTAGCTAGTGTAAAGTGAACCTCTTTTACAACAGCGCCTGAAAGACCATGCTCAGAGTATCAGGCTCAGTTGGACTGACCTGAAATTCATTCCCCATCTGAGCTACTGACCAGCTTTTGCATCCCCAAACTATAGGAGACAAAGAACCCTCACACTCCAAAGTGAGTATGCTATAATGAGGCAACCCGGGAACGCTGGTTTTTACTTTACAGCTAGGCTCTGAAAGGTTAGCCTGGGCCAATTAATTCTGCTAGTTAAAAAGGTCAGGGCTCTGTGTTAAAGGGCTTGGGAAAAGCTACACAAGTGTCTTCCACTGCCACCTCATTACTTAAGCTTCATCATCCTTCATTATAAAGTCACAGACATTGTTTAAACATGATTGGTAGGAGTGAAGAAGGGAGGAGGGTCTGGGCTTCAGCTAAACACCATCACAAACTAAGACAGTTGTACTGTAGGTGGAGTAGAGTTGTCTTCTATGATGGGGAAGAGGTGTTCTGATGGACAGCATAAACTAACAAGCAACATTGCCCGATAGTCATGTGAAAAACACAAGTACAGCTTTTTTGAGGTATACAGTGTTAAAGAATTACTGATATCAAGTGGTAAAGATGGGCATAGAAAATTGTTTAAATAATCAGCACAGCTGTGAATGTATGGTGCATGTCAGTGGCCAAATTTCTTCCTGACATTAAATCGTTTTCATCTGTAAGAGGGTCCAGTGGCTCCAGGTGCAGCAATGACTGCACTACGGGTAATTACTTCAAGCTGTATACATGTGGACTGTCTTTTTCTGTGGTGCTTTTCAGGCAGGGGTGGGCAACTCCAGTCCGTTAGGGCCGGCATCCTGCAGGTATAAAAGCGGATTTCCATCGGGTCCGTGCGCGAGCATTACGGCTGCGGCGCGGCTTCCGGAGCAAATAGCGGCTGTTATAGTCAGTGGCGTGGCTCACACCAGACACATGACACATGCGTCCCGCATGTGTTCCAAGTGCATCTTGCCGCGCCGCTCGGCTAAATATAGAAGTTGGGTCTATTTCTGGTGTAGCACGCTCCCAGAGTGCATCAAGCTCTGCAGTGCAGATCGGACCAGGCGGGAAACCAGACACGGGAGCAGAGTAAAGTCAAGCAGAGCCATTGCATGGACTGTGTGACCTTTGCATCTGCACAGGACCTTGTGCCTGCATTCCTGCTGTGTGTGTGTGTGTGTGTGTGCGTGTGTGTGTGTGTGTGTGTGGGGGGGGGGGGGGGGGGTTTGTCCTAAACAAATACATTCATCATCACATTTGATTTTCGTCTCTCTGTCAGTCACATAAAACAACTAAATAAAAATTACCAACACAGTGGATTTACATGTAGGAAAAAGACTGGTCAAGATCTCCAACTTTGATTAGATGTGTGATTTGAAAATAATTTGCTACCTCAAACGGATTGAAGGAACAGTGAAATTGCGCTCAGGATTTTATTAACTCTCCCTGTAATGGTGGCATCAGGCAAGCTCGGACTAAATGTGGACTGGAAGTCCGCCTGGACAGGTATTTATTCAATAACTTTCGTCTTAGTAACATGTCCTCGGGTGCTGGCGCTGCCTCTGCTGGTCTACCGTATACATAGTGATATTTACACCGTAATGCGACAAAGCTTTTCATCACTGCTTCTTGAAGTGGCTGGTTACAAACGTCATGTCATGTAGTAATGTTGCCTATAACATCATAACTCGTCATAATTGTGCATCAGTGTACATAACTGTAGTTCTGGTAAGCTACTGGTTTATGACAGAAGATGTCATTTAGCTGATGCGCAGCCATTTACTGCAACCAAAACAGTAAATTCTCTGGAAGATGCAAGTTTTCTCTGGAGAGTTTCTTTGTGCATGAGTATGATGTTGTGCACGATATTAATGCACGTCGAATGGGAGGAGAGAAAAAGAAGGGAAGGAGCGTTCCTCACTGGGAGAAACATTTAGGAGTAGGGCTTACAGTTCAAACCATACTGTTCACTCATGGTTCGAAAATGTGCAAGATCAGGTACAATGCCTTTAAAGTATTCTGTAGGTTATCTGTAACTTAATAAAAGATCACATCTACTTCTGTGGGAGAGGGAAAGAGAACAGGACGTGTTGCTAGAGGAGAGTGAGGATGAGCTGGTCGACATCGATGAAGATAACAAGGTTTACATAAACCTGGATGAGAGCAGAGGCACTTCAGAATCAGAGACAGACATAGAAGCTTTACAGAAGAGACTGCAAGTCCCAGATGCCCGTGGTTGCCCATCTCCCACTGTTGGACTTCAAAATCCAGGTGGCCTCATGCTTGCGCATGGAGAGCAAGGTGAGCAACAAGAGGGAGACTTTCACAAGCTGCTGTAGTGGAAAAAAATAAAAGAGGGCCCCAAAACTTTGTCCAACAAGATGCTGCCGCAGAGATGGCAGCAATCACTGGTGCCTCCATGCATCTAAGAAGGACAGATGCAAAATCCCAAGATGCAAGAGCATTGCGAGAAGCAAATGCTCCAAGTGTGTAGTCTTCCTCTGCATCACTGCTGAGAGGAACTACTTTGTTGACTTTCACAAGACATGAAAAAATGAAATGAAACACCAAAAAACAACTAAATGAAATGTAACAAAATGAATGAATGATGTTCCAGGTTCTGGGTTGTTATTACCAGACATTTCAGATAACTGTTGAAATTGTATACTGGTTTACTGTGTAAATGTTTGGATAAATATTACACTAATAATTAAATGGATTTGTTGAATTTTGTTTCAAATAAAATGATTTTATTGGTTAAAAAAATGTTTATTTTAATATATCTGTTATTTACTTCATTTTAAGTAATAGAAACATAGAAAGAGTTTTTAACATGTCCAAGTTATATTTAATGACAAAGTTACTGGCAACAAAATTTTCTACAAATTGCAGAAATGGCTGCTCTTGGTTTCTACAGATATAAAAAAAAAACAAACAAACAACAACAACAAAAAAAAACAGCAGCTCACTCAGTTCAGATTATAGCTCCACTTCTGGGTAAATACGTACAGGAGCAGGAAGAATGCTGCAGTTTTTTGCTCTCAAACTTTTGAGTTCCTGGGGAAGATCAGGAACCTCATGCATTAATTCTGCACATTTCTATTTCATTTCCATACAGTTACAAATTTGTGTGTATTTTTGCATAAAAGCAGTCTGTTAATCAAACACGTTTCAGTTCTTTTTTCCCCCTTTTTTTCTTAACTGAAAAGTACTGTATTTAAGTGGAATTGTTGCCTACTATTTCTCCTGCTTTCTGTATCAGCTACGCTGTTGGACCCTGTTGTTTTTAGACTTTGAAGACTTTTTTTGGACTGTGATAAATGACTCAGCTTTTGTTTTCCCCACATTTAAATTCTGAAATTGATGCCAGTCTTTCCCTTTCCATGACTTTAATATACTCTGTGACTCTTGCCCCAGACCTAATAATGGTCCAGACCTTACCTGTGGTCCAGAAGTAACCTCAAACTCACCTGGACAACCAGCAACCATTCTTAGAGTTTTCTTTCCTCATTTGAATAGGGCATATGGTCCTCACAAAGATGTAGGAGCAGAAGCACACCCTCACATACTTAAAAAAAAAATTCAATATGATGTGTAAAGACACCCGAGGCACCAAAAGACATGGGCGGGAATCGGATCAAAGGCCAGAACCCGAGATAATTAAGACTGATCCTTCAAATACCTGTGAAAATGAATCCATCACTGCTCCACCACAATGAAATCCCTGCTGTGCACTCCAGCAGAGCTTTGCTATCAAAGACCATATTAAAATCAGCAGAGCTGGGGGAAATTGAAAGGAAAGTTGTGCAAAGTAGTTAAAATATTGCTCCAAATAAGAATAAATTTACATCCAAAAGAGAAATTTATGGTGCAGTCCTGTCTGACTATGTCCAAGAACAGGTCTGAGACCATTTTTGATAGGCCACTACAGAACCCACTCTGCAAATGACCAGGTTAACCACATTAAAGGAAGTTCACAGGTTCTCTCCAAAGCAGTTAATTACACAAGCTGTCGGAGAAAGGTGAAGAAGACGGAAAGTTAAATCCTCTGAGCTGCTTGACACCTACTATCTAACTATGGTAATTAGCAAGTGCTGCTTAGGGACTCTGAGAGTGGAGGCTGTACAGTATGAGATTGAGGAGATGCTGAAGGAAATAAAAAACTCATCCTGATGGAAAAAACAAGATCTGTCTAGTGTTTGAGTTTCAATTACTGTGTGCTGGGCAGATTTGGCGCATAGGCGACATAGGCAGTTGCGTATAGGGTGGCAACTGCAAAGGGGTATAAGCATCACCATCCATAGACCGATTTCTGTTAGTTGAAAAAAATATACATGCGTTCCAAATTTCCTGTTTAGCTGCCTCACAGTCTCCAGGGCTTTATGCTGTATAAACCGTGATAAAGCATTTCACTTTGCAGGTTCAAAATGAATATAACTGCAACAAGGAATTTTTAAAAAAGTATGTGCAAGCATTCCCTCTTGAAGTCAGGACTTTATGAGTCTTCTTTTGCAGCACTTGCCGCTTCATGTCCCTTTAGGTATGTCTCTTAAGGTTTGACTCATCTCGCCCAATCCTCGAGACAAAACTGCAGCAGCTCAGCTCCTCCACGCTGACTGGGTTCTGCCGGTGTGCTGCAATCTTTCAGTCATACCACAGATTCTAAGTTGGACTGTGGTCTTTACTTTTACATTCAGGTAAATAAAGACTGGCAGCTGGGAAGTAATTAGAGCATCTTTTTATCAGCGCATTACACTGTTTTTTGATCACATAACTCTAATGTGTCACTGTCCAGGCTGTAGTAAAGCTGGTGTTGCTGCATGTTGTTGTGAACATGTTAGAAGGCCATCTGACTGAGAGGCAACACTCTTGACTCAGACACTTCCTGCCAGCATCTGTTACAAACCAGCAAGAGTGGACCAACGAGCTTTAGTGGAGTTCCTGCCACATTTCACTGTGTGGTCTTTAAAAGATTGTTGGCAGCATATTTGCATTAATATTTATACTTGAATCTAAGTGGAGGGGGGCAGATTTTAGAGATCTCTTTTCCTCGTTTTTCCTTTGCTCCATTGCATTCGGCTGCTTCTTTCTATTATCAGTTTGTCACACATTTTATGCACATTTTCATGCACACACAGCAGACATCCTTGGTCTCATTGAACACACACACATATACGCACACACAAACTGCATTCTTCCCTTCCTCAAAGGGGGCGGGGGCTTTCAAATGAATTGGCCTGTGAAAAATATTGGATGATGAGAAATTGAAAAATGGAAATTCCCGCTCCCTGGCTCCAGCAGCCTCCTCAGCCCAGCTGTGATTGCTACTTTAATCTCCCCCTCAGTCTCAGGCCTCCTGCTAGTAGAAACAGCCCTTCGCTTTTAGTAAAGAGGAGGGTGAGGATCAAACAAACAACGCCAAAGGAACTTGCATTCAAAGATGAATTTTGGTCACTTTTCTTTTTTCTGCTCTTTGTCACATTTCCTGTCTAACCTGCAGAATGATGCTGTCGGCCTTGCCAGGAATCTCTGTGCCCTTTTCATTTCACCGCCTCTCTCGCTTCCTCCTCTTCATCCCAACTCCCCCATCTCATACTCCTGTTCGTGACACAGGAGGAAGACACTTGAAAAGGTGTACTGTGTTTCTCCTGCTCGCTCAGGCAGTCACTACGAGGTGCTTTCCACTTCACAACAGTATTGTGCATCAATTATTCAGAAGCCCTGAAATAAAGCAGTTTGCTTCTTCTATCATTTAAGGAGGAAAGACGGAATTGTAAATGAAAGAGGCGCAGACGTGTTGATGGTTCCAATGGTTGTGCAATTAAATACTTCACTTTTAAAAGATTCAAAAAGAGAAAAAAAAAAGTTGCAGCTTCAAACAGTGTCATCTCCTGGTTTCTTTTTTCAGGAGATCAGATGGAGAAATTTGATTATTCCTCTTCATGTTTCACTCTGTCTTTGAGTTAATAATTCATTTTCTCTTTATCAATTCATCAGGTGGTGATTAAGGTGGTATCTTCAGTTCTAAAAGACACATCTATTTTATAATAACACTGAAATGATGGTAAATGACTTGGAATGAGTTGAACTTTTTGAACTTTAAAGTAGTTACAGATTATAACACAGGTCATCATTTTTATATCGCAGTTGATTTACACATTCATTTTGTTATTGTTCTTCCATTCACACTTGACTAATTTGGATTATTTTGTGAACAACTTTTTTATTGTTTGTGGGGTCATTGAACAGTTATTTTCTCCTTACTATGAAATTTTCTTTCATTTCCACCTTATATTCACCTGAATTACTTTCATGTACTGCAATACTTTTTAAAAAGTATTATGCCTCCCCTGGCATAATTTTTGTAATATTTTTATTTATTTATTCATTTTTTTGGTGTGTGTGTGTGTGTGTGTGTGTGTGTTGCGTGTGCACGTGTGTGTCCTTTATAAATTCAAACCTTTTCAAAAATAAAAATATAAAAAAATAATAGGTTTATGTTGCTGTATTTCAAGGTTGTTTTCAATTAAGGAATAACTTGGAATCAGAGTTACACCACTTGTTTTTTCAGAAATGTCTTACTTGACAATAATTTTGCTTTTTTTTTAGTTTTTTTTTTAAATGTATTTATTTAGAGTTTCTTTTTGCATGGATGAACTGTTAGGTTTTGAAACTGGTTTTCACTAGGGATGTAACGATATCCACATCTCACGGTACGATATTTATCTCGATATTGTGGGGAAGCTCATGATAACAATAATGATGGCATAAAATGCTTTGACGAGTCATTGTTACAATATTTATTGTTAAATTCAATGTTATGACATTTTGACATGCTTGTAAAACTTTTGCTGAAGCTGAAATTCAAGTAAAAATCAAACATATATTTATTGAGAAGACAGCTCAGGTACTAGATTAAATAAACTCAACCAGCATTAAAACAGCCTATTTACTACGTAAAAAAGAGTCAGGCACAAAGAAACTGCCTCGTCTTTAGTAGTCAATAAATTTAAAATAAATAAGTCCGTCTGTCTGTCAGTGGTCGGTCAGATGTCTGAACTTCTACAGGCTCCTTGCGGAAATGATTGGAGCATCGTGATGTTGACAATCAGCTGATCAGATGCTCTTCTGCATCCGCTGCTGAAGGTTAAATGGAGAGTTTTAATGAACAGCTGATCGAGGTGGTGAAAAAATATGAAAACGTGTACAGCATGCGAGGCGTTTAATACACGGACATCACCGCATGCACAGCCCCCCCTGGACCAAGTTCGTCATTAAATATAAACTCACCAAGTCAACACGGTGATCTCCGCGGCGTCATGGCTGAAACTTCTCACGGAGGAATAACCGGACCAAAACAAACTTTCTTGTTGTCCCTGCGGCCTCCAGAACAGGAACAAAGTTCTCGCTTCTCGTGGAGTAAAACAGCTACGTCACAGTGACTTCACTGCTGTAGCTGGAGGCAAAGTGGAGTGGGTAGGGGAGTGGGCAGCCCAGTGGTAGCGTCGTGGGTTTGGGCACAGAGGACCCGGGTTCGATTCCCCGACACGACCCCTGGGTGTACCACTGTGGACCCCTGAGCAAGGTCCTTAACCCTCCACTAACTGCTGCCCGGGCGCAGTTGGTGCCCGGGGAGCAAGGTCACCAACTTGCTCTCAGGTTAAGGATCTTGCTCAGGTCCTTAACCCCCCACCAACTGCTCCCCGGGTGCTTTAAGTAGCAGCCCACTGCTCTCTGATACTCACAGTACAGATGGGTAAAATGCAGTTTCCCCAAGGGGAAATTAGGGCTCCCATACAAGTATACAAGTATACAAGTATACTCCCATACAAGTATAACAAAAAAAACAAAAAAAACAGAGAAAAGTGCACAGCAAAGACTATAGAAGTGTTATTACAACTAAAATGTTGTCTTGTTGTGTATTCAGGTGCCAGAATAGGAGGAACAACGTTTGTGGCAGTAAATTAAAGTTTTTTAGGATACGAGTGGACACTTGTGCTCAGAAAAAACTCTGACAATTATGGTTCGATGCAACGAGATAAGAAGACTGAACATAGGTGATCATCATTAATGCTCACGTTTGCAGTTTAAATACCGCTGAATGACTGCAACAAGACCCTAGCCTACAATATAAAACTTAAAAACATCAAATATGTTCTGCTTTTCCCTAAAAGCAATACAACTAATCATCATATCAACACATGAGAATGAGTGTAACAGTTACTGCATTGCAAGCATTTCCATTGGCTTAAACTTACCACCATGCAGGTGCAGTTTAGTGTTAAATGATGTTTTCCCGTTTTACGATTGTCCAGGTCTCGTCGTTCTTCTTGCTTTGACCTGGCTCAGCAAAACAAAGATCCAAACATAGATTGTTGTATTTTATAATTAGAACGTGTCGTGACCATTTCTGACATAGTTGTCAGCATCCAGTTGTTTCTTTGCTCTGAACTTCTCTTTGCTGGACACACAGATGTCCGGCCACTCCACCGTCTGCAGTGCAAATCTTCATCCTCTCCTGTAAGGTGTCTGGAAGCCAGCCTGCTTCCATCTGCTAGCGTTAATTTACTAAAATATCTGTCATGGTTCGTAGAGTGTCTGGACATATTCCCATAGTTCAAACACTGAAACACTTGTTTGAAAACTCTCCATTTATGAAAAAGCCACCAAAACCTGTTAGCTGCTGCTTGTTAACATAGCGGCTAGAGCTGCTTTTGCCTCCAGCTAAGCCCCGCCCACTGAAATATGTCACATTGTTTACAATCTGTGAAGGGGGTCTATTAAAAGTAGCAAACTGGCTCAAAAAACTAGCTAAAACTAACTGAATTGAAAAACAAAAAGTCAAAACTAAATAAAAACTGAAAAATAATGAAAAATCCAAAACTATTATAACCTTGGCCACAGAGTTATGCTATAGCTGGTTACCTTTCAATAAGCCCTGGTATGTGATGACTGCTGAAAATGTCCATGGTGGTGTTATTTATACAGAGTTTTTGTTTGATAAATCTAACAGAAGGAATAATTGACAGATAGTCCACAACAATTTCAAAAACATGGACCTGATGGACCCGTCAATAATAGCTGCATTTGCAGCCTATGATTAAACAGGCAGGGTTAACAGTGCAAATAAATGTAATTAAAGTAGATGCTTCTTCTTTTTCTTTTTCTTCTTCTTCTTTGTCTTCTTCTTCTTCTGAATTGACAGACTGAATGCCGCTTTTGGCTTAATGCCCCCCCCCCCACAGTTTAAAGACGTATCTGCATTTAGGGGGTGTCCCATTTCTGAGTCACAAAATAGCCCAAAAGACACTTGGTTTTGAGGGCTACTAAGACTGAGGGTTGAGCTTGATGGTTAAGATAGGAATTGGCATTGGCCCTTGTTTTGAAACATCATTTGCTGCTTACTTTGGTCTTGTTTAAGAGAAATTGAACTTTTGCCTTTGAGCCCTTTAGCTGGTGTGTATCCACAATTGGACTTCATTTGTATATCAATAAAAAACAAATAAAATGGAGGAAGATGAGGGAGGCCAAGACCAAAATGGAAAAATAAAATTAAAATGTTTCATGTGCAAAATGGTGTTCTAGAAGACTATCTAAATATTCTTACAGATTCATACTATATATTGTCATGGTTACACAATATAGCTACACAACAGAATAATCTTTTATAATTTTACATTTTAAGGCAGACATAATTAAAGGAAAAAAAAGGCTCACAAATAAATGGCTCACAACTGAGATCCGATTCTCATTGTTCATTTAAAAGAGCTGTTCAGAAGAATTGATTCATTCATGAACGTAACATCTCTACTATTGGATCTATTTAATTTGAGTCAGGTATGTTGGAGCAGGGAGACATTGAAAACCTGCAGGATTGCAGCCCTCATAGGACCAAACTGAGTAGCCCTAGTTTATTTATATGAATGTGTCCATCATTGAAAGTACTAACATTGCTAATATAATGGATTTGTTTTAACTTTATTAGAATTTAATTACAATGAATTGGGTTTAATTAGACTGTTTGTAAAAGTGTCTTGAGATGACTGCCTGAAATTGGTGCTATCACTTCAGTTCAACAATCCAATAAAAGATTCAAGCTGATTTGAATTGGCACTGCATTAACCTGCCTTCAAACTTTGTGTGGTGCCTCTTTTACATTTAGGCTTAGATATTGTTTAATGAGGTAGTTCTCTTAGCATATATAAATGATCATTGTGATAATCTGGAAATTAGCGTTAAAAACACTATAACTGTAATATAGTTTTTTGGTATTTTATGTGCATTTAAAAACAAGATCATATGTATGGTGACAGAAAAGTGCAACAGTTTTATTGTATAGAGCAGAGATTCAGCTGAAGGAAAAAAGCCGTTCCTCAAACTGCAGTGCAAATGTGGAAGCTTTTGTGTCTCCTCCCTGAGGGCAGTTTTATGTACAGTTTATAGTTCGGATGTAAGATGTCCTTGGTTATGCTCAATGCCCTCTACAAACACCTTTTTTGGATGTCCTCAATGCTGGGCAGCCGGATGCTATGTCTTAGAGGGTTTTGCCACAAGCCCTGAAACAAAGGGCCAGTCTGCTAGCAACATACTTTAAAAGTTTACCAGATTTCCTGGTAGAAGCTGGATTTGTTTTGGTGTTCTGTCAGAGAAGAGCGTGTTTCTCAGATGAACATGTTTACATGTTGATCTGTTTGCATGGCAAACAAAATCTGCTAACTGGGAGTAATCAAGTAATTGTAATAATCTAATGTTCTAATGTATCTACATGCACTTTTGGCATGAGCAACTTTTGGCATATTTTGAATGTTGTCTGCATTTTCTTTATCAGATTTTTCTTTCAGATACATACGTACGCATGTAAAGATGTATAATGTCCATATGTACATACATATGAACAGTCTCATGTAGTGCCAAAAAACGTTACTTCCCATGCCAGTACCCCACCTCCCCCATGCTCATGACTGATTTGAAGCTGAGCTCCGCGTCCGTTACTGATCCAGCCATGGGCCCATCCATCTGGTCCCCTCTGGAGTCACTTTCATCTCATCAGGTTGTAAAACATTTTAAAAAGTCTCTCTTCAGGTATTACTTGGTTCAGTCTTGATGTTTCAACTTATGTGTCCTGTTGAAAGGTGGTCGAGCTCAAGTCTCCCTTATCTTGGCCATGTCTCTGAGTTCTCTGGGTAGGCTGCAGCTCTGGAATAAAACAGCACTGGAAGATATTGGGTTCTTGGCAGCTTCAGGCTACGTTCAAGCGGCGACAATCAGAAGACGCAAAAGTGGTGTCTCATCTTCATCTTTTTGTCCACATTAAAACGAGCGCCGCCATGAAGAAATCTGCGTGTATACAAGGACGCAAGAGTGTGTGGAATTTGGCATGGATATGCACGGCAGGCCATTAGGTGGTGCTGTAATAGAACTCCACCATGTCTGCACGCATGCATAAAATCTAACTTAGGTCTGCTGGGTTTACGTTGTCCGACACTGTTGTTTGTGTGGGACGTCAACGCGTATGCGATGTGAGCATGGCGTGAGCAGGTCCACCATCATTTTTGCGTTTTGGACCGTGCAGACGAGAACGCAACGTCGCATCGAGAATGTCGCATCTTCAGGAAGTCCATTTTGGAATGAGTTCAGATATTTGTGTCTTCAACCGAGAATAACACTGTTGCCGTGTGAACGATAGGCACTTCCAATGAAATATTGTCATTTTTACCTGCAATCGTCCTCATGTAAACCGCCCCTCAGTCTTGATGATCCTCAAAGTTAATTTACATCTATTTTCGCAACACATTTCTTGATACACTGTTGATCACTTGCAATAACACATGTCGATGGCTGAAATGCAAAACCTCAAAAACTATCTGAAAAATTAACTTTTTTTGCAGAATGCTATTTTTAAGTATACTCAATACATAATGCACTATTTTTGGACTATGTTACTATACTATTATGTCAAAATCACAGACTAGGTATTTTTGCGTCAAAAAATATAGATAGGAGGCTTTTTCCCATTCTTCCCGGATCATTTTGCAGATTGGAGGTTTTGCACTTGGTGAAAGGTCTACAAAATGATGCCCTGAATGAAGTTAATAATAAAAATTACATGAAAGATTTAAGTTCGTTTACAGGTTTAAAGATGGGCCTATGTGGTAAATGTAATAGTTACTAGGAGTGACCTTGAATAGTTGACAGTTCGACTATTCAATTCCAGGACTGTGCTTCAACTGGCCCTCCATGCGTTTTAGGATAGATTTTAAGGTTCTTTGAGTGGTTTACAAATGTGTTAACAGTCCTGAACATTCCCATTTATCTAACCTGCTTTTACAGTAAAATTATGAGTCCTCGCAGACCCCGATGTCCTCTGGTACCAGCCTTTTAGTTGTCCCTAATGTCAGGACAAAAAACCCATGGCAAGGTCTCTTTCCACCAATTCAATTCAATTTTATTTCTAAAAGCACTTTGCAACAACCATGGCTGATCAGAGCGCTTCGCAAAGATGAAAGCAGGTTTAAAAGCAAGAGGGAAAAAAAAAGAGCATTTGGTTTTAGTCACGTGACTTTTCTGACACAACAAAGGGCGAGATTATCTTGCAGACAAATTCAAATAGTGCAGTTCTCATCATCTAAAGTGAAATCTGAAAATTTGCAGATAGGAGGTTTTGCACTTTGGCCATCAATATTATGTTTCTGTGATCCTGATCAAGAGTGCCACATCCATCTGAAAGACTTTTCACAGTTGTAGAATGTTTAGATTTAGCTAAATCTCTTTTATGGCCCATTTTTACTGAGTAAAGGAAGGTGTCTAATAATTAAAAACACTTTCTGATATGGTGCTGATCTCCATCAGTCACACCCTTCCTAATTACAGAAACACACATCACATCTACAGCCTGCTGATGGAAAAAAAAATATTTAAATAAATTTCTGGGCCGGCATCTAAATATTTCCATACTTCTTAGCAATAGATCATTCCATTAAATTCTTCCTTAACCACGGAGTGAACTTCACTCCTGCTTGCCCCGAGTAACCTGCAGCTCTTCTTGCACATCTCTGCATGTAATCAGTGGGTGGTTCAGCCCTGAAGAAAGTTGTTTTTAGTTTGTTCCTGGACTGTGATGTAGACGAGGTGGCTAGCTTATGAAATTTACTACACACAGCAAGGAGCTATCACAAAGTTCACAGCACTGCCCTCAATTTCCAGCACAAAAATGTCCCTGAAGTACAGCTAAATAATGCATCAGAGTGAGCGGCTGGTTACCTGAATTACCCTGTTTACATTCAGCCCGGTTGTCCAATTGTGAGTGCAACTGCCTGCTGAGGACCCTGAGGTGTGAAGATGGATATCCTTATCCACTGATAGGGGAACAAACCTGCCACTGGCAAACACAGCGGTGACAGCGACGAGGCACTGACTCAGCCTTTGGAGGATCCAGAAGCTGCCTGAACTGTCAGTCTCTATTTAGAATTAAAGCAGTAATCGATAAAGCAACCATTCACCCTAACCCCTCATGCTCCTGCGTCCACACGGAGGACTCATCATCTACAGAAGCTGAATTTATGGGGCTGAAATATTTTAAAACACTCCCATGTTTGTGCCTCAGTCCTCTTTAACAAATTACGTTTGCTGCAGCGATGGCCCAAGGCTGCGGCAATTATTCACAAAGAACAACACTCTTCAGGGGTAGTTTATCACCTGCTCTCCTCTTCAAGAAAAATCACACACAAAAGCCATACAAGTAATTAGACTGTCAAATGTGATGGTGTGATGGTGCACAGAACAAGCAATTAGTAGTAGGCTGATCAAATGATAAGTGAAATCAGGGAGGCTCGATGGTAAATATCAGAGCAATGTTAGATGAGAAAAGACAAACAATAGTTATCCGCTGCTGGTTGGACGTCTAAATGAAAGATGACTCAATTTCACTATGCATTCACTGATTAGTTTGATTTATTGTGCACAAAGTGGCCAAAACAGTCACGTATAAATGAGCTTTGATTTTCATAATAGCTACTGCACGTCTTTTTAAAAATATATTTCAAGACTGCTGGATAGGATAAACCTGTGGCCAAATGCTAAACGCAATTTTTCAACTAGTTTTTCACTATTTTATCCAGTTTTACAGCCACTACCTGTTTCTAGCGAGGTAATATTTACAGTATATTCAGTCAGGAAACGAGTAAAGGGACATGATCATGAGGAAGAGCATTTAAGCTTTAGAAAGCAAGAAAAAATGTATAGTGAATGTATTTACAGAACAGAACACAGGTAGTGCAAGTAAGGAATAGTAAAGAAACATTTTTCTAGACTATAACAGCATTTTCCAACAAAGACTCAAATCATTTAAAGTAATTTCACTTTCTACATTACAAAATGTGCTTTAAACTAAAATACCTGGTTAAAAATGGCAAAATAACTACATTTTCAAGACTACACAAACTACACTTCATAAATTTAAACATGTCTGTGTTGATGAGGACTCAGAGGGAGTGGAAAGGGAAGATAGAGAGGGGCAGTTATAAAACATCTTTGATGGTTGAGGATGGGGGCAAGAAGAGGCACAGACTTGGAAAAGGGTGATGCATGTAGATGAGACCCTTTCATAAAAATGGTTTTAGATTTGGGGCAATTATAACGTTCATTTCAACTGAAACAGTCATCTATTGTGAAAATGAAACGGCTAATGATTTTTTTTCCTATTAATTGTATAGCCTACTCAGGATAATGACTTCATCCACTGCTGCACACTTATACAGGTATTTCTTCAATAAGAAAAAAAAAAAACTTGCTGTGAACAAAATCAAAAAATTTCTAAGAGTTTCCTCTGCCTTATTTTCTGTTTTTGGACAGTACAATCAGGTGGTTTACTGATGCGGGCATGAAAAAGTTATGCCTTTTCTGCCAGAAGTGGTGCAGTAATAGTGCACTATTACTGCACTATTACTGGCTGAATGATACGTCACCATGCACGGTGTCCAAACTTGGTGTGTGGAAATGTCCTTGTTCCGGGCATTCATTTATGTTCTGAAATTGTTTCACCTGGGCACACAGGTGTTTCACTGTGATTGAATTAGCAGACAAGTCGCTGGTACGTGGCTGGCAGTCGGCAGAAGGGGGAACTTTTTCATGTCCGCATCTGTAGATAAGATTTTCCCAGAGTTCCTTAAAGGTGCCATGACATCAAATGTCACTTTTCCGGGGGTTCTGGGGGTATAATATGATCTGTTGTGCACTGATGAGGCCATGTGAATGTCCAGAGTGAGTATCAAAGTTCTTGTTCATTGTCAGTCAGCTTTGTCTCTGTTCAGGAACGGTTGAATCAGACAGCAGCTTATCATTCTATGTAATTCTATAATTCTACGTAATTCATTTGCTTCAATTAGAGCACACTATCAAGCAAACAGACAGCCCCCCCGCGCCCTCTCCTAACGGTCTATGCACCCTCTGCTTTTGTGTGGAGCTGAGCAGTAACTTCTGTGCAGTCAGGTCTGGGTTTTCAACCAAATGGATTTTCACCCAAATGGATTTAAAAGGAAACTTCTGCAGCAACACTGAGGGAGGCGACCACGACTTTGTCATTACCTGTAAGTTTATTTATTTTCTAAATGCTGTCTTGTCTGATCAACATGGCAACATGGGCACTTCAGAAAGTGAGCTAACAGTTAGCCTTTAGCAAAGTCCGACCACAGCTTGACCTACCTTTTCAAAATAAGGTTATAGCCGAATAAGGTGTAGCCAGTCAAAACAAAGTCAACTTGGCCTCTGGGTAAAGCTGCATATCATTACTGCACCCAAGTCTTTTACTGGGGAAGGGAGGTCTGACGTTTAAAAATGCCGTTGTTTTCTTTGGAGATTTGACATATGCAGTAATGTCAACACCATGAACTAGTTTTTACTGCTTGTCATCACTCCTTTAAGTACTTTGCAAAAATGTCTACATTTCTGTTTTTTTCTGTCAAGATGGGGTGCTGAGTGTACAATGATGAGAAATAAAATTAACTTTTTTGATTTTGGCAAATGGCTGCAATAAAACAAAGAGTGAAAAGTTTAAAGGGGTCTGAATACTTTCCGTACCCACTGTAGACATAAATTTTAAAAGGGTAAATTATAAAATCTCAGGTTTAGATTAAGATATGATATATTCCCTCTCTTCAAGCCAGCAGAGCAGCTACATGTATTCACCTACAGCTGTGGTCTCCCTTTCTCCATTCCAACGCAATAGGATCTGAATAGTGTTTGCATCTGAGTAACAGCTGGTATTTACACAGAATGTGCCCCTAAGTACACGGCCAACGTGGCATGGTACCACAGCCTACCTGATTGTGCTGATCATGTCCATCCCATTATGACCACAGTGTAGCATCTTCTGAAGGCTACTTCAACCAGGATAATGCACCATGTTACAAAGCTCAAATCATCTCTAACTGCTTTTTTGAATATGAGTTCACTGTACTCCATTGTCCTCAACAGTCACCAGATCTCAATCCAACAGAGCAGCTTTGGGGTTTGGTGGAATGAAAGATTCTCATCATGGATGTGCAGCCAAAAAATCTGCAGCAACTCTGTGATGGTATCATGCCAACATGGAGCAAAATCTCTGAGGAATGATTCCAACATCTCGTTGAATCTATGACACCAAGAATTAAGGCAGTTCTGATGGTAAAGGGGGTCCAACCTACAGTAGTACTAGAAGGTGGGCCTAGTACAGTGGCCAGTGAGTCTATTTCTCCTCCTCCCTCTTTGATATAGTCAGAAACAAACTTTTTTCTATAGCATATAATTGAGAGGAATAAGTAAGGCAGAGCAGCAGTCAGGAGATTAAACCCAGAACAGAAATTGAAACACATGCTTAAAATATGACGAATGTCTCTCTCTCAGTGTATTCACTGCAAGGCATGACAAATAAAGCTAGATTTATTTTCACTCACTGCTGACAAACCCTGTCCTTTACAACCAATACTTACTTAATGACTCCCCAAGCAACTTAACTAATTATATTTGAACAGCAGTGAATGAAGCCTGGCCCCTATAGGAGCATATGTCAATCAGTGCCCTACTATCAAAGGAAAAGGTCAATTACAGTTGCGTGTCCAAGGACTCTCTATCATAGTTTGACCTTTTTAGCTTAATGTGCCCGAAAACCCTCTGGAGTCTCATCCAAATGTCACATGTTTTCTGACAATGCTCGATTCCCCAGGCTTTAGAGTATTTACAGTGTCCTCTGCATTGATTCAGTGTGTATATTTTGGCAATAACAGCATAAAATGTTTGTTTACGTTTATATCATGATCCTTTTTAAAGAGTGCATAAAATGGCCAAATATTAAATGGTCTGCACTTGATATGTTTTTCAAAATATGCTGCTGAAGAAAAAATGAAATAAAATAAAATAAAATAAAATAAAATAAAGGGAACACTTAAGTATTACTCTTAATTCGTCCCACTTCAGGGATTTCAATCTGTCCACTTAGGAAGGATCAGTGATACTGATTTAAGACTTATCCCCAAATTTTGCGCATTCCTGTAAGGGTAGTGGTGTCCCATATGGGTGGGCAATATCGTATCGTTTGTGATAATACTGGTAGTTTTTTTGACACGGGTAGAAAATGTAATACCGTGATAACACATGATCACACATTTTCGGCCTGATGACGTCATTCAATCACACCTCAACCCTGCAGCATCTGTTTCCCCATCATTGACTCGGTCGTGATGGCTATAATGTTCGTGCCACACAATCCCGGGAAATAAATCATTTTACATGGACATAAATTTTGTTTACTGAAGCTGCATTGCTGCCTCACTGGAAAGATAAGTTGTCAGAAATCTGCGCTGCACGTGAACGCAGCGGCGACGGGGAGAGAGGCAGAGCCCACAGCCAGGTAAACTTCTCCAGCATCTGACAAGCTGATTACGTATGGAGTCCAGGAGGACTGGCCATTTGTGTGTTCTGAAGAATCACAGACCGGGTCTCGCTCGGTTCCAGCAGCATCGCGGGTTTGTCCTGACCTTCACCGCACGTCAACTCTCACTAGCCTTTAACGTAATATGTGAGATGCGGAGCGTCCGTGAGTGTGGGGATCCGCAAGAAAACAAATGATTAATGATCTGCTCCAGAGGCCACGCCGGACACAGGCTGGGTGGGAACTGACGGATAAAGCTACTAAATGCTGCTAAATATTTAACCCCCCCCACCCCCATTCCTTCTTCTCTCTTCTTCTCGTTCTTCCCCCCCCCCCCCTCCATATAAAGAAAAATGAACCCCCTCCCTATTTCTATATTTCCTTCCTTCTTCTTGAAGGCACCCCCCCCCATAAAAGAAACCATATTTTTCCTGTGATAGTAATTATTTACTTTTTTATATGATAAACTTTTTTTCTCTCTTCCTTCTTTTGAAAATATAGGGGCCTTCCTCTCATATTATTGGCAGCCACCCAACAGAGGAAATTATAAGAAGAAAACCCTTTTACCACCCCCCCTCTCTTTAATATATACGTATATATTATCCAAAGGTTTTTTAAACAGAAACGATCAGAATGCATTAAAAAAATTGAAAAAAAAAAAATTTTATTAAATTACCACCAAAGACAATTACTACAAGGTAGCTAGCAGCACCACTGCAGCACAAGTTCATGTTGACGTTAGCAGCGTCCAAGAAGTGAGTGCAGCTGCATGTGAAGATGATGGACAGAGATGAGCTGGTGGACGTTCTACATACATGAATAGTTAGAAAAATAAAGGAAGATATAGAACTAGTTTACTTGCGTGGGCTGATGTTTGTAAATGTCTTTCAAGTTGCATTTTACATCTATACCCAGTTTGTGTTGCTCAGTAAAAATAAAATGATGATTAAAGTAGTTAAAATGGCTTAACTTTAAACATTTCATCTGTAAAATGCCAAATGCAGCATTAATATTAACACATATGTGTAAAAATGTTAATATACCATGACGCAGTATGGAACTGTAAAGGCTTTATTAAAAGTGGGTCTCAGTGAAAGGATTTTACAGAAGCTCTGACTTCTCAATAACACATCAATATCGTCTGTGATATCGTCATCGAGGTATTTTGGAAAATATATCGCAATATAATTTTTCAGCGATATCGCCCACCCCTAGTGTCCCAGGGGTAGAGGGTATGAATCTAGCCCTTCAGAGCAAGCGATTTCAGATGCTGACTTGCCAAGGAAGGGCCAGAGAAAATCCCCCAAAAAGCTTTATGTCATCATTTCTATGCTGAATCAAACAACAATGGTGCCGGGAGAGGCAAGGACTCAGAGAAGAAAACTCATAAACGTACACATGTACAGAGTTAGTTACGTCAGCCAGGCTAGCCATGCTAGCTATAGGCTAAAATACTGCTGAAAAGCTTCCGAAGGCTTTTCTTCAGTTCACAAGAGACAATGAATGATAAAAAAAACAAAAACAAACAAACAAACAAAAAATTGCAATCATTCAATCTATGCTACTGCTTGGTGCGCTGTTATGGTGAGCCATATGTAGCTACGCAGTTGTTTACATGCCCGATCATGAACTATGAAATGATGTAGCGAGGGGTGTCTCAATTCCTAGGGAAAGTTACAAAGGCTTACTCCTTGGGGCTTCAATTCAAGGGTGTAGTGGTAGTGGATGAGAGCTATTAGAAGTGAGTAAGGGTAGTGGTCATAAGTAGGGGGAACATTGGGATTGGGCCTTAGAATGCTTGGGAACATCCCATGAAGCTCCTCTTTGCTTTCTTTATTCTCATTAAACTGTAAATACATGATTTGAATGTTCAAAAGTCAAAGAATGGAAATGTTGCAATTAACCTCTTCTTGACTTGGCCTATGTTTCTGCCTCCTCTCTGAAATGACAGACATATAAATATGGTTTATCTTCACAGCTAAGGGCTGTATGTTTTTAGTCTTAAAAGAAGGCTGAGACATGGAATTATAGCAGAAGCATCAGAATCAAGATATGTGTAGGTTCACCTGGAACACAATTTAAAATGGTTCTCTTATAAAAAGAAAACCACATTACTTTCAGTTAAAACCAGAGGAGAATGGTACAACTGAGAAAACCCCTTCAACTCCATGGAAACGAGCAGGATCTTCATGATTCTTTTCAAACAAAGGGACAGTCATAGAAGAACACATTAGCAAAGCTTTTAGAGCTGGAATGAAACTTTTTGCCACTTAACAGGAAAAGTAAGACCTAATTTCTAAATGTGGCTTCTATCTCCCAGAGGTTTTGCCCCACTGTGTAGGACAGACATCTTTGTAATCAGCAGAGTCTCTGCTTTCATAATGGTAATAACCTCTTTTATTTTGAACTGAAATTAAAAAAAAACTCTCACATTTGGCGTAAATAATAAAATACAGAGTTCCAAAAGGAGTGTTGGAATAAGTTTAGAAAAACTTACCTGGTTCAAAACCCTTTAGTCTGACACAACTTAAATATAATATTCACAAAAATTCTTGACACAATATACCGTATTCAATGAGAACAAAACTCTCAAAAAGATATAGTCCACAATAAAATTATATATATATATATATATATATATATAATATATATATATATATATATATATATATATATATATATATATATATATATATATATACATATGTATCAATGTATATTGATATATATTGATTATTGATACTCAATAATAACTTTACTCACTTTTGTAAATCACAATGCAACAAAGTTTTCACTATAAATCATAATCCTCAGTATTACAGTATAATCCTTAAAAAAAAAAAAAAGAAAAGAAAAAAAAAAAGAGAGAGCTTTTTACATTGTTGAATTTCCCTTCTGGGATAAATAAAGTATTTTTCATTTTCATTTCATTTTATTTTCATTAATAATACTCAATAATAATAATAAGCATTAAATCTCTTTATAATCACAATGCTCAATACAATACTTAAAGTGCTGATGACAGGACCTTAGCTTCAAGTAACTTTTCATACAACAATACACGAAGACAAAATAAGTAGTTCTGTGCAGTTAGAAGTCAATCAGACATGTATTTACGTAAATATCCAATGTTTAAAGGCAGGGTGGGTGATGTTTTCCTAGAGCATTTTTTACTATATTGCTTAAAGTCTTCTTCACACCCCAATTGCAGCCAATTAGTTAAATGTTCTGACTCAAAAATGGAAAAAAAATTAATCACCTGTGGAACAGAGAGGAATTAAAAAAACCCATATAATGAAATTCATTTCATTGGATGGGGTTGCAAACGGCCCGTGCTGATTGATTAAATGATGATTATGTCCATCAAACTTGACTGCCGGTTTTCCTTCGCCGTCTACTGGGAAGCTAACAAGCTAGCCACTCGGTTATCTTCGCCAACAACCATCGGCGTACGTGCTCCTGTGTCGTTTTGGGCGGGGGGGATTTTCTTTTTCTATTTTTTTTTTTTAATCAAGGTGGAAAAGGTTTTTATATTTTCAGAGTTTGTACAAAGATGTGAAGGATTCCATCGTCTCATTACAGAAACTTCAGCACGGGAACTTCTGCACACGGAGGCAGCTGGTGAAACCGACACGCAGCAACCACAGAATACTGCACGACAACCGTGCACACTGTCCTAAAGCTATAACACGAAACAGTAAGAATGGCCCAAACCGGCCTAAACCGGTTCTAACTTCTTCCCAAGACAGAAAAAACAACTAACATCAGGAAGCTTGGTGGACTTAGTGATCCACAAGCCTGCAGGAAAGCAACTGTCAGAGGCATTTCTTCCCCAATGTCATCTGAATTACTTCATGCGCTGTCATTCAGCTTTGCAGCCTAATGAGCCAAGTTTCATGACAGTAGCTCTTGAGGAAAAGACTAGGACACAGAGCAGGTGTCCGTCATCCAGAAGTTGGGGAGATCAATTCCAGGTTTCCCCAGGCAACATACAGCAAAAAACCTAAAAGGATTTAGCCTACGTCAAAATGAGAAGAACTGTGGATCCCATATACAAACTTAAAAAACGTAATATTATCCATATTTCTGTGCACAAAGGACCTAATATGGGTGTGATTTTTTTAGAGGACTTGTTGATTTTACATTGCACAGTTTTATGAGTCAGCAGCACGTAATTTGAAGCAGAAAAATTTGTGTCTGGGGACACGAAAAGTTTCACCATTGACTTAACATTGCCCAGCTTTACATGTCAGAGACACATAATTTGAAGCAGTTACGTGTCGGTGACATGAAAATGAGTAAAACTGTTTGTGCTCATGTCACGTATTTTTGTGAGAACAGGTTGCAATATCATGATGTTTTGACTGTATCTTGGACAATCAGATTGCTTCAAGTTGCTTGGCTGGAACTAACTGTTGCATAAATGGTTTTAATGTACCTACTTCGCAGAGGGACACAACTCCATTGCGCGTTGTGGTGTTCTAGATTCTGCGTCCTGCATTAAAGGGGAAGTTGGGTGTTTTTCAATCTGGACCTATTTTTTAGCATGAAATACATTCATTTACTTACCCAGACAGTTTTGGTGCAACTTGAATTCCTTCGGGAGATATTTAGATCCACTCCAGATCAGCGTATGTCCAATAAAATGGAAGTGATGGGGCAACCGCGCAAAGCCTCTAAATAAGGCATTATCTGCCACAAACTCTTTCATTTCACCAATGTTTTGTTACAAAACATTAGCCGGACCCCTGCCTTTTGGTGCAAATGGCAGGGGTTGGGCAGAGTTTTTACAGAACTGCAGCTCTCACAGAGGTCTGACTTTTTTCCTTCCTTTTTATGAATACATGATGTATTGACTACTGTCAGGATGGAAGGACCATTTCAACCAGTATAACAAAAAATGTTTCTGAACAGGATTACCAACTCTGGCTTTAAAACCGTATGATGCTGCACGTATCGGAGTTGTTTTATCCCTTGAGGTGAAGGGAGGAGTGTGTGGGTGTGTGTGTGTTGGGGTGGAGGGAGGTGTGTGTGGGTATGTGTGGGAGGGTAGAGGTAAGAGTGTGTGGGTATGTATGTGGGGGTGTGGTGGTTGGGGTGTCGTGGCAGAGATGCCCTGGTGCCCGGTGTGTGGGGCAGGGGCCTTGGGGCGGGTGCTGGCCCATGCTTGGTGGCCATCTGGGGGGCCTGGTTCTCCTGAGTGTTGTCCCGGCCTTCTGCCTGGGTCGTGAAATGTTGTATTAAAACAACAAAAAGCAAACTAACATTTGATGACACAAAACATCTCTGAAAACACATTACAGAAGACTAATTTTGCCAATGTTCGTCTTTAGTTTTATAGAATGTGTGCTTGAAAGTAAAGCAGCAGAATGACACCTTGAATAAAAAAAAGTCGAACAAACTCAGCTCGTTCTGCCTCATAAGTAAGCAGATACCTTAACCATTGTGAACTCTGTATGTTACAGTTTCCCATCACTTCATCCCCAGTTGGCAAACACAAATGTGCATTAGTTTCTTCACTCTGTTTTTTCCCACTTTTTTCTCTCTTTTTCATTTGGTCCACTCCTTGTTGTTTCTTAACCTTCTCTTTCCTCTTGTGTAAAATGCAGTTTTGAACAAGCATTCAATTAAACAGAATTAAACAAAATGAAGAAATTCTGAATATCAAAAGGAGCATAAGGCAAATTAAATCTGTTCAACACAACAAAGTAGCCAGAGCATCACAGTTTAATAAGGTGAGGGCTGCAAGGATGATAGAGGGAGGGAGAGACATGGCCGTCGTCCCCGAACTGATTTGCTCTGTTGGTTTATAGGAAACTCATTAAGCTTTTACATCATATTGAGTTCTTGAATGGCAGTTTGTGGCCCCCCGCTGGTTATTATATCCCCCCGATTAGACTGTCTAGCCGCAGACTCTGACTTCTCCCTCTTCTCTGCTGGCTCCAGATGACGTGCCAGGAATTGAGCTTTGAGACAAATATTGTGCTTGATTAGATGCTTCTTAAGATTAGAAAAATTCCCACAGCTTGTCTTGCATTATGCATCGGGAATGTTGCACAGAGCTTGATCTGCATCAGTTTTCGAGAAGTGGAGCCAGACAAGTCTTGACTGCAATCGCAGGCTGCAGCGGCTGATGTTATGCATGCGATGCAAAGTTCAAGGCATAGAAATCACCAACTCTTCCCTTCCCTTACAGTCAAAAGGATGCATTTAGGTAGCAAAACATGGTACCATTTCATTTTACATGAATTGGTACTCAGTAGTACCAACGGAATTCAGTAGGTACCAATAAAAGTACAGAATTCAGTACCCATCCCTATGTGTGCTCCACTGCATCACATCAGCATTGCTAAAGGTTTGCTAACCTAGCTTAAGTTATTTCCTGTTTGTTTATGTTTGCAATAACATCTCTGTGGTTAGACAACTTAGCATAGTGTTATCTAGCAACCTTAAAACAAGTAAATAACAACAGAAATAACATAAGTGTACAAAATATTTTAGAATTCAGAATGACCTTTTATCACTCTGTCAGCTGCGTGTTGAGACACATTTAAGGGAGAGCCCAGAGTAGGGTTGTCATGATACTAAAATTTCATTCTTGATACTAGTGGATGATACTTAATACTATAGGGGGAAAAAAAATTGCCCCAAAAAACCCAAAATAAAACAAAAAAACAACCCAAACAATACAACACAAATATATTAATAAATATAAGAACTTAAAGCCTCCCCCCCATCTAACCCCCTTCTCCCCTTTTTTTGCTGGTTTTTTCCTTTTCTCATTTGGGAAACTCAGTTACTTTTTTACCTCAATAAATGCTTTTCGTAATCCCTGTGGGGCTAAACAAAGTGTTTACAGAGCGATTCAATGTCCCCCCCTCCCCTCCCGCCGGTGCCTCTGGCCTGCGAGCAGCTCTATGCAACTTTGCCTGCGCCGACCTGAGCAGAACTTGCGACAACAGAAACCGCTGTACGGTGCTCAGGTCCCCTATCTACCGAGCTGCTTCCAGCTCTGATTTGAACCAGACTACCAGCGCTAATTGGAAGAAAACATTTCTTTAGCTTCACACCACCTAAACACCGGCTCCTGGCTCTCATAACCAACTCTTTGCTGGACCAGAGTGATTCACGTAGCTTGCGCTGCCTGGGTGCCGGGTGAAGCATCACTGCTTCAGGCTCAATAATCACTTGTCATGTCCGCAAAAAGTAAATAAAAGTTTGTATTCTTACCTGCTACCCGCCAACACCAGAGAAAAATATAATCCACGGCATATTTACCCGCAAATCGCGGGTAAAACGTCCCGTTTCAGAAGAAACAGGACTTTGCTTTGAGTAGAGGGAGACGTGGTGCTGCTACCAACGCAGCAAAGTAGCATCAACAAGCTAGTAAACGCTTAGAAATATATCCAGGGATCAAAATAGAGGAAAGACAGGTAGAGAAGCCGTCTGTGTGCTGTTGGGGTGTAGGGGGGGTTGAACTTTACGACAGTGAAAGGACGCCACTAGGGGGAGCCCCGAGCTGAAGTTACTGAGTTCCGCTTTAAAGATGTCAAATAAATACATTTTAAAGATCTGGTTTGTGCAGAGATACAGTCTTCATACAATCTCCAACAGTATTCTCCAAATGCTCACTGTGATTCAGAAGAGACCAACTAAAAAACTTCAACCACTAGTTAATGGACTTATTTATGTGTCCTTTTCTTCACAATACTTCAGACCAAATCAAGTAAACAATAGGAAAGACAAACTAGTTAGGGTGAATTAGTTTTTAAACTAGATCAATCAAACATTTTAAAAGATTAACTTTTTAAATGTTTTTGTCTACAATCTATATTAAAAGGTATCAATATGTAACTGTAAGCCAGGGTAAGATAATCCAGTCTCAGTTTAAGGGTGCTTGTGGGGCAGAGAACATCTCCTGCTCTGTCATGCTACTGCACGAGCACAAGGCTCGTGTGAGCGCTTCTACATGGGGCGGGGTATGCGGTAGTAACTGCCGCTCATTGAGAAAAGTACGCGCCTTCACATCAGTCTGCATGGGTCTCCAATAATACCAGAAAAAGTCACTGGATCTATTGCTAGTCACTTTTTAAAACTAAAAAGTTAATAGAGCGGTCTAAGTGGCTAAGTTAGCCACACTGTAAACAATGGGTCCTCCAGGGAGATGCTGTAGAGGAGGGGCTGCCTGCAACAGTGCCTGTTTAAAAGAGCAGAGGCGGCTGACACTTTCCAAAACTCAGCAGACGGCAAAGTAGCATTTAGGTATCGATACCCGTGCTAATTAATATCTAACTGGACACTAATTTTTAGAATCGATTAGTGTCTGAGAATCGATTTTTTGACAGCACTAGCCCAGAGACACTCCAGAAGAAACTTATTTCAGCAGCTTGTATTCCCGACCTTGTTCTTTCAGTCGCTACTCACAGTTCATGACCATCGGTGAGGATAGGAAGCTAGATCAACTAGTAAACCGAGAGCTACCTTTTGGCTCAGCTCATTGTTCTCAATGACAGTCTGATGCAGGTAGTCAATTGGCCTTAGATTTTAGGCTCGTATTGTAGCTTAATATAAACATGACTAGATGAACAGTCCCTAAAGGCTTGCACAGAATGATGGCTGCGGGACTTAATGTCCTCAGTGGTCTGGATGGAACAAAATCAATTTGGATAACTTTTTTTTTGCCAGATCTACAAAATCCAATCTTTGTAGTCCCTTCAAACTAAAGCCCATCTTTACAGATTAGCTTCATCAACTGGTCAGTTTTTTGAGGTTATGAAATGGTTCAGTCCCATGATGCTGAGTTCTTTTCACATTGTGTGTCTCTAATTTCATCAAACACTGCTGTTGATTTTCTTCAGCTTGATTTGACCAAATAGGTTAGGGTTTGAAATCCCATTGTTCAAGATTTTATTCTGACCACAATTTCATAGCTGACAACTCTCACGCATTGGCCGTGAGACTCGCGCATTTGATAGGCTTCAGGCCCACTCAAGCCACACCCCAATTTCTCACGCTGGAGTGAGGACGGACTGGCCATCTCTTTATTCTGGAGAATCACAGAACGACCAGAAGTAGGCTACCCAAGGATGGCGGTGGCCGCCCACCACAGAGGCTATTCACACAGAGTCCATGTGCCCTAACCTCCAGAAGCGCGTCATCTCCACCAGGAGTTCACCAGGACCGCGTCAGACATGGAGCGCCTGCAAGTGTAGTCCACTAGGTGGATGCGGGTACACAGCCAGCAGCAGCACTGCAGCAACAAGTTCATGACAATAGCAGCATCCAAGAAGTAAGCGGGCTGCATGATTATGATGGACAGGAGCGGCGGCGGGCAGAGAGAGGAAGAGCGATGAGATGGGCAGCCAGGTGTGATAAGTTTTTCCTTTTCCTGCTTCTTTGACGGTAACTGTGTAAACCACAAATTAAATTAATAAATAAGGAAAAATAGCTGGTGAAAGTTCCACAAACAGGTGCAGGGCAAGTATGAGACAGAAAGAAATAGTTGCTTGGGCTGATAAATGTCATTCAGGTTTCCTTTTTTATGTCCAGTTTGCCCCAAGTGTACCCAACTGTACAAATTAAATAACATAATGATTACAGTTCTTAAAACAGCAAAACGTAAAACTTATTATCTGTAAAATGCCACATACAGCCTAAAAGTAGTACAAAATTGTCAGGGATTGTTCTTTTACTAGGCCTATTTAAAGTTTAGTCAATATTACAGTTTCTACTTACAAACTGATGACTTTGAATTCAAAAGTTACATTTGTAATGGTGTATTTTAGTAAAATGTGGTATTATTATTTGTGCAGTAAGTAAATGAACCTACTGCATGAATGAAGATTTTGAATAATACATTTTATTTGACAGCGCCTTTCAAGACACCCAAGGACACAACAATAAAAACAATAAAACACAGAAAACACAAAAGGAAAAAGTTAAAATGAAAAAGAACAAGTTAAAAACAGTTGAAACACGAGGAAATGATTTGATAGATTAAATACAGTTTTAGCAGATGGGTTTTGAGTCTGGATTTGGAAAGGATGAAGCTGCAGTGTTTCTGATGTTGAGGGCTTTATTTACGGCTTTGTGTTTGGGTAATAAAGCCACATTAACATAGCATGAAATAGATAATGTGCTGTTATAATCAACTGAATACAATTTTTTTTTTTTTATTTTAATTCAATTATTGTTCATTCATGTTGAGTATAGATACATAGTTGAGGATGTCTCTCACTCCAGCTCAACCGTAAACTACTTTAAGTGCCCCAAATCAGTCACAACCTAGAGGTTTTTTTTCTTATCACCCTAAGAAGAAGAGAAAATACCTGAAGAAGATAATTTAAACACAAAGATGGCTCAGACAGAAAATGGCTGACATACTGTGAAGAGAACCAAACACTGTATGGTAGTGGTGGGCAGATCGATACTAATATCGACAATATTGATGCTGACATTGGTATTGATATCGACCGATACCAGTGCAGTTATATTGATACTTCAGTGTAAGTCTTGAAAATGATCAGAATCTTCATAAATATGGAGGATAAAGTGGTTTTTGATGGATCTGGTTCTCTGCTATGACAAGGCCCCCATATTCCCTAAACCAGCTTCTCTCACTGAGATAAAACCAAATTCAGACTTTTAAAACGGCTCCAGTGAGACTTTGGTTCTTAACATCTGGTTATAAAATTCTACATGGAAGCTTTAAACTATCGCACATTTCAGAAATAAGGAGATGTGGTTTCAGGGATCCGGTTCACCTTGGTGACAAGATATCTACATGCCAAAAATCAGCTTCTCCTCCAGATAATGACAAATTCAGATTATTATGGTATGGATAATAATTTGGTTGTCTATGCATTAATGGGTTTAAACAAACAGTGTATAGATTCCAAGGAATAATCTCCTTGCATCAATCCCTTCATTTGACAGCCCTATTCAAAAGTATCAGCATCTTTGTCAGTATCGCCAATACTAGCCCATTATTTACTTGGTATTGGATCAATACCAAATCTTGCAGTATCGCACACCTCTACTGTATGGCCTGAGCATGATGGGAAATATCCAAAAGAACTCACCACAGGCCCTACTTGCAACCGTTACAATATAACCAAATTAATGCTAATTACCAGCTGTACAGTGGTGCGGTGGTTAGTACCGCAGCCTCACAGTGAGAAGGTTGCTAGTTTGAGTCCGGGCTGGGGAGGGGGTTCAAACGATTCCAACAGTGACCTTCCTGTGTGGAGTTTGCATGTTCTCCCCATTTATGCGTGGGTTCTCTCTGGGTTCTCCAGCTTCCTCCCTCTGTCCAAAGACATGCATGTTAGGTTAATTGCAGGTCATTCTAAATTGTCCCTAAAAGTGAATGTGAGCGTGAATAGTTGTTTGTCTCTGTGTTGGTCCTGCGACAGACTGGAGACCTGCCCAGGTGTACCTGCCTCTCACCTGATAATAGCTGGGATAGACTCCAGCAACCCTGCAACCCTGAACTGGGTAGCGGTATGAAAAATGAATGAATAATGCTTCCTGCTGAAAAAAACCAGCTTAACCAGCTAAAGCACCAGCTAAAATGTGGCCAAGACACACTGGTCTAGAACCAGCTAGCTAGCTAGTCTAGGTGTGTTTTGGCTGGTTTCTAGACCAGCTAGTTTGCTGGCTTTTCAGCAGGACAGGCATGTAAAGAAACAAAACCCAAGTTTAACTCTTTATTTCATTCTGTGGATTGTGAAGATTATGGGGGAGGTTGTAGCCAAAGAGACTGTTTGGTAAACATGATTAACGGCAGATCAGCAGTGCACTGTTAACTCCAACTGAGCAGGTTAGTCTTTTAAGGAAAAAAAGGAAAACAGTGAAGGTCCTATCACTATGCCGCCAAGTGATCATGTGCCCTGGCTACTTAGCCAAGGGGATGTTTTTTTGGCTGACTGGTTAGCGTACATGACTCTCACCCAGGAGTTTGGGGGTCGAAGCCTGCCCCGTCCTTCCTTTGTCATGGCACAATAGGAATACATTTTCAGATACATTTCCTCTACCTTGTCGACATTGTTTACTATTTTTTCCCATGGCTTTCAATACAAAATGCTTATCTACAGGCAGTTTCTTGGTCTTATGTTTTTTTGCTGTGTATCAACAAAATTTTGGTTGGCTCCACCAAATCTCACTCCAAGCTTCCGTAAAAAGTTGGCAGCCCTGTAATTGTTCCTCAGAGATGGTGGTGATTCAATTAAATTCAGTTCAATTCAATTTTTGTATTTGTATAGCAATTTATGTCACGGTAGGATTCGGTCCATTTAGTTGACACTAGACTATTTTATGATAACTGTGTTCATATGAGAATTCATAAAAAAAAATGAATAACCATGCTAAGGAAAGTAACAGATTGCATCAAATCTTCTCTTTGATTCAGATTTATTCAGATTTTACAAGATTTATCAGAAAGAAAAGTTTGAAGCCTGATCTGAAGAGAGAGGGCGTCTACTTTCTGAATCTAAACTAGGAGCTGGCTCCAATGAGTAGATTTAATAATTCACCACCACTACCATCCTCCCAGATTTTAATAATGCTTTGAACTAGGGCTGAAACAATTAATCGAATTATTCGATTAGAAAAAATGATTGATTAATATTTTAGTAATCAATGCTTTGTTTAACTTTTTAAAGTCCCGCTTTTGCTTCCAGTCTGTATAAACTGCTTCCGGTTAGGATAGACAAGCGCGCCTAGTTGCGTACGTCCCGTGTGGTACTGTACGTGCTACGTCATGCGCCGGCAGGAGCTTCTCTGGCAGCGAGCTCAGGTTGCTGCCGCAGCGCGAGTTATAAAGGAAAGGAGGATGAAGAATTTCAACCAACTAACTACTGTAATTAACACACGTACTCAGCGCAATACTTAAAAAGACATGTTTTGCAAGGCTCACGCGTGTAGAACATATTTGGCGCACACGAGTGGTTTCCTCACTGGTTTCTCTGATAACTCGCTCACAACATTGTCTGCGAAAAAACAACAAAAATCCTCGTTAAGATGTGAGCACTCGCTCGCATAACTGAGCATACGTTTTAACAAAGAGCTTTTTAAGAAGATGTGTCACACTGATTAGATCTGAAATCCAAACATTTTAACTGTTTTTTTTTATCATGAAATAACTTACTTTTAGTACCTGTCAGCTTATATAGTCCCTTTTTTAATGTAAACAACTCACACCATGAACTTATTACCTGTTTCTTTTACCAAAAGGCATAACAGTAGTCGTAGGCATTTTTTAAAATATTACATCATGTTTATTGCTTTGCTTTAACTGTTAAATACAATTTTGATCAATTTGTTTAGTTATGATTTCCCTTTTGGCATGAATGTTTAAAATCAGCAAATATTAATGCAGTATGAACAGTAATGTTTAATGTAGACACAGAATCAACTTACAAATGTGATTAAATGCATCAAAGGATTAATTCAAGACTAAGGTAAAATATCATGATATATATTGTGTAATGTGACATGCCATAAAAATATCGGGATATTACTCAAATTCAATATCGCACAGCCCTACATCCGGTCTGTATAAACTATTTCCGGACACTCCCTACCAGTGGGTGGCAGTAATGCACCTACTTGTTGCGTGTCAACCACAGTCTTTGGTGCCAATTTGGACTCATTATTACTCCACTGCATCTCAGTCAGAGCTTTAAAAACATAGAGCTTATCCAATTCATTGATTCATCGATCGATTACAGAAGGTAGATTAATCGACTATTAAAATAATTGCTCGCTGCAGCTCTGCTTTGAACATTTAACCCTTTAAATAGTGTCAATAATCTACTTACAGTACTGTAGTTGTTGTGCTTTACAGTATATAAACCAATGGCTTGAACCCTCTGAAAAGGAATAACATTTATTCCAAGAGTACAGGGTGGATTTTCCCACATGGTTAAGAGGTCTCTCAGTGCATCAGTGAACATTGAAGAACTTTGATAAATTACTGTCTTTCTGATAAGATGTTCTTGCATATGTGCTAAGTTAAATCCATAATAGTGTGATAATTTATGTGTGCCTGTAAAAATTTCAGTTACCTGGAAGAAGGGGGACAAAGGACAGGTCAACTGATCCGTTCTCTTTCAGAGACATAGGGTACTTCCTCATGTTAAAGGCACCATGCCACCTAGCTCCTAAAGAATTCTCTGAGAGAAAATATGCAGCACTTCGTTCCGCTGCTTCAAGATACAAAATACATCTCACTTGGATGTTGATTGATTTAAAAAATTCCTTTTGATTTATCGTTAAAAGGGATTAATAATTTCCAGTCCATTAGTAAGCCATGGTAATTGATGAATGGTAGCATCACAAGAGATGAGAAGTTTCATTCACTTTCATTAAAATCTCATTACATGTCTGTGAAATAATTCAGAGCTGGCATTCAGTCTCTGCTCAGTGTTGATGTAAGTTGCTTGGAGTTTTTCTTATGTGACTGCTTCTTTGGTTTTAGTCCTTTTTAGAAGAGTGGTGGTAGAAAATGTGACATATAAGGCCACGGTTCTGGAACATCTTGGCTTGCAACCAACAGACAGATATTTTGGGAAATATGTTCATTACCTCTGTTGAGGAGGTAATGTTTTCGGTAAAGTTGGTTTGTCCATCCGTTCGCACCATCCATCTGTCTGTCTGTCAGCAACTTTATGGAAAAAGTACTGGACAGATTGACCTGAAATTTTCACCAGCCATGTGCCTCAGCCCAAGGACAAACCCATTAAATTTTGGTGGTGATCCGGATCACCTTCTTAATCCAGGACTATTTTGAAGGATTTTTTAGCATCATGAGATAGGCCATGTTGGTAAGGCTGTTGATGAGGTGTGAGTGCCCCCTTGTGGCAGAAGTGTGCAGCTGCACATGATGTCAGGAAACAGAAATGAAACTTATGAGCAGCAGTGAGCACGAGGAGTGAAGACTGTTGGACAGACTTCTAGCCAGTTGAATATGGTGAACTGTGTGCGTCTGTGAAGAACTGTAAGTAACTAGCTGTATTTCAGCCTGAACAGGATGTTTATTTAGCCTTTAATGTTATTTAGCTGATTTGCTTATTCAGAAGTGTTCCTCCATTCACCATGTGCCTTTATTTGCTATTAAGCTAGCTGACCTGTTATATGCCAGTTACTGTAACTGTTAGCCTTGAACACATACATGTCTAGTCCGAACTGTAAGCGATTTATTGATGATAATTAATACTGTACCTTTAATGTATTTGCTGAACGAATGTTCCTCTGGCTTTTTATTTCTGTTTTTATAGACCACACTCACTTCCATCCAGGTATTTAAATTAACTAGCCCTGGAATTTCTCACCTGTCAGCCTGTTTGTTGCATTTCTGTGCTGTTGTGATTACGAGTGACCAGTAAAGACAGTTAACTGTACAAGCGAGTCCTGTGACCGACACCCTATTGTGAACATCAAACCTCCTCACCAATGCCTAAACAGTCTTAACATCACCCTAATAGGCCAAATTTGGGGAATTTTTCCATATAACTTCAAACAAATGACTCAAGTGTTTGGTAAAAAATTACAAGAAAGGATCTCAGTGAGTTCTATAATGATTTGAAAGTTGATCCAGATCCAGAGAAAATTCAGGATACTATGATCCAGAACACACAAAAATAAGGGAGTCGTGCTGCTTTGTGGAGGTCTGCACTCTCAGAGTGCTTTTCCTTCCAGATTTCCTTGACATTGTTGACAGAATTAACAGAAAGGCTTCCGCACACTGTCCAGCATAAAGGCATTTATTTGCAATGTTTCGTTTCCAGGCTTTCATCAGGTAATCATTTCTGGTTTGTGAGAAGCCATCTTAAATAGGGAGTTGATTTCCCACAACCAAATACATTCCCACACGTAAACCCAGAAGGAACAAATTAATCATTACATAATTTATCAGAAATATCAAAGAACACAGCAAATAGATGAAAAACATTTAGAAATGGCAATTTGCATATAAGCTTAATTAAGAAAACAGACTTTTTTTTCTCTATGTCAAATGAAAAGGAAAAAAACAAAACACCCATGATCAAAAAATACGTAATACAAAATTCATATTGCTCCATCCAAACTCAGTACAAGCTTTTTAACCCGCCCCCCCCCCCCCCCCCCCAAAAAAAAGAAATGATTTGAAATTTGACAGACAGAAAATCATGATACCTTGATTTTTTTTTTTTTTTTTTTTTTTCTCCCACCATTAGTTCCCACCAGATTCTGATCCTACCAGCTGAATGTGGAGCTGAAATGAAGAATATTCACACCAGGCAACGTTTCTTCTATTGTCCAGTTTTGGTGAGTCTGTGTGAAATTTAGCATCAGTTTTCTGTTCTTAGCTGACAGGAGTGGGACATGGTTTGGTCTTCTACTGCATTCTGGCCCAGGTAACTTGCTCACTGGGTATTTTCTCTTATTCAAGCCATTGTAAACCCCAGAGATTGTTGTGTGAAAATCCCAGTAGATCAGCAGTTTCTGAAATACTCAGACCATGCCACATTCAAAGTCACTTAAATCCCCTTTCTTCTTTATTCTGATACTCAGTTTGAAATTAGGCAAATCGTTTTGACTTGCCTCCATGACTTGATGCATTGAGCTGCAGCCATGTGATTGGCTGATTGACTATTTGTGTCTTCAAGCAATTAAACAGGTGAACCTGATAAAATTGCCAGGAATGTATATTATCCCGTAAAATGTTGGTTTTACTCTTCAACTGCCTTTCTTACACTGATATTATTGGAAATGTATTTAAATTCCAATAGAGTCCATTTACTTATCCCTTATACAATTCATGGACATCAAGCTAATGGACAATGACAGTCACAAACTCAGCTGTATTTTTGCAGGGAAACTTAAACCTCACTCCTGCTGAAAACACAAAGAAATCCTTTCCTTTCTTCCTATATACTTTTTTGCCTCTTCACCCATCATCATTTCCTCAAAGTACTTGATTCTCAGCAGTGTATCCCCACACCTCTCTACCACCACCACCTCCTCCCTCTGTCATTCTCACATGCCTCTAGGCTCTGCCTTATTTCTCCCCTTGGAGTGGTGCAACTCCATGCCAATTCCTCCGAATCCATCAGCGAATGCTCCGAGGCACCACGTGACGACCAAGCGACGACCTCTCACTCCCCCCCCCCCCCCCCCCGAATCTCTTCATTGTGACCGGAGCTTTTTATCCCACGAACGAGCTGCTTCTCGAGTCTGGAGACGCAGAACAGCAGACAAGAGCACCGACCAGTGATGGTTTCTGCCTGCATGATACCAGCAGTGGAACAGAAATGTTTTTTTTTTTTTTTTTTTTTCATTTAATTCTACGGTTTTTCTTCTGGAGGCCCTTTCTGCGATTTAACCCTCTGCTGGTGTGTTCACTCTTAATTACATCTATTTTGTGGAACAAGGCGTCTTTCATCAGATTTGTACCAAAAACACATGAATGAATGCACGACAATAACAAAAAAGACACTTACTTTTTATGTTTTGTGAGTACTGTTACTTAAAAATAAGCGCCATAAAAGTGATATATTTAGATTTAATTTGTGGGAGCACATGGAACTATTTTTAAACAAACCCCTTGCCGCAAATGTACCAAAGTCCAATAAGCGTATTTCTGAGACATCATTCAGCGCTGCGTCCTCCTCTCAGAAGGCTACAGATTGAATCAAGTTTGCAGAAACACTGAATATAGCTCTGATTGCACATAAGCAAATGTTTGCGTCTCCATATCACAAACTGCCGCCCAAGTGCATCGCCACACACGGCTCTACGCTGGGATTCCACAGTTACCCCCCCCCCCCCCCCCCTCCGACATTCGTACTTTATTTGGGATTTATGTGTAGCCTACGCAAAGATCTAAATACTTCATCAAGCTACATTCAAAAATTTATTTGGGAAATCCACAAGCAACATAAATAAAATTCTGAGTGCTAAATTAATTAGAAAATTAAATTAGAAAAAGAAAAAGTTATACGCAACATAAGTGCCATACAATGAGGATGCTGTACTCCGATCTTAAGTAGGCTACTTCAAAGAACAGGGGAAGATTCAGCACCACGGACAGCGTCTCTCTCTCTCTCTCTCTCTCTCTCTCTCTCTCTCTCTCTCTCTCTCTTTTCCTAACACACACGCGCGCACAGACACGCGCACACACTGTCTCTTCCGGGCGCTCACTCGGCAGCTGGCTCCGACACAGCTCCTCCCTCCTGTGTGGTGGCTTTTCCGAACCAAAGACCCTTGGACGTGAACAGTTTCGCTGAAGAGCACTTTTTCTGCCCCCCTCCCCCCTTAAACGTTCAGACGGACAATCGAGGCGTCACTTTTTCCGTATCGACCTCAGAGAAGGGGAGTTGAGGTGTCGGAGTAAGATCTCCAACCATCTCTCACCCACCCAAATCTCTGTCAGCGATGGAGACTTGGGCTGGCTTCTGCCCAGGCTTGCACTTCTCCCTGGGTATCTGGGTGGTGATCGCCGCTCATGCCCTACAAAATGTCGAGGCGGAGATAACTTGCGCATCTTGCCCGTCGCCAGTGCAACTTCAGCTGGAGGAATTACGGCAGGGGTTAGGAGTCGACCCGACTGATGAAACGGTCAACCTAAGGAACATAAGAGTAGAGTTCAGGGAAGTCGGGGTAAGCGATCAAGATGCTGGAATGGACGGCGACGGAGAGGCAGCAGAGGATGACCCACAGTTCCCCCAAGATGCCAGTTTGGATGAAGTTGTTCTGCTCGGGTCCAGTAACGAAAGTCTCCGCAGCAGTTATAGACCGGAGACTGCTGAAGATGTTGCGCTCCGAAGGGCAAAAAGAAGCGGTTCGGAGTTGGGGGAGTTCAGCGACAGCGGCTGGACCGACCGGGATAGCGTGGAAGCGGGCGCTGCGGGAGGTCGGGGCACAATGTTAGATGGGCACAGAACAGACAGGTCCGAGTTCAGATGGAGCAGGGAGGACGCGAGAGGGAATGGGCGGCAAGATGAGTCCAAACTCACGAGCAGCACCTTCGCGCTGACGGGGGACTCTGCGCACAACCACGCGGTGGTCTACTGGTCCGGACAGAACAGCAGCGTAAGTGCTCCATCATCTTCTCTGTGTTTCCCTCTGGCTGCTTTTCAGACTTCACATTCCACGTGAACTCAGAGGGTGTTGAGCAATTTGGCAAATAAACTCCGTGACGCACAGGGCGCAGACTTTGCGCTCTGTTGTGGTTCACTGTTAACAGGTGCACTGCAAGCTACAGATGCGCACTGCGCGCGCTGTTCCTTGGAAGCTTTTCTTTACACAGTCATGAATCATACACACCGAACCTCAGTGTTTTTGCATACACCTTTTTGTTACTTTCCCAGTTCATCTGTTCGTGGCCTCAGTCTTGAATTCCGAGTAAAAATTTTCTTTGATCATTGAAGCGGAAATCATTTAAGCGGCTCTGATATATGTGGATACATGATTCATTCGTCCTGAGTGATGTGAGGTTTTCAATGCAAATTAAGTGACTGGGGAGAGAGGGACTCATAAATTTTTGAATAGCTCTCCATTAAAACCTGAAATTCTTATTACTGTTTTTTTTTCTCTGTACATCTTTGTTTTGTTTTTCCTTGAATTTTGTGATTCTTCGGAAATGAGTAAAGTCAAATTAATATGGACTGTTCATGATCAGCATTTTTGTCACGAAGGAAAAGGTGCCTCTTGTTGCATTACCACACACTTTCTAAAGGGGGTGTCCGGAGGTTGGGTCTTACCCCCATCTGCATTACTACCAAGGAGACGCGTGCCTCCTTGAAAATTGTCCCCTAAATACACGAACTTTTAAATTAATATCATAATCATAGCCAAACATTTAACAGAACAGTTCACCACATTGCAGGAAATTTATTTCCGTCCTTTTTAAAAGTAATTACATATTAGATGGCCCGTTTAGGAGAAATTGCAACTGAACTTCTTTATCATGGACACATATTGTGACAAACGTGCATGTGCTGTGAAAGGTGCAGCCGGCTGCTGTAATGTCTGAATCTTTTCTATAATAGTTGTCACAATCACAACAGCTGACCCCTAAAAATGAGCATAGTCAATTCTTCCCCATCTCTGCATGTAAACTGGATAAATATGCGCCACCTCATCAGACAGTGATGAAACAATATGAATCAAGCTCTTTGCACGGACATGTCAGCTGCTCTCACGGTTCCTCTTTGGCTTTATGAGCTTAATTTGTTGTTGTTGTTGTGGCTGCTTTTGTTTTATTCTATTTGGGAGAAAAAGGAGGAAAATTTCTGCATATTCAGTCATGTCTGAGCTGATTAGGACATGGTGCATGGACTTGTTTTTTAACCCGCAGTGAAGACTAAGGCACTGTGAGAGGAACATGTTTGCATTTGTGTGTGTGCTGGATGGAGAGGGTGAGGAGGTTATCATGTGCTGCTGGCCCTTAGCTTTAAATCTTTAATAATTGTCTTGCAGACTGAGGCTGCTCTTTGAATGCATTTTTGTTCTGCCCCCCCCCCAACCACACACACACACACACACAAAAAACAGACAGAAGAAAGAAAGAAAGTC
Source organism: Atherinomorus stipes (assembly GCA_023101725.1). Classification (NCBI taxonomy): domain Eukaryota; kingdom Metazoa; phylum Chordata; class Actinopteri; order Atheriniformes; family Atherinidae; genus Atherinomorus; species Atherinomorus stipes. The sequence goes on along the minus strand of JALJCO010002126.1, from coordinate 220,578 downwards.
TGAGCACTCAGAGCATCCTCAAGAGGAGATCAGCTGCTTTATTTTCATTGGCTGCTGGTGCTTGATGATGGATGGGGGGAGACTGATCCCCTGATTGCGGTGAAGCGGTCAGTCACTAGGTTATTAAGAACTAATTAACTGGATGACTGACTCGTTAGAGGAACTACTAACTTGGTCTCAGTCATGTCAACTTTTTTTCTCCTCAGCATCGTGTGTATTTCTTTTTAACTGATTCGACTACATGTACAGTTGTCATGAGAAACATGGCGGCAGTTCCTGGTTGAACGAAACCTTCTGAGGTGTCTTATCTGTCAGCTGCCAAAGCAACCACAAAATAAACAAACAAATAACCAGATTTAACAGTTTAATGCTCTTAGAAAGCTACTAGATCTTTGACAGGTCAAGTGGTGTCAGCAGGCGATTGTGTGTTGACAAATGGTGGGATCAGTCTGTAAATTTTGATTCTAAAACTGGTCCCCTCTGTTTCCACTTTTTTGTCTCTAAGACAAGTTTATTTTCTGTCCCACACTGTTATCGCAGAGCAGAGTTACTGTTCTAAATATGGCAGCAACCAGTCCATAATAGCCTGTTTTTGCTTCCCAGATCACATGATCTACCATGTTCATAATCCAGACCATTGGTCTCCTATCAAGCATCCATGTTAGTTTCATACAGTCCTGCAGCGACCCTCTGATCATAGCTGCAGCTCAGGGAGACTTAACGAAATATCTGCCTGAAGAAAAGCTGGTTCTGATAAAATATATTGGTCTTGTTCTCTTCAAAGAGCAGACTTTTAACTTTTTAAAGTAAGTCTGTCACATTTTTTTGTTTGTTTAGTGAAATATGAACACAAACTGCTGGGGATGAGAAATGTAGAATCACAGGCTGAACGGTTGCAAATGCCTCTTTTTTTAGATGTTGTTTGTCTTCATTTTCTGGCCATGTTAGGTATGCAAGCATGTGGCAACCTGAAAGTTCTTTGTTTGTTTGAGATGCAGTTGGTTTGTTTAGGATTGTCTGCAATCATACACAGTACTTAGTACTTATAATAAATAGATTTATTCTACTTAGGGATAGATATGACTTTAAGCACCAGAAAACATCCTGATGTATTCATTTTGTTGTAGCTGGGGCTTGATTTTCTATGTTTTATGCATGGGAAGCCTACAGTCATTCAAAAATGGACACATTATATTGGAAAAATTAATTATAAAACATCTGCAGGCACTTTGAACCTTGATCTAGTGATCCCTTAAAGCGTGCTTGCCCTGTTACAGGACCAAACCCCATCTATTATTAAAACACAACTTGCTGCCACTTTTTTTTTTTTTTTTAAGGTTGCAGAGCGTGGCACATTCAGCAGATATGTTGCTTTGTAAACCTGGATGCTCCATTGTTATGACTCATTTCTGCTGCATCATAAGAGAATAACATTACTGTCATTGTTTCAGGTCTCTACTTACATCCTAAGTCATTGTTTTGACTTGGTAGATGGAGGAGAATTAAATTTTTGTTGGAGATTTTTGCTAATCTCTAGAATGTGTTCATTATTATGGTTGTAAGGTATTAGAGCCATTACAGGCTGAATTTGGGGAGGGATTTTCCAGCTAAAGCATGATGAAAATAGATTGTTTCCACATATTCAAATAGACCCTTTAGATTTAGCTGCAATCTAATTAAAAGACTATATAAATGGGGGTCAGAAGACTCTCGTACTAGTCATTTTGCAAGTCATGAGCGTTTGGAAGTCCTGACAGAAACTCATGCAGGCATGTTCTGGAGGGCATCCACCCTGTTCCACTAACCTTTAGCCAACATGCCAATTCCCTGCACCCTCAACCATTTCACCTCCCCGGGACTAAATGCCAAAAATAAAAATGTAGATGAATGTAAGCTGGCTGACTGGAAGGCTGTTTGGTTGACTGATCACAGCATCGACCATAAATTCACAACCTCGCCGGTTGGGAGAATTTTCTCTGGGTCTTATTTCAGGCAGATTGGTCGGCCGTGTCTTGTACTGTGACTACCTGTGGGAGGACGCATGCTGCCGTGAGTTCCCCGGGGGGTGGTGGCGTGTCCTCTGAGGCGTGTACACAAGGCTAATGCACTCTCACTATCTCTATGTACCTGTCCAAGTCACCATCTTCGCCCCCACCGGCCTACTTCTGTTTCTGCCTGTCTGCTGCTGTTGCATGTGGCTCGTGTGTCTCTGCCTCAGGCTTTTGCAGGTTATCTCGGAGCCTTAACCTCAGATATTAACTAGTGCTGTAATGGTAGCCATGTTGAGACAAACTGTCATTTATAATATTCATGAACATAATTCCAACGGAGCATCCCCGCAGAGGCGTGACAAGTTGTTTCCTGAAGCATTTTTGAGGCAGTGTTACCTCTCAGCCTCAGCAGTCATGAGCATAATGGCATTGTGAGTGACAGCTTGAATACAAAATGGATAGCTTTGATGGTATGATCTTGAAACATTTATCTCTTCCAAGGAAACCTTGAGATGGCTTCTCAAAAGCATAATCAAAATGAATATGTTCTTTTAAGAAAACCAAGCATCAGCATCTGAGGGCATCAGATGTTCAGCTGCCACTTTTTTTTTACATTTACTTCTTGATATTTGCCTCATGCACTGCGGTGTGTGACACTGTCTTTGTTGTTTTGTACTGATTTCAGGGCAGTATGAAAAAAAAATCAGCATGATATGGTGCAGATGAGGTGCGACTCAAGTGGTCTTTAAAGCCATGAGAACTCACATGGAGGCAGGGCATCCATATCTGGCGAGTCATCAATAGAGCTGTCTGTGTTTGAAATTCCCAAATCCTTTTTGGAGGAGCGAAAAAAAAAAAAAAAAAAAAAATTAAAGACTTTCATGAGCGATATTTTAAAAGCTGAAATGCCATGGTGCAAACACACACCCACACATATTCCAGCACGTGCAAACCATTAAAAACTCTTGCTTGCAGGGTATTGGATTCCTCCAGACAAGGTGTTGATAAATGATCTCATTTTTTAAAGGATCTGAATGCTTTGGATGGTTTTTTAATGCTTAGCAAACCTGATTAGTCACTACTTGCATCTCATAAACATTTCACAACATCCATTGTGTGAAAATAAAAAGGTCAGAGAAGCCACGTCTTGCATTCCCAAACACCATCTCCTCAGTGAGAGGAGCAGATTTGGGAGACACGCATTGTTCACTTCCCATCAACCCATCCCATCATTTAGGCAAAACGGGTGACGCGAATACTTTATAAAGCCGTTTCTGTTTTTCCCTCTCATGCTACCCTGGTGGCTTTTGCTCTGGAGGAAGAGAAGGAGAGAGAGAAAAAAGTAAAGGAACACTTCCAGCGAGTCGTATCTCTTTTATCCTCGATCTATCCCTCCTCCTAATCCTGGTCTAATTAGTGTCCTCAGATTTCTCATCCCCTGTTTTTCTCTGAGCCTTTATAGTGGCAAGAAGCCAAATGCTACATGAATGAAGAAGTGGCTCCTGGCTCCAGTTCCCAAACCAGCATGGTCAGCCTGACCCTCCTTCTTGACCTCCTTTTTCCTCGGAGAGTGATTAAAAAAAACAACAAAAAAAAAAACATATTATGCCATCCCACATTGTCTTTTAAAACCTGCGTTTGGAAAATTTTTGCAGAGTAAAATGTGGAGAGGTTTTTTCTTATGGAAATGGGAGCATGCTGCATTTCAAAACAACAAGGATACACACATGGCTCTCAACAATACCAAACTCTCATGACTGCACACACAAGCCCACTCTTTCCTCCAACCAGGAGCAAGGTAGGGCAGCACATTTTCAGCATTTTATAACTCCTGTTAAAGGTCACAGGATGCACTCAACAGTCGCATAATGCTAAACGTCTCCTCGCCACAGAAACGCTGCAACATTAAGGAAGCCATTCAGGAGGCAATCCAATCAGAATGCACTGCACCTGCTTCTGCAGCACACCGTGGATCTCAGATCACATCAAGCTGCTAAAAGGCTTTGAAGATATGTGTGAAGTGGAACCCCAGCCGGCTGGACGAGAAGCTTTAAAGGCTGCGTTCGCCAAACTTAATGGTCTCATTATATTTCCTGTGTGATTGCCACAGTGGCTGATGGAAGCCACCTCACTATGACTTCAGAGTGCTGAATATAATCTTACTTGGCCACTGATCATGGATTGCATCTCATACAACTCTGTTGACACTATTTGTATGAGAGAGAGTATGAAGTATGTGTGCATTTTTGTCAGAAATTGGTTTGTACAAGTCTCATTTGATTTGACTTCCTTTGTGCAACTGCACATCAGAAAAGGTTGGTACTAGCGGGAAGATACAAACAGAAAGGGGGAAAACCTTTTTTTTTTTTAATTACTTGTATTTCCTTGCAGACAAGACAGTTTATGTTTTGTCTTATCTACTCTATCCTCTTTAGTAATTTGCATTAGTTATTGTATATCCAAATGTGGTTTTGCATCATCTTATTGGAAACAGCATGGACAACCCTGAAAAAGATTTGGTCATAAAGGTGGCATTATGTCACTAATCCCAGTCAACTTTTCTGCCATCACAGAAGTGGAAATGAGCCATGCCAAGAACACATCCAACCTTATACCATCTCAGTACCAGGCTTTTGGACTCGGGCTTGTCTGATGCTCCTTTTTCAGCTTTGCTCCATTTCTTTCAAATAAATATCTGAAATACCACTTGGTCGGACCACAGTCCAGGTTTCCACTGTGTGATGGTTCTTCCCAGATGCCTCGGAGTCCAGGGAAGTTGAGGCCACCTCTGGATATCTGGACAAAGTTAAAATCCATCCATCCATCCATCCATCCATCCATCCATCCATCCATCCATCCATCCATCCAACACTCTCTTCACACTAGAGAATTCCAAGATGTGTCCCAGGCCAGAAGGGATATATATAATTCTCCCAGAAAGCCATGGGTCTGCCCCAGAGACTCCTCCTTGTAGGATGTGCCCATAAATTCTCCAAAGAGAGGCAATCAGAATGTATCCTAATCAGAAATCCTTGGATATAGAGGAGAAGCAGCTCCACACCAAGCTCCTTCTAGATGTGTAAGGTCATCATCTGATATCTCAGGGTGAGCCTGACCATCTTCTGAGAGAGGCCCATTTCAGCTACTTGTATCCACAATGATATCCTTTCAGTCATTACCTCATCCTCCTGACCATAGGTTAGGGTTTGGAACAGGCTACTAAAATAAGAAGTTTTGTGTTCAGCTCAGCTCGCTTACTCCATTCTACCATGACTTGCAAACAAGATCCCAAGATCTACATGAGGCAAGTATTCGTTCCCAGCCCAGACAGTTCACTCTTTTCTTATTGAGAACCACAGTCTCAGACTCAGAACCAGGGGTTGACTTTCGTTCCAAAACGCGTAAATGGCTACTTTCCTCTTGGATCGGTAGGCTAACTTGTATGCTATCATGGCTAACATTAGCTGTTAGTTCTAAACTCCTCTGCTTTACTTGTTGGACATGTTGCAGGCTGCTGGTCGCTTGCTGTATTGGCAGCAAGCCTGGCAATCAAACAGCTGGAGTTGTTTTTTCTACTGTTGCAACTACAACCTAGACACATGTGATGTCCACATTCCATATTCAGCCTTTAAGTGGCATCTTTGAATGTAACTTTGTAACAGTTCTTGATAAAAGACAAGACATGAAGTATTCTAAATTTTTACTGTCTTCAAGAAAATGGTTCAGATAGGCTTTATGTATTTACATCACTGATCCAGCCTTTTTCTTGATGTGTTCTATCACTTGGTACCTGAATAGGCTATAGGGCTGTGTTGAAAAAATCGAATTTTCCAATTCTGAATCGATTCTCATATTAATTTCCAAAGATCGATTAATATGTCCAAAGATCGATTTTTCTTATCTTTTTTTTTTAAAATGACCATTTAATGTACTGCCCCCGCTTAAGTGCAGTCGCTCCGCTAGGGGGAGATAGTGAGCTGGACAGATTATAGGACTACTAAAGCTAGTGCAGTGCCAGAAGAAGACTAAGTGGGGCTGGTACAAGTAGTTCCTAAAAATTCACTTTAAACAGAGCAGAGGAAACATCTGCCTGTAAGTACTTTAATAAAGGCAGTTAATGTTCATGATCCAGGGGAAATTGATACTTACCATTTTGTATGTTATCTTTGAAGTTACAACGTAGATGCTAATTCCGTTGGCATGTCAATGGCATTTTCCATTAATAGTTAGCATCGAGCTAGCGGGTTAGTCGCTAGTCGTTTTAAGTTTTAAATGCTGACTTACTGTGTATTTTGCCTCATCGAATCATAATTTTGTGAATTTTTATTATTTGTTTCCTGTAATTTGAATTACTGTTGTGACTGCAGTCTTTTTAAAATTGGAGGGTATGAATAATTTTGTGGATGACTGTATCTGGGGAGAGGGTTTGGTTTGGTCCTTACAGCCACCATTAACTACATTACTTCATTCATTCGTTCTAGAATATTAATATAATACTAGCATAAATATGTTGCATAACTACAGAGTTTTGGAATTCGGGTAAAAGCAAAATTTGTTTTCAATACCAGCAAACCAAATTGAGATTGAATCGAGATCGGATCGAGATCGAATCAAAATCGGATTGGATCGGACAGATGAAAAATAATCGATTCAAAACCATAAGAATCGAATCGAATCGATTCTTGAAATCTGAATCGATACCCAGCCCTACCTGAATATGGAGTACCACCTACTGAGTGGTTTTAACATGCAAGGACTGACTTGAATATTGAGCTTTCACTCTTCTAGATCCCAGAGGTTTTTTTTTTTCTTTAGTCAAGTGCTATACCTTGTAATGTTGTCCCTTGCTATTTCCAGGAGATAGGCGGAGAGAGGAGAGCGATGAGCCCATAGTGGTGTCAGACCACAGCAGAGCGAGTGACCACAAGCTGGGCTTCTCTCTTGTTCTGCCTCGCTTTCTATTTTCTTCATGTTTTTTTCCTTTTCTTCTCATCCTCCGTTTGCAGACACTGCTTCTCCCACACTTTTCTATGAAATCACTAGGTCACAAACACACAAAACTGCACACACCCAGACCCACACACACATTCAAAAGCCAGAATCACGCAGATACAAACACGCACTCTCAGTACCACGTCTCACTCGGTCGGATTGAATAGTGTCATGCCTGGAGGAGGTTGTCACTGACAGAGACTAATGTTGACACATCGCACCCCAGGACCTGCAGTCAATTAACACATTGTCTAATTAAAGTGATCTACTGGTTTATCTATGAGAGATGGAAGTGGTTGTAAAATGTATCTACGCTGCATTAACTTTACAATCAGGTCTGCTTCTTTATTTCCATTTGGATTTTAATGGTAATAACCTGCCTTAATGCCCCCCCCCCCATCATTAACTGAGCAGATTGTGTAAGCATCTTTCATTGATGGCAGTGAGTGATTGATGCTTCTGATTTTGGATTTGCTTTTCCTCTTAATACTCTAAAGCTAAAGTATGTCTGAACTTGTGACTGTCCATAACATCTGGCGTGGAACTCTGCCTGTAAAGTGGCCTTAAATAAATCATCTTTCATCTGGTTATGTATCCCCCCTCCCTTCCCCCAGTTCGTTCATACTTCTTTTGAATATGAAATGCATTACGGTTCCATCACACAGTAATTGTCTTTTATTTACCCAGCCTCCATGTTGAGCTTCTTTAAAAATTTAATGTTGCTGTAAGAGTTATTTGGGCTGCTTGGTGCGAATGGCACCATTATAAGCTCGTCTTATACAGGATAGAGTGACTGGCCATGGATATCAATGAATTATTAATCCTCAAGCTCCTTTAAAGGTGTTTTCTTTGAGGGAGGATCTTACACAAGAAATTGGGCTTTTTTAAATCCTGCTGGAAAAAATACTATTAGCTGCACAGAATAATCCAGATCAATGTGGAGCTACCATTAATTGGTTGGTCACTAAATAGACACTAACACTGTAAGCCTGTGTCATTTTATCACCACTGTGAGGCTAGAAAAAAGCATTTGAACATTCAAAGCACTGACTGAAAAATGAGAACCAGAGCATGGTTATATGAAATTAAGTAAGTTCATCTTTATTTAAAATGTCAGTTCTTGTTAAGGCACTAGTTATGTTTTTAACACTCTAAGGGCCGGATCGACTAAGATCCAAATTTGTGCGTAATAACTTGCCTGTGCAATGGGGGGGGGGGGGGGAACCATGTTTTGTGGGTGATTTACTAACTCTGAGGGTGCTAATGACAGCGGGTGCAAGGTTCGTGTGGCAAACTGCGAGAGACGACAGCACAAAAGGAAATACGACCCTATGGAGATGGAGATATTGGTGGAAGAGGGAACTGAAAATAAAATGTAAAATAAGTATGATAAATATAAAAATTTCAATAATGCAACAGGTATCTGTGCAGAACCTCAGAGGTGGCCAATTTATGAGGACATGGATCAGGAGCTGCTGAACAAATGAAAGTGTGCCGCTTCAAACATGGTCTCTGACATCTTTTTCACACAAGGTCTGCGCTCTTTGGCACAATACCAACGGCTTCAGAGGCTTGCACTGCCAGGTGGTCCACCCGGAAAATGTAAATGTGACGTTGGCAAAAAGAGGAAATAAGACAATGCCAGCACAGTGTCAACAGCTCTAGCAGTTTGAGCTGCCACATGATCGTGTGATCCAGTCTAGCTGCCTTAATCTTAGTTAAAATGTGATGCTGGCAAAAGGGGTAAACAAAGTGGCTGCAAATTTTCTTTTTCATTTGTCCAAAATATTTAAAGGGACTCGAGGCAAGATTAAGAAACGAAGCTTGCGACTGCCGTGACTGGCGCTTCAGGTAACTGCAGTCACGAGCCAAGCCATCACGGGAGAGTGCACAAACTGAAGCTATAATGTTGTGTACTACGCTTTTTCTTCGTAGTTACACTTTTTAGTGGTTTTTCAGTTGATCTGGATCGTTTGCTGACGGCAGAAGAATCCATAACTATCGCTTACAGTGTTTGAGTTTACCACGACCTCCTTCTTCCTGTATCAAAACTGCGGATGTAGCGTCATTTGACGTCACGTCTGCAAGGCAGCGCGGGAAATTCGGACACCGAATTGCAGCGTATTTTGCCGGACACAGCCTGTTCACAGCAATGGAGAGAGACTTGGGTGGAAATATTATTTTTGATATTTAGCGCTTCATCACCCATTAGTATTAAAAGAAATGGACATGCATGTTTTGTTTTTTTTAAATTCCTGCCTCTAGACCCTTTAACAGCCATGTAAAATAACAATGTTTGCTGTGTTGATTTTTATTGAATGCCTGTCCAGCATTGTACTCGCCCGAAAGACTGAAGCCTATTGTGTGCAAAGCTGCCGTTTGCACCTGTTTTTCTGATGTACTAAATGCAAAAACAACCAGGTGCAATCCGTCTCACAGTTGATAAATCACTTTGCGAATGCTAAATTAATATATTGACATTTTCTCCTCACATCACACTCACAATTTTGTGTAAACGCCCCATCGTGCATATTCATTACAGCAGTCATACTATCTGAATAAGATGCACTATTTAGCACCTTTGAAAGACACAATCCTTTCTGTATGCTGTTGGTAGATCAGTTTGTTCGTTTGTTTGCGTGTGCAATGAGGTAGCTCAGATTTTTTTATACACAAACCTTTGATAGGTCTGGCCCTAAGACAATGACAGATTTTGCATTTGCTAGCATCTTTTTTTTTTTTTTTTTTTTTTTTTTATTAAAAGTCTTTCTACACTCACTGGCCACTTTATTAGGTACACCTTCCTAGTACCGGGTTGGACCCCCTTTTGCCTTCAGAACTGCCTTAATCCTTTGTGGCATAGATTCAACAAGGTACTGGAAACATTCCTTAGAGATTTTGCTCCATATTTGACATGACAGCATCACACAGTTGCTACAGATTGTCGGGTGCACAGCCATGATGTGAATCTCCCATTCCACCACATCCCAATGGTGATATATTGGATTGAGATCTGGTGACTGTGGAGGCCATTTGAGTACAATGAACTTATTGCCATGTTCAAAAAACTCTCTGAGATGATTCACGCTTTATGACATGGCACGTTATCCTGCTGGAAGTAGCCATCAGAGGATGCTACCCTGTGGTCTTAAAGGGATGGACATGGTCAGCAACAATACTCAGGTAGGCTGTGGTGGTTAAACCGCCACATTGGTACTAAGGGGCCCAAAGTAAGCCACGAAAATCTCTCCCACACCATTACACCACCAACAACAACTTGAACCGTTTATAAAAGGCAGGATGGATGCATGCTTTCATGTTGTTGACACCAAATTCTGAGCCTACCATCTGAATTTTGTTGCAGAGATTAAGATTTCTCCATCTTCTATTGTCCAATTTTGCTGAGTCTGTGTGGATTGTAGCCTCAGTTTCCTGTTCTTAGCTGACAGGAGTGGCACCTGGTGTGGTCTTCTGCTGCTGTAACCCATCTGCTTCCAGGCTGGACGTGTTGTGCATTCAGAGATGCTCTTCTTCATACCATGGTTGTAATGAGTGGTTATTTGAGTTACTGTTGCCTTTCTATCAGCTCAAACCAGTCTGGCCATCCTCCTCTGACTTCTGGCATCAACAAGGCATTTTTGCCCACAGAACTGCTGTTCACTGGATTTTTTTCCCCCTTCTCGGACCATTCTCTGTAAACCCTAGAGATGGCTGTGCGTGAAAATCCCATATCAGCAGTTTTTGAAATACTCAGACCAGCCTGTCTGGCATCAACAACCATGCCACATTCAAAGTCACTTAAATCACCTTCCTTCTCCATTCTGATTCTCAATTTGAACTGCAGCAGATCGTCTTGACCATGTCTACATGCTTAAATGCATTGAGTTGCTGCCATGTGATTGGCTGATTAGAAATTTGCATTAACGAGCAGTTGGACGGGTGTACCTAATAAAGTGATCGGTGTGTGTATAGGTCCATTTCAGAAAAGTAAAGGGCTTCTTAGACTTAAACAATTGTGTGCAAGGTCAATAATTAGCTGTCAAGCTGAACTTCAGAAATAATGTGTGGAAGCATTTTTTTTTTTTTTTTTTTTTATCAATGTTTCTGTCTTTTTGCATGCTGTGATTACGTTATCTGTCAATGCTTAAGTTTAGGTCCCAAAACCACTTCCAGTAAGGGTAAAAAAATTACATTTGTGCAGCTCAATTTTCTACACATACTTGCATATTTTATAAATTCTTTATAACTCTCTCTCTTTGGTATATACACTATATTGACAAAAGTATTTGCTCATCCATCCAAATTATGGGAATCAGGTGTTCCAGTCACTTCCATGACCACAGGTGATTCTGGCATGGAACTGTGATAGGATGCCACCTGTGCAAAAAATCCAGTCATGAATTTTCCTCACTCCTAAATATTCCACAGTTAACTGTCAGCTGTATTATAAGAAAATGGAAGTGTTTGGGAACGACAGCAACTCAACCACGAAGTGGCAGGCCACGTAAACTGACGGAGCAGGGTCAGCAGATGTTGAAGTGCAGAGTGCGCAGAGGTCACCAAATTTTTGCAGAGTCAGTCACTACAGACCTCCAAACGTCATGTGGCCTTTATATCAGCTCAAGATCAGTGGCAGAGAGCTTCATGAAACGGATTTCCATGGTCAAGCAGCTGCATCCAAGCCGTGCATCACCAAGTGCAATGCAAAGCATTGGATGCAGTGGTGCAATGCATGCCACCAGTGGACTCTAGAGCAGTGGAGGCGTTCTCTGGAGTGACAAATCACGCTTCTCCATCTGGCAATTTGATGGATGAGTCTGGGTTTGGCGGTTGCCTGGAGAACGGTACTTGTCTGACTGCTTTTCTAACCGGTACTTGTCTGACTTCCATAATCCCTTTGGAGGGTGTTGGGTTATTTTTCAGGAGCTGGGCTTGGCCCCTTAGTTCCAGTGAAAGGAACTCTGAATACTTCAGCATACCAAGTCGTTTTGGACAATTCCATGCTCCCAACTTTGTGGGAACAGTTTGGAGCTGGCCCCTTCTTCTTGACTTCCACATGACTGTGCACCAGTGTGCAGAGTCTGGTGTGGAAGAACTTGACTGGCCAGCACAGAGTCCTGACCTCAACCTGATAGAACCTCACAAATGCACTTCTGGAAGAATGGCCAAAACTCCCCAAAACAGACTCCTAAACCTTGTGGACATCCTTCCCAGAAGAGATGAAGCTGTTCTAGCTGTAAAGGTGGACAAATGTCATATTGAACCCTATGGATTAGGAATTGTCTGTCAAATATGCTCATATGTGAGTCAAGGCAGGTGAGCGAATACTTTTGGCAATATAGTGATAGCGGGCCAATAATGGGTTTCGGATACATCTTGTAGGCCACATGTAGTCCAGATGTCAGTTCTTGGCTTGGACATGGATCACTGTAAGCGTTGTATGGGTCAGAACTGGTTCAATATGAGGAGCTAGTCTGAACACAAATTATAGCAATTTCCTCGCAGGCCACATGATCGTCATCTGTTTCAGTTTGGCAGTCATGTTCAAATGATGTTGCCATAACTCAAGGACAAATATGGGCCAAACAAAACAGCAGATGCAGGCCTTAGTTGGGTCAAACATTTTTCGCTCTCTGGGAACCTGTGGAAGATCAATTTATTTTAAATCAGGTGGAGCAGGGAAACATTTCCATCCTGCAGAATAGTGCTCCCCAAGGGCCAGAGTAAGGCATCCTTGGTTTTAATAGATATCTTCAAAATATACCACCAGAAAATCTCCTTTTCCTGGCTCACCAAGTAATGAGTCATGTACAATACACACAATTCATGTCCATCAGCAAGAGTAAAGACACTGTCTTTGAAACTGTTTTGTCATGATAACAAGTCGCAGCGTTACCTGTAAAACAACAAAATTCTCCGTCTGTTCATTTGAACAAATGAACATTCAACCTTTTTTGAAGAAGTTGTCAGGAGCGGGACCTTTCACCCAGTTAACCTCAGACAGCTTCTTTACACTTTGGAGCCAATAAAGGAGAAGTTTGTGACTTTCTGTTGTACCGACATAGGAATTTACGATTTGATGTAACTTCACCACATAATTAGGTGTCAAGACGTCATCCTCCTGTCATGTATTTCTAGGAGACCAGGTAGGAGCTATATTTTTGAGGTGGCTAATGTTACATTAATTCTGAAACTGAAAATTTACTGTATCATTATGACTTTTTGACGGTCACTATGACTGAGAAAAACAGCTTTTTTATTTTTGTTGATTGGAACTGAGGGACAGAACGAGAAGACTTTTTATATTATTTTTTGTCAAACATGAAAAGGCACTTGTATATAAAAAGCTTCACTTAATCACTTTTATGGAGCACATTCATCACACTGTGTAAGATTCGAAGAAAAAATATCTGTCAAGTGGTACTGAACATGTCTGAGTTCCTATTTGTTTCAGATGTTCTTGGGGTTGGTTCCTGAATTCAGTAGATAAACTTTTGCTCTTGTCATTTAGTTTAAGTTTTAAGCCAGAGGGATGAATCTGTTGCATCCAGCTGGTTGTCTCTGTTGTAACCAGAGATGAGAAGAGCCGTTATTGATGTACCTTATCGTACATCAGGTATGGCTGTAAAGATCCTAGATCTAGCCTGCTGTTTAATGGCTTTAATGTGTGAACATGTCTTTTCCTGCATGTTTAAAGCTGAACTGCTGTTAATGGATGTAAGTCACATAAAAGCCCAACCAACAAGATGAATTAGGAGTTTTCAACTTGGGCTTGTTTAACTGACAAAGCATTCGTTTGAAGCAGCTTTATAAAAGCATAAATAGAAAACAGTATCTTACACCTGCTGTAAATGGATATAATCATACACAGGAAACCCATAATAAGAAAGAAAGTGCTGACGACTCTTCTCCTTTACAGTTACTGCTAGACTAAGAAATGGCTAAATAATTTGTCTTGCTGCTGTAACAAAGTCATACCCAAGTGGCCACACTTCGACCCCAACATTCATTTTCCCATTTCCTCAATTTGTCCCTACACTTTATTCACAGCATTCTGCGTTAAGGTTGTACATGCAATAATGTTGTGTAATGAGTAGTAACATGCCAGCAACTAAATAAATACCCCTTAGTCTGACACTTTTTACGTGTTCCAGCTTACAAGCCAGGTTTTGCCTGCGTCAACAGCACAGTGATTTTCTGCAGTGTGGCTCGTGGTGCTGAGAACAGCACATAAAAGGCAGCATGGACCAGGGCTTGTCCTTTCATAATGTAAAGCTTTACCTGCTTTGTTGTAGCAGTAATGAAATAAGCCTCTTGAAAATGCATTTGATTTCTTTGCCATTTCTTGATAAGTACATTTATTCATCCCAAACCCGGCAACCTCTTAACACCTTTCTTGCCCTAAAGTGGAGCTTTAACCTTCTTAATCCTAATAATTCTTGGAGAGGATGCCACACTGCTGCCCCAGTCCTGTCAAACAGAGACTGATAGTGGGGCTTTATAATCAATGGTGCTCAGTATCATTCCTGGTGGTTCATGTACCTTAGGGCTACAGTGAAAATAAACCACAAAGAGACTTTTTTGGGCATTCTGTTTTTTATTGTGGTTTAGGGGAAAACAGAAGTAGTATTCTACAATATCAAGAGTTAATTTAAAGTCAGGAATGTAAATGTGTGGCTTTTTGCGACTGTTGAAATCACAGTAAATTATAATGACAAACTCACAGCTTTCCCATTTTAGCTTACCACCCACTTATTTTGCAGCTGTCATCATCCCCATAGGCCAAACTAAAGTTAGCAACCAGCTTATGAAAAGTGACAGCACATACAGATGCAGAAAGCAGTAGTTCTCTCTAATTAATCTCCATTTTTCTTTTCTTTTTTGGGGGGGAAGGGTAATTTGCTTTTTCCTCCCACTTTTCTACCGAAGTACGCTATTTATTTTGGCAGAAATGCACTCATCGACATATCGAAAGCTAAGTTCAGCAGGCCTTCAGAAAATCTATGGCCCTGATGTCCTCTGATCAGCGAGCCAGAGAAGCTGCACCGATCACCGCCACAAGATAAATGGCAGACATTGAGAAGAAAGAAAAACCAAGATAAGACCTAAAAGGGATGTATAGTGCATTTTTTACAAGTTGGCAAAATTTGCTGTAAAGTATGCCTGCGACATACTTTGAATGTAGGATAATACTACCACTGGCCTTCTCCTAACACCCATTTCTAGGATGGTGAGTGAGCCACTCTAATCCACCCCTCCATCCACTGGATGCAACTCTTTTGAGATTAGTTAAGAACATAAAATTTAAATTATACTCTTATTCAGGCACTTGAAGAGCTTCAGAAAACATACCTGATAGCTATCCTGATAGCTCACACTAACACATACACGGAACTATGCTCAGACTACCACACATTAAACTAATAGTAGCAGCAGCAGTTTTAGGGAGCATTAGCACTGGTACTGTTAATGTCCACTTTAGATGAACTCTAGTCCACTTCCATGGATAGCCTGGTCTGTTGGGAGTAGTGTGAATGTGCATTCAGATCGGTCCAAAGAAGCAAACTCTGGTCTGTTTGAAAACAAGAGGTCTTGGTTTATTTGTAAGTGAATTGTGACAGCAAATGGTCCAGCCGGTGGACCTAGTAGAGGAACTGATGCAGGACACAAAATAGTGCAACATGCCATAAGACTCGCTGCCTCTCCTGCTGCTCATGCAGGACTTTTACTTTCCTGCTTTTCAGATGCATGACATTGAAATCAAGTTGAATATCCCTTTAAAGGAGATGTATCATGAAAAATGGACTTTTAAGAGCTTTTAAGCATGTTACTGTGTTATTTCCTCATCAAAAATGCATTTAAGGAGGAGTGAGTGTGGTGGTGGTGTAGGGGGGTGGTAGCAGTGGTAGCGCCCTGGTGTCAGGTGTGTGGGGCAGGGACGTCGGGGTGGGGGCTGGCCTGCACTTGGGGGGTGTCGTCTGGGGAGTCCGGTCCTCCTGGGTTTCGGTTGGGCTGCCTGGGTTGGGTGGGGGGGGGCTGCTCCTGGGCGCTTGGGCCCTGGGCCCTGCGCTGTCCCTGACCCGGGAGCAGCTGGCGCCCGGTGGGGTCGGCGGCTGCCGGTCTTGGTCCACTGGGGCCTGGACCCCAAGACAGAGGGGGGCTCCGGCTGGGGCCGCCTCTTGCTTCCCTCTGGGGGATGCATGTCCGTTCCTTTGGGGAGGTGGCTGGGATCTGCGCCTCTGGGTGGCTGCTGGGGGCCTGGGTCCTGAGCTTTGCGGGCTTCCTCCTCCTTGCAGAGATGAGGCTGCATCTGCATGACGGTATCACCATGGAGCACCCTTTATTATGCATGTTGACACTGTGCTTCCCGTTGCGCTGACTAGGTTGTACCTCTTCTCTGCGTAGTTCTGCGTGTGTTTGTATGATCTGAGGATACTTAAGCCACCTGCAGGTCCTCCTGTAGGGGATTGCTTGTTTTGTTTTCCGACAGAGACCTTGGAATGTTGCTTAGGGATTTCTGTACAGATGCACCAGTGAACTGTGTAAGTGGATTCATGTTTTCTCTCTCTCTCTCTCTCTCTCTCTCTCTTCTTCCTCCTCAGTTCTTTCTTTCTGTTCCACTAACTTTCATTTCTCCCTTGTCAAGCCCAGCAGTATGGTATGGAATGTTGTTATAAACAAATATTTATTTAAAGAAATAAAATGAATAAACAGGATATCAAGGGGAGCCTTGTGTTCATAAAGCTCCCCTTGGCAAAGCAAAAACATGTTGAGATTACTCGAGAGCTTCAGTGGTTCAGTACAGTCAGCCATCTCTGTGTTGGAAATTAAACGCATAAAAAAACTAATATTTAAGACCAAATTAGTTTCTATAGTGATGATGGGAATATATTTAGCTTATAAATGCTTGTATTTGACTTTTGGAACGTTTGAAAAGCATGATACAGCTCCTTTAAGTGAAGTTGGCTGGTAGATGTTTGGTCATGTGAGAATAGAGTGAATAAGCTGCTCACTGCTGCAACAGGACATGAGAAATGGTTTGTGCAGAAACCTGGCTTCATGTGAACCACCACCTGCAAAGCATGACTCTCTTATTGGTTGAGTTCTTCCCCTCAACCCAACAGGACGTAACAGAAAGTGCAGATAGACAGGTATTAAATGTTAAAGTAAAAAGTAGATTGTAATTAAGCTAAATTGACCCATGTCCAAGTGTGTATCTGAAAATATGACTTCAAATAGTCACTGAGACTCACCATGAGGCATCTGAATTTTGTTTGCTGAATTCAAATAACGACCAGCACAACTGTGGATCTTTTGGTGCAGTTTGTTTCCAGATGACATTTCTTTCTTTTTTATTGTATAAACACGGCACACAGGCCTCCCACAAAGTGACGCAGCATGTTGGTGATTGTAGCCATATGCCAAAGCCCTTTTAATTATCACACATTTTCCCTGTGGTGTCACAGTGTAATGGTGGGAGCATTAGCTCAAGCTTGACCTTTTCATCCGGGCGAACTCATGAGAAGAAAAACAAGGGTGAAACCTGTAAAATGACAAAATAAGTGAAAATATCTTCATACTTCAGCTTCACACCCAGATTCAGCATGGAACATGGCGTAAGTGTAAAACCCCATGGTGGCCATGCAGCCTGGGCTGACCACAGAGCTCCATTTAACAATGAATGTTGCTGTGTAATCCTCAGAAGTAAGTCAGTTATGTAAAATTGAATGAATTATGAATAAAGCCCCATTTTCTTTGTGTGGCCTGCCGACACTATGGTGATATTAACTGTGTTGACGGGATGGATCTCATTTTGCTGCCTATATAATTTTAAAGATATGGGTATGAGACATTATGGCATTTAAATGAGACCCATCAAATGGATGCACTGATTTGTTGCGTGTAGAGCTCTGTAACAACTGTACTTAATGAATTCAGCTCAGTTCAGTTCATTGACTTCTGACTTACCTTTGTTCTTTCTGCACATGTTGCTTTGCAGTGAGCATTCATTACATATCTGTGCATTCAGCTTGATTCTCACAGGGATAATCTAGAGCACATGGAAAAATAATTTAAAATAAGTGATGGCTTATTAAAGCAACACACGGCTGTTTTCGTGCTCGCATCATTTATCTTGTAAACATTACATCCCACTGCTAAGTGCTGGGAATGCAGATAGGAAAGTGGAAGAAGTGTATGATTATTAACATTCACAGAGGTAGGGCCACGAATGAAGGCATCGCTACATCATCCAAGCTGGTGAGATGGATGAGGGATATGGGATTCAAGGGAAACTAGGCCTTCTTGGGAACCCACAGAGTTGCTCTGAATAAACCCAGCCTAGGTAATTATCACGGTGTGCCACTTAAATTCTAACTAAGCAGCCTTTTCACAGCAGAGAGCAGTTTAATCAAGTGTGATTTTTCTGTATCCCTGTTCATCTGCTGCCTGTTCCGTTCTGCTATGCTTTGTGGCTTTGTTCATGCCTCTTAGCACTTTTTGCCCACCCCATTTCCTGAAATGGAGCTTAACACGGGCATGGAGCCATATTCATGTGGATTGTTTTATGAGTTCTCATCAAACAAGTGTTTCCTTCGGTCCACTGCTGAGTTTCCCACCAGTAGCTTGGCACGGCATCCAGCCTGTAGTGAAGGAGGCTAACCCCTCCTGTCATTCCTGTGGTCCTTCATTTGCCGCCTGCCTGCCTGCCGGCTGCTCCTCAGGCAGTGCCCTTGTCCATCACTAGAGGGAGTGGGTAGTCTTAAAAACGGGGTAGTGTAATATGAGTTTGAGGACAAGAGAGCAAAAAAAGCACAAGGAGGAGACCACTGCTTATTTGATATGCTCCCTTTTTGTATTTAGTTTTAAAGCTATATTCACATTGTGCACAGGCAGCTTTGAAACACAGAGCCAGAGTCAGCTGGATGGATTCCACCAGACAAATCCTGCTGAGACAAAAGTCATGCTTTTTTGGCAGATGAAACGATTCTATGATTGTGATTGAAATTAATATAATGTTTACTGTCTGTCTGCATGCGATGAGAGAGGAGACATGAGCCATATAAACGGATGGAAACATGACAGCAGGGAGACAAACCCTGTGTGATAAAGACACCGCTGCTGTCTCAGACTCTCACAGCGCAGCTAGTTGGATGCATGCTAAATATTACGGCGCATCTCCTGCAGCATCCCAAATCTGTTTCTTCCTCCTCTGCTTGGAAGTGGATCAGGTCCTGTTGGCCTCTCCCAGCTGCAGCCCAGGCCTGCATGCTGCCCTTTTCACAGCTCACTTACCACACATGAAAATGTTTATGTGGCTGTAATTGAATTTAGAGCTACATGGTTTACCAGATAGAGAAGCATTTGTAGAGCAGGCTGCTACAAGAGAGATAATCCAGCTAGTAAAGATAGCTGCTTCTCCAGTATATCTCTGCATTAAAGGAGCTTTAGTTTCACCATCAGTGGGGAGCAGAATTTTTTAGCAGTATTTTGCCTCGGGATTTAGTGGTCACAGTGTGGCATATGATTTCACTGCTGCTTCATCCCTTCCTCCTCAGAGAGAGGTGTGTCAGCTGTGGAGGAAATGTTGGTCAGTCTGTTCATCGGTATGTTTATGTGGTCTGAGGCAGGACACAGAACATCCACAGATGGCCTTAAAATTCAGGATGATCACTCATTACCCCAGGAGAGTGGTTCATAACAGTTTTTGTGACTTGCTGATTTTTATTTATTTATTTTTCCCCCTGCAGTGCCACCACATGAACAAAATTTGCTGCTTTACAGAGGAAGCCATTGGGCAGATTGCCAGGAATGTTTCTGAGTGTGTTCAAGCCTCCCAGAGGACGAGGATGAAATTTGCTGAACATAATTATGCTCACAAGGAGACGAACTGAAAGGCCAGTTCATGGCTGCTGCCTCCACTTTGGTCAGGCCCACCATAATCCACATTTAAAATCTTGTAGCAGATAGATTAGTCCACAATGAGAGCACATCATCTGCACATGTGCTGTGAAAGTGAACTGCATAATCTTTTTCCATGTGTATAGTTTTGATTAAAATCGGTTAACAGCCTTAGACCGAAAAGGTTTAGCTCCGATGTTCAAGAAACGTTTCAAAAACCCTAATATATTATTTCAATGGTCATTTAAGATCTGACATCTATTTTAGTTGCTATGGCTTCTTTTTTTCTTTTTTCTCCCACATTTTTAATTTAAAAAAAATAATTTGATTAAATGAATCCATTTAAAAGTCTTTCCATATGAATAAGTATCCCTTAATACAAATGACTAGAGTTAAATAAGAGACATACAGTATATCCAGCATTATATTCACTGTTACCAACTTCGGGATGAAGCTGGTTTAGTTCTGCTATTTTTGATGCTTTTGTCCATTTTTCTTCTGATTTTGGCCCTTGTCTTTATGATGAAATCCACAGCTCCTCCTGGCTCAAGCTACTTTTTCAACTATACAAACCTGCATGGAGATGGCCGCACATGCCTTAAGGTTTTTGAAAGATTGCCTGCAAATCTGTCTACATTGGCTGAAAAGACTACATCAGTGAGGGAGATGAATTGTAGTCAGAAGAATACCTTTAGTAAAAATAAAGATTTTTTTTTTTCTTTTGAATTTTGGAATCTGACAGCTAGTTTCTTGTCATTTTTCTGTCCAGGATTGTTTTGTGCTGGCAGAAATCTGAGACCCGAGTCCCTGGTTTCCAAGAGTGAGTAAGTTACTTATATTTAGAACGCTTTTCTCAAGTGGACCAGTTAACTTCTTTGCTCCACACCAGTGCAATTTAGTGTTCAAACCAGGGTTTATTTAAAGCAGACTGAAAAATGCAAGTGTAAATGCAGCCTTGTTTAACACAGACCCTCACTAACACCATAGTGTTATAAGAGCGAAATGTGTTGACCTCAAGCAAGTTAGCTATTCTGTCAAGCTGTGTGGCTTCCTCCTGTAAGCCCCGCCCCTAACAGTTATTTCCAGTTAGAAACGTACTCGCCCCTGTTCACCTTATTTAGCCCCGCTGACTTTTTTCAACAGAGGCATTTCTGCATTGGCTTAGCACTTCTTGTGCTAAGTGTGTTTTCCATATTATTCAATGGAAAACATTACAGTGGAAGAATCGAAAACCTGACTGAAAAGCTCCAAGAAAACATATGGTACACCCAGTTCTCATAACAGAGTAAATGACATTTACACCAGTCCTATTTCCTTGAAAACTGTTGGTAGCCTACCAGATCCACCATTTGCTGAACATGTTCAGTGGCTGTGTTAACTCGGCCTTTCTTATGAAAATCCATCCAGGAAAGTGCCACCCAGCAGAACCATCCCTAATTAGCACATAGTCAGCTCGACTCAATCATCCTGCACTCTGTCAGATCAGATTTACTGAGGGACTTTGCTCTCTCCACAATAAGTCACCAAGCATTGCAGCCGCGAGCCGCGGCAGAAATGAAGTGAGAGCGAAGCAACCGGCTGATTTCTGGGTGCTGTAGCCGCAGATATAATAGACTACAGTGAAAAATGGCATTTGATTTTACTGAAAATCAAAATATAATATTTTTTTTCAAAAAGTCGGCAATGATCTGTTGCATGAAGAACAAGAACATTCTTATGAAAGCCGGTGTCAGTCTAAGTCCAGCCAGCAGCCTCTGACTTTGCCTGGGTGTCGGTATAAGCTAACGGAGTGGTGGAGACACTTGGATGCTCTGGTATCCCCTGGGATGCTCCGGTCCTGCAGCCATGCAGCGGCGATATTTTGGATGGTATGTTTACTTGAACTGCAACACTAACTAACCGGAAGTTGTAGGCTAATGGTAGCGCCCATCACGACTTCCTGAATAAGTTGAATACTCTCCTCCCCCTCGACGTGCAAACGATAACAGGCACATCTCATACTCATGCAGAAGGAAGCCCTCCGGAGGAAACTGGCATCTCTCAGTGAATTTACTGTTTAGGTTGCAGAAAATGGCTGTGAATCAGCTAAATGAAATTTTCTATCACTTAAATCCCCTGTGCAAATGATAGCATAACAAGCCATTTCTTTCATAAACTGTTAGCTTAACGTAACTACAGTTTTGTACACAGATGCACAGTTACGTATGCATTATGATGTTATAGGCTACATACAACATGACAACCTAATAAAGTATCTAAACAGCCACTGGGATTGAAAGTGATGTGATGTAAAGTAGTTTGTGTTTTTTGTTTTATATAAAGTTTGACTGTGCGCTAAATGCTAACATTAGCACGAACTGGGTCTACAGTGTACAGTAAATATTAGATATATTATATATGGTATAGGGACACAGAGGTCGACACAGTTAAACCACCAGAGGTAGCACCAGTAGCCGAGGACATATAAAATGTTACTAAGAAGAAAGTGATTGAAAATATAGGTCCGTCTAGGAGGACTACAGTCAGTCTTCAGGCCACATTTAGTCCAAGGTGGTTCCGCTGCTCTCTACCTAGATGTACAGAGATTTAAACAAGCTTTATTTCTTCTTTGGTCAAACTAGGGTTTCAAGTCTCTCTTTGCTTCCTTAGTTTTTATCCTTTCAGGCTGTTTTGCTGTGTATGCTGTGACAGCCAGTAGAAGTAGCCTAACTTTCCCTTCAGTGGTCGCCATGCTGTTATTTGTACAAGATCTGCTGTGCACACACAAGGGGAGATGGTGTTGTTGCGACAGCAACTTCCTTGTTCAGTAATTGGCTGAGAAAACCCGCCACGGCAAAGTTAGAAGACTAAACTAAAAATGCCTTGTTTAGTTGAAATGGCATCTTGTGTCACGTGGTTCAAAGAGACGTTTCTTGAAGCAATGCATCGCTAGCGAGTTAAACTAAGTTTAACTAAGTTTAACTATAAAACATTGGCAAAACCTTTTTTTTTCATGTGATGGCATCTCTGACTTTTTAAAAACAGCTTATTGTCGAAAATTCAACCTGAAAGATGCTGTTTAACACCCACTGACAGGAGCAGGAAACCTGGACTCAAATACAAACCAAACCAGGAAAGGTAATGTTAAGAAGGTTTAGTATAAAGATAAATGGGGAGAAGCTTGAAGGTGATGATGAAAAATCCAGGTGGGGGAAAGGCAAAAACAAGGTGAGGGTCACGGCTGTGCAGACAGAAATCCAGGGCAGGAATCCAGGGAGGCAAGGCAAAAGGTCAAGGTCGAAGACAGGCAAACGTCACAGCTGGGCAGGCAGACCTCCAAGAGAGGAATCTGGGGGGCAAGGCGAAAGGGCAAGGTCAAGGACAGGCAAAAGGTCATGACCAGGCAGGCAAAAGTATAAGTGGGGGAATCCAGGGTGGTAAGGCAAGAAAAACTATGATCAAAGGACAATGCTTGGAAAAAAAAGGGCACCGGATTGTCATGACAGGGACTTAGACAATCTAGCACTGGAGGATGAGCAGAGGAGACTTATATAGCAGCAGAAACAGGTGAGCAGAGTGAGGGTAATTGGCACAGGTGGCACCAATCAGGAAGCAGTGCACCTGGATTTCCATCGGGTCCGTGTGCGGTGCATTATGGCTGCGGCGCAGCTTCCGGAGCAAATAGCGACCGTTATTGTCAATGGTGCAGCTTGCACCAGACAACAGTGTTGCTTGAAATTCATTGATGCGGTGATGCATCACGATGGGTCATGTGACGATTTGGCATAGATTAATTTGCCGTAATGCTTTTCCATGGAAAACAAAACCATAAAAAAAGTAGAAGGAACCATGACGTGCTCCCTGCCGCCAGCCGGACAATTTAATGAGTGACACAGAACAACAAGGATGGTTACCCCCATGCAGCTCAATACTACAGCTAAAGAGCCTGCAATAGTTTCGCCACCTTGGTATGACTCACACGTTTGGAAGTCGTTTGGGTTTTATGAAAACTCTAACAAAACTCTGCATACTTTGCAAGGCTAAAATTAAGTACCTTCATAATACAACGAACATGATACAGCACCTCAAGCGATTCCATCCCGAGACTGAGACTGCACCGCCGCCTGTCCCAACACAACAGAGGACCATCTTTGATACTATCACTAAATTTCCCAGGAATTTGGAGAAAGCCCGTTGGATCACGCATCCAATAGGCCTATTCATTGGCACAGATTTGCAGCCTTATTCAGTGGCGAACAACAAGGCTTTCCATAAAATACTGTGAACTGCAGAGCCATGTTACAAATGCCCTCATCGCACCTACTTTGCAATGAAGAAGGTCTCCAAAATCTACAACAATGCTAGAGAAGGTAAATATTTGTTGGCTATTTGTTTGTGCAAGTTAGGTCTCTGTAATCTTGTCATTATGTCATCAAGTGTTCTGTACTTAGAGGGTTTGTGTCAGTTGAACGTAATTGAAAAGCAAAGCCACCATTGTTATTTTCCTAACTTTGTTTTTAATATACTGTACAATGTTGTGTACATTGTCACTTCAACAACAAGCTTTAATAGACTAATCTGGGCAAACGCCATTGCTTAGGGTGACATTTCTGTACATGTGTAATTAGCACAGATGAAATTTGGGCTATTTTCTTAATAATATCGAGGAAATCTGGAAAGATGTGCACATTTCTTGGTTGTTGGAACAGCAGTGGAAAACTTTAGTGGAAGTACCGTGTGTCCTTGAATTAATAATCTAATTTATTTACAAATGTAGCATCAAATGAAGAAAAAAAAAAACATTTTAAGTGCAAAAAAGCATTGAACATCACAATAATCGTGATTATTATGGCCACAATAATCGAATCGAATAGACACATTATAAATCGGCATAATCGAAAAATTGTGGATCCAATAATCGTAATCGAATCGAATCGTGAAGTAATCTAGATGGGGCAACACTACCAGACACGTCAGATGCGTCCCAGATGCGTCTTGCCGCGCAGCTCCGCTAAATATAGAAGTCGGGTCTATTTCTAGTGTAGCACGCTCCCAGAGCACATCAAGCTCTGCAGTGCAGATCGGACCAGACGGGAAACCAGACACGCAAGCACAGTAAAGCATCCAGTAAATTTAAGAATAAAAGCCTTCCGGAGAGTTGTGACGGCATAACCTACATTATCAATGGCTCCAGGATGAAGAAGTCAAGCAGAGTCATCGCATGGACTGTGCGACCTGTGCATCCGCACAGGACCTTGTGCCTGCATTCCTGCTGTGTGTGTGTGTGTGTGTGTGTTTTTGTTGATAAACACGTACATTAATCACATTTGATTTTCGTTTCTCTGTCTAGGTCACATAAAACAGCTAAATAAAAAATACCAACATTGGATTTACATTTAGGAAAAAACACTGGTCAAGATCTTCACCGTTGGTTAGTGATTAGAAAATAGTTTGTTACCTCAAATGGATTAAAGGAACTGTGAGATTGCGCTCCGGAATTTATTAACTCTTCCTGTAATGGTGGCATCAGGCAAGTGAAGCTTTTCAAAGTTTAGAGTAATTAAAAATGATCTGGGCACCTATGTCACATAATAGAGTGCAGGTTTGCACTACTATTAGTTAGAAATGGAATTAGTCTACATCCAAACTGGATTATAGTCTTATTGCTGAGTTTGCAGCCAAGAAAGCAAGAAAGTGATGGCATTATCAATTTCAGGGATATATATAATGCATGGTAAGTTAATTGTTAAAAATGTTAAGATGTTGTGCATAGTTGTACAACAAATGAAAATATTATGAATGAAACGTGCCTGCTGGTTTAAGTTGGAAAATGCAGGGGAAAAGTGACTTTATGTAGGACATGTATTGCACACATACACCACTGGATATTTATCCAGCCCTCCTGATTATTATCCTGTGATCCTCCACATGTGATTTATCGGATTTATCTCGCGGGAATACTAGCACGGACTGCAGTCACAGGCGCACCGTGTCTGACATGGTCCCGGTGGGAGCTGCCGCTCCATAGATGTCAGTTCTAAGTCGCACTGCAGCTGTGATGCACTGTACACGGACCCGGTGGAAATCCGCCTTTACAGTTCATGACACCCATCTTTAGTCTTGTCTCTTCTCTGAGCTCTTTCCAGCCAGTGAAAATCAATCCATTGTTAACTCTTGCCTTTTCTCTTGTTTTGTGAATTTTTCTCTTTCTTTTCCTTGCTTCTTCCAATGATGCTTTCTTGCATTTCTTTGGTGAATCAGTCATACTGTATATGCATTTAAAATGGACAGTACATTGTACTCCAATTGCTGACTTGTGATGTGGAGCTGTAAAGCAAAATATAGCTGTCACATGATGATCTGGGCTGGAGAAAGAAAAAGTTGGGAAGTGCAGATTCTGAGGCTCAGAATGCTGCAGAGCAATAATGATTTGTTGGATGTATGAATGAATTTCAGTGTGACATCAAAACAAGTCGGAAACACAGTTTTAAGGTTGGAAACTAATGTTGTGTTCCTTTTCTCGAAGTTCCCTTTAAGTTCTAGAGAATATTAAAGAAGTTCACCTTCTTTAAAGGCTCATAATAAGGACTTGAGCCTCTTCTGCACAGCAATGACAAGTGGCTGTAGGAAATGTCAGTAATGCATGTCCTTTAATTGTCAACTTTGTCCAATAATCATTTAATCTATCAGAAGGCTCACTGATGGCTTAGCACAAGTCACATTAGAGTGACATTATTTGCATAATGTATAAAGAAACAATTACCCATAACAGCCCCTATTATATTAGTATTAATTGAGAGATATTTTCAAAGAAATCATATTTAGACATGTCTGAATAAGCTAATTTATTTGACATACATGGTTTACCTGGGTTTCTATTCACTAGTAAAGCAAATTATTGAAAAGTTGCTAAAATATAATGTGACTCAGACAAGTTTTTTATTAACTGGTTTGAGGTAAATAAACTGGGCTGTACAGTGTGAACAGATGGTGACTGTGTAAATGTTGCTCATTGCTAAAATGGTTTTCCTTATTGAACAACAGTATTGTACTGTATGTGAACAACTACTTCATTCTACACTGCATAGTTATGTCCTTTTATGCAGCTGCACAGTTTATGTTGTAGATAATAGTTTGATGTGGTGTTTGCATTGTTTTGAAAAAGAATAAACAAGCATGTCCAGTTTTTTATTATTAATGGG
This sequence comes from Atherinomorus stipes, assembly GCA_023101725.1. NCBI lineage: Eukaryota > Metazoa > Chordata > Actinopteri > Atheriniformes > Atherinidae > Atherinomorus > Atherinomorus stipes. The sequence goes on along the minus strand of JALJCO010002126.1, from coordinate 193,514 downwards.
TGATGAAGCGTTAAAAAGCAAAAAGAACGAGCCCACTTATGTATCTCTCCGTTGCCGTGAACAGGGCTGTGTGCTGCATAATGCGCTGCGATTTAGTGGCCAAATTTCCCACGCTGTCCTGTGGATGTGACGTCAAATGACACTGCATCCGCGTTCCTGACAGTTTTGATCCAGGAAGGAGACGGTCGCAGTAAATTCAAACCCTGTAAGGGATAGCTATGGATTCTTCTGCCGTCAGCAAACAATCTAGATCAACTGAAAGACACTAAAATTGAGAAAAAGACTTCATCAGCGTAGTAAACAACGTTATAGCTTCAGTTTGTGCACGCTCCCGTGACGGCTTGGCTCGTGGCTGCAGTTACCTGCAGCGCCAGTCGCACGTCTCATTAATCTTGCCTCAGGTCCCTTTAAGTTGCTGAAGCTTCTTAATGTGGGTTTGGTGCCTTTAGACTAATACTGTTGTTTATGATCTTTGCATGACATCCAGGTTACATGGTAAATACGGTTTGCTGGAAACTTGGATGCAGAATGTACTGTTTAACCTTTTCTACACTGTATTTTTGTGAAAATCTTTCAGCTTTGGCTCCTTGGCAGAAACTGATAGGAAAAAGGGAGACATGGACATTTGCATTTAGATACTGCATAATCATTCACTTGTTACCCTGCAGGAGCGACTCCATTATATAGATTGCATAAATCAATGTGAAATTTTGAGGACAGTTCGTCAATACAGAAGTGGGTGCAGCCTTCCATTATATTCCCCTGGTGTTATTCAACATGTCATTGCAATGCCAACTAAGACAAGAATGAGCCTCCCCTGCAACTTAAGGCGGATGAGTTGTCAACACAGGTTCAAAGGTCGGGGGGAAGTGCAGTCACCAACAGCCCAGTCTTGACAGTCTGATGGGCACCCAGAGCATTAAAGTGCTGCAAGGAGGTGATGACAGGTGATGGGTCAAACCAAAGACACAAAAAGAGAGGGGGGGGGGGGGGGCATCAAGACAATTTCATAAATCATTCTGCAAATACTGCGACCTAGTGGTCTGGAACGATGAAAATATCTTCACTCAGAAACAGATCATCTATCAGAGCAGTTAGCAAATTATTAAAGTTTGATTCAGTCCTCATGAATTAAGTTTAAAGTTTGATCAAAATGCAGATCAAACTGCACTTAGTTGCACATTGGAGTTGAGAGCATATTACTCATTTTATGGTAAATTTCTCCCTTACACTTACTGGCCACTTCATTATGATCACCTGCTCAACTACTTATCAGCACAAATATCTAATCAGCCAATCACATGCATTCATGTTTAAGTGCATTCATGGTTTTAAACATGCTAAAAACAACTTGCTTAAGTACAAATTGAGCATCCGGCTGAGGAAGAAAGATGATTTAAGAGACTTTGAATACAATATGTTTGTTGATATTTTAGAAAATACCAGACTACTGGGATTTTCACAGACAACCATCTCTAGGGTTTACAGAGAATGGTCTGAAGAAGAGAAAATATCCAGTGAGCAGCAGTTGCATGGACCAGAATGTCTTCTTGATGTCAGATGTGAACGGGCAGACTGGTTAGAGATGAAAGAAAGGCAACAGGAAGTCAGATAAGCCCTGGTTCCAACAAAGGTATGCAGGATAGCATCCCTGAACACACAACATGACCAACCTTGAAGAAGATGGGTTACAGCAGCACAAGACCACACCAGGTGCCACTCCTGTCTGCTAAGGATGGGAAACTGAGGCTACAATTCACACGGACTCACCAAAACTGGACAATAGCAGATGGAAAAACGTTGCCTCATCTGATGAGTCTCCATTTCAGCTCCACACTCAGATGGTACAGATGCGGGCATGAAAAAGTTCCCCTTTCTGCCAACTGCCAGCCACTTACCAGCGACTTGTCTGCTAATTCAATCGCACAGAGAAACGCTTGTGTGCCCAGGGGAAACGATTTCAAAGCATAAATGAATGCCTGGAACAAGGACATTTCCACATGTTTCCACACACGGGAAATCGTGTGCGGGACAAATCGTTCAGCCAGTGATAGTGCAGTAATAGTGCACTATTACTGCACCACTTCTGGCAGAAAAAGGAGGAACGTTTTCATGCCCGCATCTGTAGACTCAGAATTTTGTGGAAATATCATGAAAGCATGAATCCATTCTGCCTTTATTCAATTCTTAAGGCTGCTGGTGGTGTAATTTTGTGGGGGATATTTCTAGCCCCACTTTGGGCCCCTTATGGGCCTTTTCCATTGCAGCTGCTCAGGGCACGGTACAGCACAGTACAGCACCACACGCTAAAGACGACCAGGACGGTTTTTGTTTCCACACAGGAGAAGCAGTAGTCTACCACCTGGAAGTGGGTGGACTAGGCACGGTCAAGACTGCAGTGACCTTACTGCCGTGCAACGCGGTGGTCTATGAAGTGGAGGCATTGGATGATATGGAGGTGTTACTGCTGTTGTTGTTTTCTCTGTGGCTTGTAGTCACAGAAAACAGAGCCAGATATTTTTAGAAGAGGTGAGGCGAAACACGTATGACGCATATGACGACAATTTCCTTTGACCAATCAGTGGAGAGCCATCAGGTATGTCACATTTTGTGTAGGTTCAGCACGGTTAGAGCTAGCTCTGAAACGGGTGCGAAAAATCGTAACAGGTTTTCTCAGAGGAAACACGAATAAAGTGCGCTGTGCTGTGTGGAAGGGTTACAAAACTGGGCAGTGGAAAAGGCCCATTGGTACCATCACGGCACAGTCCAACCACTACAGCCTTCCTGAGTATTGTTGACCATGTCACTCCATTTATGACCACAGTGTAGCATCTTCTAATGGCTGCCTCCAGGAGGATAATAATGCTCCATGTCACAACGTCACAACAATGCACCAACAGCTTTCTTGAACATGATAATGAGTTCACTGTACTCCAACGGCCTCCACAATCATCAGATCTCAATCCAAAAGAGGAGCTTTGGGATGTGGTGGAACGGGAGATTCTCATCATGGATGTGCAGCCGACAAATCTGCAGCAACTCTGTGATGCTATCATTAAAGAAAATTTTAATAGAATAAATACTCTCAGATATTTTTGTTTTCTTATTTTATCAAAGTATTCTGATCCATACGATGTCGTATGCCTCCAGCTTTTCCGGACTGCGACATGAGGGAAGGGTGGTGTTTTCAAAGATTTTAAATAGTGAATACAAGGAAGTCTGGGCGGCATCATTTTTTGCTCTGCTGCATCGAGTCATTTTGAAGTGGATAATTCAGCCATGTGGAAAGTTTTCTATCTGGAGGCAGATAAAGACCATGCTAACATGCACCAAGCTCCTAGTCATACCTTACATACAGTGCTGAGAACAGACGATAGGAGCAGAATTAGAGTCCTGAAATAGAGAAAACACAGTGTTAACTGTTATCCCCAAGTACTAATTCCATTATTGATGCCATCTGTTTATGTGAAGTTTTTTCCTTGTGTGCGTGTGCTAAACAGTTTTTCTGCAAAAGTCTGTGTGTAGGTGTATATGCACATGTGTGTTGGCATAGATGATATGCTCCCAGTTTTGGTGTTATGGAGACTGACATGAAGTGTGGGTGGATTCGCAATTCGGACCATTTCAGCTCCTCGGGCTCTAATGTGCGCAGTGGGGGCCGGGACTGAAATTACTGAAAGAGCCCACTCCACATTTCTTTGCGCTCCCCTCTGGGGCTTTCACTGTACAGGAAAACTTCTCTCACTGCTGTGCTGTGTTGGACAGGATGCAGCTTCAGCTTGGAGCAACTGTAAATAGTAAATTGCAAACTTGACACTGTGAAGATGCCATAGCTGGTGTGGAAATCAGTGTTAAGATGTAAGAGCTATTTATGCCAGTAAACAGCACACAGAGCTCAGAAAGCTGGTGAACATGCTGGAACTCCTGTGATGGCTGAAGGACTGTTACATTGAGTTGGAGCTTCTGCTCTCTACCTTCCTATTTAATGTTTGCTTTCCCTATGTATTTCTTTTCTTTTAAAAATCACTGTTTATGACACCCCAGTGAGAACTTTATTGTCCTATTCTAATATAAATGAGGGATGCATCACCATTTTCAAATGATTGAATAATCATTTAAATGAAAAATAAAGTTTTTGTGAGTATCGTTCTTTAAAGGCAGGGTAGGGGATCCTGGAAAAAAGGTTCAAGCCAGCTACATTTAAAAAAAAAAATACACCCACCCAAAACCACGCCTCCAGAGAACAGGAACGTGTGCTCCAATGATTGTCGGCAAACATAGCCGAGAACAGTCGAGTGGATAGCTTGTTAGGCTACTAGTAAACAGCTGAGGAACCACGTTTCTAAAAGTGATACTTCCCTCACCTCCAACTAGAAATGCACCACTATTGTGTGGCTCTGGTACAGTGTGACACTGCTGAATTCAGTACTACTGGAGTACAAATAGAAAAAGAAAAACAAAACAAAACTAATGAATACATAAACAATCAGCGTTCTATTTATTCATATCTATAAGTATTGTGGTGTATACACTTTCAGAGATATATGTTCATATTTATATTTGATATTTTCACAGAGTTGTGTTCCTTATTTGTAAATACTCACTATATTCTGTTAATATCTCATGTATTCACACATATATTCATTTAGCTCAGAGTCTGTGGGATCGAATCCCGCCTGGGCCCTCCCTTGCCACACATTCAAAGAGTCAGTCATATGAGAGCAAAGTATCCAAAAGAAAATCCATCCACAATTCAGCAAATGGCACTTTTTGCTACAAGATGATGCAAGTTTGATGCTTGACATGAGGAGCTTAAAGATCTCACTTTAAAAATTAAAGCAATAGAATTGCTTCAATCAGTCTTGAATATATTCCTAGTTTTATGGCCTTAGTTGAGTCAGAGTTTAGAGTCTCATCAAGAAAAACCATCAGTACAAGTGTAAAATGATGCAATAGGTGAGCTGAGCATTCAGCCAGCGAGCGTTGAAGTTGTTTCTCACCACAGATTCACAGACAGCGCTAACAAAAGAGTAACCATCCCTTGTCATTACAAACTCAGCTGGAAAAAAAACCAATTTATAGACCGAAGTTATGACAAAAAAGGCATACTGCTGGAAAACTTGCATATATGTGCTTTCTAGCTACTGAACATAACACAGGGGACTGAATGGAGATGTAACAGCATGTGAGCATGACAATCTTAGCAACATGTTGTTAGCCAACACGGAACACCTGGTGGGTTTCGGATTATCTGAAGAATGGTTGGATAATTCTCAGCTATTTTGATTCAAATTTGTACTTGAAGTGCTCCTTCCTATTATTTACTTTGCTGCTCTGATAGTTCCTCTGTCACGTTCAGCTGGTGCTTGCAGTCAACTCCACTTCCACGCATTTGTCTTCAGTTGGTCTTTGTGTTCAACTCTCCAGTTACCAGATTTTCTTAGTGCTTCCAGATCAATTAGATTGTTTGATCCTTGTGTTACCTGGTGCAAACCCACTAGTTTTCAACAAAACCAGGAAATCTTCTTGAGACATTGAAAATTTATCATTAGTGTGTTGCACTACTCCTGAACTCTGACTTCCTTTTGGAAACTCATTGCTCACTGCTTGTAAATTTGGAGCAGAGTTTGTTCTTCAGTGACAACATAAAAAATGTGTGGACACTGTACCCCGAAATGGATTTATTTTTGTGGCTGCTACAAAATAATTGCATTGGTGGAACAAATCAACAGATTAAATTTTATGTTTTGCCGTGAGACTGGGTTGGGGTACCCACATACTGTATGTAGCATTCAATTCTGTTTATATATATATATATATATATATATATATATATATATATATATATATATATATATATATATATATATATATATATATATATATATATATATATATATATATATATAAACAACCTTGTGTTGTGAAAAGGTAAAAAAACCAAACAAAAAAGAAAAACCCTTTTGTTATGTGGAAACCTGTTTTCTCAACTTTAAATCACTTTTCATTCATAAACAGCAGTAATATTTGACCAGGAAACCATATAATTAACACAGCCTTATCTTGAGCATCAGCTTTTGATGTGCAGGGAACTTTAAAGTCCTTAGTGGTTCAAGATGGGGTGGGAAAGATAAACGGGGATTAATGGACTAATTTAGAACTGCTGTTTTTCAAGTCCTCCTTTTTATCCATTTGCTCTACTAATACTTAATTAAGAATAACACACATACTTGGAAAGGGTTTGGGGAAATCATGGTTGGACATTACAATGCACTTCTTTATTGCAGATAGGGCTGCACAATATTGGAAAAACTGATATTAAAATTTTTTTCTAACCCTGCAATATTTATTGCATTATATGAAAAAAAAAAATTTTCAGCAGATGACTTGAGTAGCACTTTAAGTAATGCTGCACTCCTGCCAGACAATTTAGCTGCTGTGATTTTGCATCTTTGTGAATGTTGCGATGGTTTTTGCCTGAGAGTTACTCTTATTATCTTAACTGCTTGCTTTTATTGTGCTTGGACCTGAGTGCATGTTTTGTTTTGTTATGTAGAAATGTGTTTTAGGCTTAACCAGGGGTGGAGCTAGACATTGTCATCATCAGGGGCTTAGCCCACAAAAAGATTCATTGTTAGAAGGGTGATCCAGTACACCAAAAAAGTAATAAGTACAGTATTTAATCTACTAGTGTGGTACCAAAAATTATTTAGTATTTGCCTTAATCTATCTAACGTTTAACATGTCCTGCCCATGTTCTTTAATAATCATAACACTACATTATGTTTTCATTTTTGTATTAATGGATAACCATTAAAGTTAAAACTCAGTCTTGGTGTCACACATCTTACTCAAAGAACAATACTAACACGTAGCTCAGGACTAAACAAGGACTCACTGAGCAGAATTCACAGAACCAGTTATAAATCAGGACTCATTCACGACAGAATTTACAAAACCAGGTATAACCCAGGACTAAATCATGACTCTGTCAGGGATATATTCATAAATTCAATCAAAAATATCAAGAAAACTGTTTTAAAAATGCTACTTCACCCAAAGTAAATATGTCCTAAAATATAATCCCATCTTCTTCTTCTTTTTTTAAACCTGGTTCTTGTTCCACCTCTGTGTTGTTCTCATTCTTGCTTTTATCTTCTCCTCTTTGTACCAACACACAAAGATCAACCAGAGCCACAAAAAATATTATTGTAAAAATTGACAGACCAATTCCACACAATTATAAGGTTATTTGTAACTTTCTTCTGGAGTTAAAAACAGGTAAAGGGTCATATCTTCATTATTGTGGTGGGCGGAAACAGCAATATCACTAGGTAAGGTGTTTTTGCTGTTGCTATTTGTACGACATTTAAACATGACATCATTTAAAGGGGAAACTCAGTAACTTTTTTACCTCAATAAATGCTTTTCGGAATCCCTGTGGGGCTAAACAAAGTGTTTACGGAGCGATTCAATGTTTCCCCCCCTCCCGCCGGGGCCTCTGGCCTGCGAGCAGCTAAATACAACTTTGCCTGCGCCGACCCGAGCAGAACTTGCGACAACAGAAACCGCTGTACGGTACTCAGGTCCCCTATCTACCGAGCTGCTTCCAGCGCTGATTTGAACCAGACTACCAGCGCTAAATCGAAGAAAACATTTCTTTAGCTTCACACCACCTAAACACCGGCTCCTGGCTCTCATAACCAACTCTTTGCTGGACCAGAGTGATTCACGTAGCTTGCGCTGCCTGGGCGCCGGGTGAAGCATCACTGCCTCAGGCTCAATAATCACTTGTCACATCCGCAAAAAGTAAATAAAAGTTCGTATTCTTACCTGCTACTCGCCAACACCAGTGAAAAATATAATCCACGGCATATTTACCCGCAAATCGCAGGTAAAACATCCCGTTTCAGAAGAGACAGGTCTTTGCTTTGAGCAGTGGGAGATGCTGTGCTGCTACCAACGCAGCAAAGTAGCATCAACAAGCTAGAAAAAGCTTAGAAATATATCCAGGGATCAAAATAGAAGAAAGACAGGTAGAGAAGCCGTCTGTGTGCTGTGGGGGTGTAAGGGGGGGGGTTGAACACGAGAGTGAAAGGACGCCACTAGGGGGAGCCCCGAGCTGAAGTTACTGAGTTCTGCTTTAACCTCAGCTTTAAAAGAAAGTACACAAACAAGGGTAAGTGTGTTCTAAACTGCTCATGCTGGCATCTTTCTCTCTTTCTACCATCTCTGTCTTTTTGTCCTTCATTACATCAACCAGAGCAAATTCTTATTATCCAAAGTTATATGACGTATGATGTCATTGTAAAATTGTCTTCAGTTGTTTTCTCTCACCTAAGCTTTTCTCTCTTTTTTGAAAAAGGACCTGATGTCCACGGTTGGCAAATCACACACACAAAAAAAAGTTTATACTGTATATTTTTATATAGATTCAAAAGTTAGTTAAAATTAATCATAAATTTAAGGAAATTTATTGGGCTTAGCCCATTTCTGTACTTGTTTCATAAACCAATGCTTAACGCACCAAATTACTATTTCAATAGTTACGTTCACTCATCTTGTTGAAACAATCGCATCTGTGTTCACTGCATAATGACGTCTGACTGCTATAAAAGTTACAAGGGAAAAGTAGTGGACACGCCATCGTCATTCATGACAGGTTTGTTTACATATAATGCGTAACCACTACCTACCAGATGAACGTTAGATGAACGTCCTCTGATGCTGTGAATCAATGAACCCGTGAGAGCTGCTGCAGGCCGGGTTGCGCTGCGCACCGGTGTGCTCTTCTGAGGTGAAATGCCAATAAGGCGTGCACGGCACACAAACGCCACAGGTTTGGACCAAACCAAGTTTAGAGAGGGGGGAGCCTAGTAAGGACATGCAGCGTCCCCTTTTTATTACATTTTGCATACATTGTAGTTGATGAGAAATTATCAAATCTAATATAATAAAAAACAGAAAAAAGAAACCTCAAAAAGATCCGGGGCTTTTGAAGAATCATTCCAGGCTTAAGCCCCCCCCCCCCCACACACACACACTCCGTCAATGAGCTTAACTGAAAAGGTTGATTCTTCATTTTGTGCAGTCTGTCAGGTACCCTTGCAACTAAACGAGAGCACATTGCAAGACACTGCAAGACCTGTGATGTGACTGTAGTGCACATGTACATTGCGATGACGATACTAACAATATATTGTGTAGCCCTAGAAAATAGTTTTGCCTACATTTTTCGTGGCCATGGAGATGCTGCAGATTACACAATTCAGCACAGTCTTATTACAGACTCATAACTAAGTGAAGTACCTAATGCATCAGTCTCAATCATCCAAGGTTACCTTTTAAAAAGTTATTCTGCTGCAACTGATACACCAGCTGCTCCAATAACAAAGGCTAACAGAAAACTTCATCCGACAGTGCTTGCACATCAGGACCACGTAAGCACGTCAGAGAATAAGAGCATGGCAGACATCTGGTTTTTAGGTTTTCAGCAATTACAGAGCCATATATTTCTCTCAAGCATTGCTAGAAACCACACAACTGAAAGAAGCACAAAAACTGGAAACATGACTATAAATAAAAACTGATGTGGAGGTTGGAGTCTGCCAACATTTTAATGTGCCACACTTTTGAGCACAGTGTGGTTTTATTATTTAGAGTTTTTATATATAATTTATTGTATTTATTAGTATAAAGAGATGCCAAGTGTGTGACTGAGTTAGTGGATGTGACATGTTTTTAGGGAGCAGCAGGGAAATTTCATCCTGTTTTTCTTTTTTTTTTTTAAACTATGTAATCGCGATCAAGGTACTTTGACTTGACTAAATCTATTAAGGTTTTTGGTCATATGTCAGGATCAACTATGTTACAGCTGCCATGTTGGAAAACTGATCACTGCTTTTTAAATTACTGTTTTAGAATTTTCAATTAAAATGGCATTTCTTTCATATTATTGCACCGTGTTCACAGTGATGAATCGGGATTATGTTCAGTAATATTGTAAGGATTTAATTAAGACAAATTCTGTAAATCAAAACAAGAGCTACTGGGGCATGCTTGATTGTAGATCATACAATAGGTGCTCATAAAATGCTCTTTTAATATTGATTGTGGTAGGCAGAATGCCATGTTTCTTATTGTCACAGGCAGTAAAGCAGTGTAAATCCAACCAGTGTTCAGGAAACAATGCCATTTAAACTTGACTTATGGGCAATAATGTTTCTGCTTCATCTAGTCTACCAGCTAATGTCCACCATAACATCCAATTTCTGCCATGTGAGCTGATTCCAAAGGTCTAAGCGGTGGCATATGTTTCACCAAATTAGGGGCTTGTTAGAGCGTATGAATTGGCTGTGCTCTCAGCTATTCCCCAGATGGACAGAGATTTCCCCAAGGACAGGATCTTAAAGCATTTCTTCAAGTCCTCTACCTTCTCTTCTCCTCTACAGCTGCTTCTGTCGGGTACAGATATCACAGTTTTACTCTGTGACCTTCTGAGGATATCTCTCTCTTCCCATCAAACACATGGAATATTCCCTTTAGGGAATGTTGGCGTTTACCCTCGTTCAAAAACGACATTTTAAATTTGAAACTCTGCATTTGGAGAAGCATTTAGTTAACTCATCAGATCATCTGCTATGGGGGATGTGGAGTAGGTGAACCTTCTCAAAGCACTGACAAACATGGGGTTTGAATAAATGCTTGATGAGCAGCCTTGCCTCTGGCTCTAGCAACACTTTTTTCCAGTTTCAACAACCATAAGAATGAAATTCTCCCCAGAAGCCATGATTATAGTAACCCTGGAGTGCACAGCAGTTGCTCCTTCTGGAATAACAACACAATAGGAGGTAAAATCATGTTCTATATTGGCTTTGGCCCTTCGAGTGGCAATTAGTTGTACCTGTTTTTAAGCTCATGGTCATCATGAGTGATGTATTGATACAATAAATACTGTATAAACAGTGCAGCTCTTCATTAGTATGCAGCCTGTGTGATGACAGTGTCTGGACCCTCCAAGCATAGATGGTAGATGGCAGAACCCTCCCGGCTCATCTCTGTAGGTATGGCAGCCATAGGCCACGTCGCTGTACATCCAGTGTGGATGAGGGATGAGTGCTGCTGTCCATGCAACAATATGAAATTGTTGCGTGGTTTCCCCAGTCATCTTATTTACTTTTCACTTCATGGTCTGATTTGTAACTACAAGGAAGCTATTTATAGTGGAATTTAATTTATATCCAAACCACATCATATAGAGATTTAATCTGAATATATGGCATGCAGAATTACCATTTGCATGGATTCACATTTCAGAAGACAAACAATTAGGAGGTGCTGCCAGTACTTGCAAAGTGAGCAGTGCAAGGTTGCCATGCAAGGAATTTTAATGCTCTGCAGAGCTGTTAAGTGTAAACAGGTGTTCATGAGCTGTGTCTGCATCAGGCATTACTGGTTTGGAGTGAATAAACCATGATGCATAGTGTTTTCAGTGTTCAACGATAACATCATGACCACTGATGGGTAAAGTAACTCTGCTCATCTTGTCACAGTGTAATGTTCTGCTGGGAAAACCTGCATCCTGGCATTCATATGAATGCTACTTCAGTACTTGCCACTGACCTGAACGTTTTTGCTGATGGACCGCAGAGCCCAGAAATGCTGCTTGAAGAATACAATAAATACTGTAGATGAATTTAGCCATCTTTGAGCTTGTGCCAGTCTGATGGGATCTGATCTGATCTCATCCCACCCCACAACTCATGCCAAGAGGAGCTCCTGCTAGCACACCAGACCTGTTTATGGTGTTGCATCTGATGGCTGTATTTTCAACAGAATGATGGAGAGAGAGATTTACTTCCAAACTTAAGAATTCATCCTGCGTATTGTGATTATTCTTTTCATGTCGGTGAGTACTGAAATCTGTAACTTAGGAGGCACAGTGGTTGCCTTTCAACCAGTCTACGTGTGTAAGTATTTCTGGGCAAGATACCAGACCCATCTCTTCGCCTAATTTTTCCCCACACAGTCATACCATTCTATATTTGCTCCTTCATTCAGTTTGAAAACTGCAGAGAGAATTACAACCTTTTTACAAGGTCAAATGATTTTCTTTTTCTCACATTATGTTTTATCCACCAAGCCATTCTAATTTACAACTTGAAATTGCAGCTAAAAGATACTTGATGGTTTGGAGTTCAGGAAGAGTGTTAATCCAGTTTTCACAATGTTTAATGGGCATGTGCTATTCTTGTGGCCAGTTTCATGAAATTACCTCTCATTGCTCTGGAAGAACATTTCTTTGATGTTCTTATGCACTTTGCAACTGATAGAATGTGAGAAGTAAATAAATTAACAATGTTAGGCTTTTTGTAGAACCTCCTGTAGATTGAATGGCATTAGTGAGTGTTTATTACTCTGTTCAGGGTTCGTGCTCACAAATGCATGAAAGTCACCTGACTGTTTCTTCCATAACTAAAAGCCCTTTTCCCACTAGTACCTACTCAGTTCTACCCTACCCAACTTGACCCAGTTTGTGAGGTTTCCACTAGGGGTTTCCAGTGCCCAGTAGATACTTTCATGGTACCTATTCTTGCAAGATTCTACGTGGGCTGGAAAAACGTCATGTCTACAAAGTGCAGGCCACTGTTAGCCAGTGCCTTCAACGGATGAGTCAGAGCGACTCCGGGACAACCGTTATTAAAGCTAGTTATTTATTAACGGTCAACACCAGAAAACGATGTTGATTTTATCATGACTGTAGTTGTTAACTTGATAAATGACTGCACAGAAACTATCACTGTGGTCCAGAGACGAGGTGCTGACGTTTCTGCTTGGTGGATGATACACATCCATGAAGATGCATGGAACAACCTGAAATTAGGTTTACCAGGAGGTCTCTTAGCTAAATGCTGTTCAGCGGTACCAACTGAAAACAATGTGGAGAGAAACTTTTGAAAACTGAAAAGTGACGTCCAGACCAGTAAAAACCAGAACGGGCAGAGCGTGTCCAACAGAAGAACAGGAAGTTCGTGAAATGAACACTTTCTCTGTCACAGCAGTCAGCCAATTGTATGGATGAAAACCCAAAATCCAGATTAGCAATGATGGACAATTTATGAACAATAATGAGCACTGAGGTCCAGATTAAGTGGGCAGAGAGTGGCGATTAGTTGGATCCAAAAGGCAGCAGGAACAGAAGAACTGATTTTGTGGTGTGAGCTGACTGATCTCCTGGCGAAGACTAGAGCTTCTGCAGGTCCTTAAAGGTGCAATGACATCAAATTGAACTTCTCTGGGGTTTTGGGGGTATAATATGATCTGTTGTGCACTGATGAGGCCATGTGAATGTCCAGAGTGAGTATCAAAGTTCCTGTTTATGGTCTGTCAGCTTTGTCTCTCTGCTCAGAAACGGTTGAATCAGACAGCTTATCATTCTACGTAGTTCTATCATTCTACGTAATTCAATTGCTCCATTTGGAGCACACTATCAGGTAAACAGCCCCCCTCCTCTCTCCTAACGGTCTATGCACCGTTCGCTTCGCTCCCCCACTCCCCCTCCCTATCTGATTCAGCTGCGTGTGTGTAGCTGAGTAGTAACTGCTGTGCAGTCAGGTCTGGGTTTTCAAACAAATGAATTTAAAAGAAAACTTCTGCAGCAACACTGAGGGAGTCGACCAGAACCTTGTCATTACCTGTAAGTTTATTTATTTTCTAAATGCTGTCTTGTCTGATAAACATAGCTCACTTTCTGAAATGCACATGTTGCTAACAGATAGCCTTTAGCAAAGTCTGACCGCAGCTTGACCTAGTTTCTAAATAAGGTTACAGCCAAATAAGGTGTAGCCAATCAAAATGAAGTCAACTTGGTCTCCGGGTAAAGCTGCATATAATTACCGCACCCCACTCTTTTACTGAGGAAGGGAGATCTGGCATTTCAAAACAATCCCCCGCTGTAAAAAATGTCATTTTTTTTCTTGCAGGTGTGCAATGGAATTACTCCAGTCTCCGCTTCCTGGAAGCCTTCCCACTCCACCAGAAATTCAAACACCACAGCCAGAGATCATGACAGTCTCCAGATAATAGTTATGCACAATCTTTCATTTGTGCAGAACATCACTTGCGTTAATGTTCTGCCCGGGTTGTGTAACAGAAAAACCACCTATGCAAATGTGCTAAATACGAAGAGTGAATTTAATGAATCCTTGAGGCAGTTTATTTGCCTTGAGTAATTTTATGAATCAAATTACTCAAATTGTTCAAATAATCATTGCAGCCCTAATTCCGTTCAAAAATTCCTCTCAGATATGAGGCATCTTCTCCTCCTCCTGGACCCTGCAAGCTCTGTCGCTGTGCCCACCGCGGCAGCTTTCAAACCTTTGCACTGGGGGCAGTGTTGACACTGCCCCCACTGTCTACACAGACAACAGCTGACCCATTCCGCCTGTTTGGATTTTTATTTGTAAACAATGTGGAATTTGCTCATCACTTTGATTAACATTTCATCAAATCTGTAACTGTGTCGCATGTTTAAGTGCTAAGATGTTAGAGAAACAAAAATTTAGGCTACTGCAGCCTGAAAAACGTCAAGGTAAAAATGAATAATTTCTGATATCGACTAGATGCTTATTTAGATTCACACACTGAGAAAAATTCACACATTAGCCTACAAACGTAAAATGGACAAATCTGATGTCATACAGTAAACATGTCATACTATTTTCTTCATATTTAAATGCTACTATTATTGAATACATGGCTGTGATTAAGATTAAAAATGTGTGGTTAATGGAAGTCAATAAAGGTGTCCAGAGAGTGGCTAATAATGCACAAACATTAGAAACAGTCATACAGGATTATTCAAAGAATTACACAGTATTAATCCATGGTATTAATGCAGCATCTTAGCAACCTTAACCAAAAAAAGTAGAAACGTCTTAAGAAGCTACCAAACCAATAAAGACCTCAGCATTTTTCTTATCTATCAACCAGTTTTCAGTTTCATATTCATCAGTTTGTCAACTTTTAATAGCTCATCCCAGTTAGTATCGTTGCTGGGCAGCTTTGGGTAGATGAGGAAGCGTTCCACTCTTGATATACTGTCTATGACAGCACAGACAAGGTGGATTTGCAGTAAGTAGCTCTCCATCTATTTGACCCGAGCTCTGACCTCGGTAGGAGATGAATCAAGGGGGTGATGAGGTCAGCTGTAAGCTTTGCCTCCTTGCTATGGAAAGCTCAGGCAAAGTGCAGGTGGGAGCAAGTAAAACTCGGTTAATGGAATATATAGCCGAGCTTTTCCCTTTGTCATCAGAAAGATTCATGACGCCGCCGCATTTGAGATACCTTGCATTCTGGCTGACAGGCAAGGCAGTTTCAGTTTAATTGTGTTTGCATTTCAAACACAGAAGCTACAGTAATAGGTGTTTTACATCAAACATATAGAGAAAAAAGGAATTAAAATGTTAAATTGAAAGATAATCCAAATCCATCACATGCAGCATTAAAATTATGTTTTTAAAAGCAGAAGAAAACAAGATGACCAGCAAAGACATGTCATGCTGAAAGTGAAAGTCATGTTTAAAATGTACTGTGGTGAAAGAGTGAATTTTTGGTGTGATTCTGAATTACTGATTCTCTCTGATAGAGCTTAAACCCTCATTTGAATCATTGTTTAGACGGCATGACCTACCTCTAGCTGTACGAAGCTTAAACAGAATAATTGTATCTAACATATTCTTCTCAAAACATTGGCATTGTGTGTCCAGTAATGCCATGATCTGGAGAAACTTAGAGTACATTCACACCAGCAAAGGGAGACTCAGTAATAAATTCCTTTTATATTTGGTTTAGTTTACTTTCACACTCCTCTTTATGACAGAAAGTCCCTTGAGTGTTTGTGCCAGCAGTTATTTAGAGATGTTTGACAAACACCAGTTGGATGTGTTACAGCATAACGGATTTCAGTCTTAGAACTGTGATGATATTATCTTGATTACAGTGCTGGGCCATGAGAGTTAATTACAGACTGAGAGGGTGATCAGCAACAATCTTATGGGAGATAAAGGCATGAGGATGAGGACCACTGTGCATTGTGAAGGAGCTGCTGTGGTTGATGTGGTGCAGGAAGGGAAGAACTCAGCAGGAGGGAGCGATTGTTTTGAACCAAAGTGCTAATTACCAACGCGCACACCAAACAAAGCCCTACCCTGATTTTGTCTAATCAAACTCATACTCTTCCTTCCTGTCTGTATCCTGATGTCTTTCTCTCTGTCTTGTTCAGTATTTTGCTCAAGGCCTCTACGCTAATCTCGCCACTTTTAAAAGGATGTCCAGCCAGATATGATGCAAATATTTAATTGGCGACTACCAATGCTAAAAAGGTATTGTACTTGACATTAAAGTCCATTCTTGTACATTTCTTCACAGCATTCATCCATGAAAATAACTTTTAATTGAGCTCTTTTTGTTACTGAATGTATGAAGATTAAATAAACCTCAGAGGGCAGGTTAATCGGTGACAGTTGTAGCCCTTCCTATCCTACTTTTAAAAGGATGGACCCATGGATCATTTCAGGTATACTCTGATATATATAGTGATACTCTGGATTAAATAATTGGGTCACTAAGGTCGCTTTCACACCTGGCCAAGTGGACTTGGTCCGATTGGGGAGCTGAAAGTTGCAATATTGTTGCATTAATAATTCGTTTTGGTTCGGCTTTCACACTGTGATTTATGATCCGCTCCGAACTTTCTGAGCAGCATTACGTGGTTGACAAGGGCGCTCGTTGATTGGACAAAAGTAGGAGTGGAAATCCCTCCCACCCCGGAAAAACAACAGTCCTTTAAGCATGGAGCCGTGGAGCATTATCTTAAGTTGGTGGTTTTGGCGTTTCTGTTTGCAAATGCACATGGTTGGGCAAGCAGTGCAGTATGACCGGCTGGTACGGCAGGTGGTGCTGGGAGAAAAAAAAACTGCACCTCCTGTTTATCGGACTTGATCCGTATCCGCTGCCGGTGTTACGAGGTTTGACAGTCCGCCTTTCCCACGCACAGCTGAGTGTTGGGCGGAGGTCAGTTAGCGCTCTGACTGTCAGGCGGATCTGTGGACTTGAAGGCGGATCAGCCGCGGAGTCCACTGCTATCTGGGGAGGCACGGAGCTGTTCATAGTGCCTCAAGTAAAAGAGAGGCGGCCCCGGAGGAGACGACGAGTTGTCAGCGTTGCTATGACGACGGCGGGTAAGGTATGTAAGCTCACAGATTACAAACGGCGGTGGATTAGTGGTCTTGTGTTGCGCTTCGTTTTCGTAGGGAACGCTACAACGTTGGTGGACGCGACTGCTCCTGTGATGCTAGCATAGCTGCTCAGGGATCGACTCTGTTCATTTTCTAACTTTGACGATCTTACATGTGACAACACCTGAGCTCAGAGTTTAAGGACCGCCATGTTTGGGAGCTGTGGTTTGATTTTGTTTTAATATGCCAAATTGTTGGATTATTGTTGTCATTGGAAGTGAATAAAGCAGGTCAGACTAACCGGGTTACCAGTTGGAGCCCATCGCATGTCGCTGCTGGTGAAGTTTTTCAGTCTGCAGCCATTCTGTTTACTGGAGATTCAGGCACCAACGGGTGGAGATTTCTAACTCATGGAACTGCAGTCATTTCGCTGGAACATTCTTCCTTCACCTCATTACACGAAGCAGTGATTCAGCTTTGAAGCAAGACAGCTGCTCCTAAGTCATCGCAGGACTTCTCTGGCTGCTTCCAAACATGTCCTTCCCTCCATCCTTATTCTAATAAACGGGAACAATTTGAAACTTGGCTGGGACCATGAAAGTTGTTATCTTCTCATTTTAAAGGCTAATTATTTGCCATTAGTTAGCCGAGGCTGTGGCAGGATCATATGTGCCTCTCGACAGTCACTCCTGACTTCTGTGTCTGTGCGGTGCAGATCTGGTAGGTTGGAGCTGAACCGAATGGTCTGGAGGCTGGGAGAAGCGGACGCGGAGCTGTAGGAAGCTGACTTGCAGTTCTAAGTTTGGTTCAACCTGAAAGGTCTGATGCCCCCATATCTCTCTGCATCATTTCACTCTTCTGAACTGGTTGATGATTCTACAACACAGAACATTTCCAGGCTAGCTGTTCTAGAGCATCTTTCATGTTTTTCACTGCTTTGATTCTGCATGTGGAACAAACTGCTGCAAGGGGTTCTGCTGCTGACATCATGGCATGGAGAGGGGTTTTGATAGCTGCGGCCGTGATACTTTTTTAAACATCAGATATTTACGTGAATTCAAGTCTGACTGACTTATAACTGCACAGAACTACTTCTTTTTTTCTTGTATTCCAAAATTACATGAAGTCACCAACTCTTTAATGTTTCAGTGTTGTACACTACTTTACCAAAATAAAGTTGGCCCACCAAGAATAAAAGAAAAAAGAATAAACTTTGCAGGCCTGAGTCGTGGCTCGGTATCATTTGACCCCAAAACTTAGTGGTACGTCTGCTCAGCAGAGTAAAATAAAATAAAGCAGAGGTACCTTTCCCGGAACAATGTCCCAGTCAGTTCACCTCAGTCCAGATGAGAATGGAAGCGCACACAGGTGTCCACACAAGCATCCACACAAGCATCCACACCGACATCCACATGATTTCTGATGGCTTTTCAACGTAGAGCACTATTTGGTTGGCGTCCTCTCATTTTCAGGTGCATTAAGGCGGCCTTGGACAGCACTACCAGGCACCAGTGGATTATATTTATCAGTGAGGATGTGCAGTCGATAAGTGTTGCTGCTTGTGTAACTTATTATCTTTTGTGTAAGAGACCAGTAAACGGTGGTTGACGAGCGGACAAGCTGCTAATGTAGCTACAGAAGCTAACAGTGTTTGGTTAACTTCACATCACACGTCCACTCCTTATATTCGTCAGAGTCCAGCCCTTTTACTCTGCGGATCCTCTCCATCAAGCATGCCGTTACGTTTTTATCACGTTTTTCTCTGTTGGGACATCAATTCCTTCACTTGCTCTGTCCTGATAAAACTTTGTTTTGGCTTTGACATTTGCCTCGTGAACCTGCTTACAGACAAGTCCAACTCTCGTGCGTATTCTCGCGACAAGAAGCACAAGAAATCCCACACTGAATCTCAGCTGCATACAGTGATGATTCAAATCAAAATCAAATCAAATTTATTTATATAGCCCTTTACAGTACCCATTGGACACACAAAGTGCTTTACAGCAGGGTAACAGAAAAAGAGACAACAATGTAAAACATAAAAATGTAAACTTAAATACTAAGAAAAGTGAAGAACAAAAAAGAGTTAAGAGTGAAAACAACCAACAGAGAATCAGAACAGGCTACTCGGGGGAGTGCAGGGTGTACCTAAGAGAGAGTAAAAACCTTTAATAAATAAACTAGTTAGAATTAAAAGCTAGACTAAAAAAATAAGTCTTTAACTTAGATTTAAAAGAGCCCAGTTCAGTCGTGAGACGAATGTCGGGGGGCAGCGAGTTCCACAATCTGGGGCCAGCAGCTGAGAACGAGCGGTCGCCCCACTGCTTTAGCTTCGTTCTCGGCACTTCTAAAAGAAGTTGGCCAGCGGAACGAAGGGCCCTGCTGGGGTCCCAGCGGACCAGCAGGTCAGCCAGATAAGGGGGGGCCAGGCCGTTGAGGGCTTTAAAAACAAACAAAAGTAATTTAAAATAAATTCGGAAGCGGACGGGGAGCCAGTGCAGGGAAGATTGGACGGGGGTTATATGTTCTCGCCTGGACGCGCCCACCAGAAAACGAGCAGCAGCGTTCTGGACGAGCTGCAGGCGGGCGATTCAGGGCAGGGTCACACTTGGCACAATTGGTTTAGTCCCGTTTCAACTCACCGGGTGTCAAGTCTAGTACAAACGGCCTACGGTCACACTTGCAAAGTTGAAAATGCGCCACTATGCCACCACATCACATGACCGCATTTGAGTAAGTGACACTATCAAAAGGTGCCTGCTTCCCTCCAACTTTCTTGTAACCTACAGTGTTCTTGTGTGTCCAGTCTAACATGTTCTGGATGCATTTGTCCAACCAAATTTCTATGATACACTCCATCTTGGCATCGGACCAACGGGATCCTTTTGAAGCCATGTTTTAGAAGGAAAGAGCTTCTACATGGTGGCGCACATTCATACGTCATTACCTCTTCATCACGTGGGTGAATTCTGCAATCGTTCTGAACCAAGCAACCGTTGCAGACCACCTCTGGAAGTGGGTCTGGGCACCGCACCATCGGTCATACTGAAGTTTTAACGTGAAGCTTGTTACCCCCTGCTGTTTGCACTTGGTATACTCCAACTGTGTCAAGTGTGACCGGCTTGTTATTTGGGGATTCAAAAAGAGAGAATGTTCACAATGCTATGAAACATGTGACTGTATTCCACCTGGTCATCTTGTCGCTTGGACACCTGGTCATGTCCCACTGAGTCACAAAAATTTGCTTCCTCAACGACGACTGTGGATTGTTTCACTGATGTTGAAATGCAGACAAATAAGAAAAACCCGCTTGGCAATCAATTTTACTTTTGGACTTGATTCTGGTTCTGTTGATAAAGAGAAGTGAGCCGAAAAACAGTAAACTGTCAGATCATTTTGCTTTTCTAAGTTCCTCCAAGAAGAATTAAGTTGCTTCTTAGCAGGAGAGGGTTGGGAGACATTCAGGGGTGTTTCTGAGCTCGCTGAGCTGCTGGGTTCCATCACATAAAATAAACTTCTGAGTCACTGATCTGTAGGGTTAAAGCTGGAACACTGATGCTAAATGTTGCCTATCTCACTAAACTCAGCAAGCACAGTCACAGCCTCCTGCTGTGGTTTTAAGCCATTAAATTCAGTAGTGACACATCTCAGCTCCCTGTACATAAAAATGCTACTTCTTTATATGCAGCATAAGTGGCTATGTCAGTTTTATATACTTCTCAAATACCTTCATGAGATGCTCCATAAATGAAATGGTCCATCCATGTCTCTCCATAGTGCCCTGCTCCACATGTGCTTCAGCTTCACTTCCCTTCTTCTTCTGCTTGTTTTCCTACACCCTGCAGCCCCCAGTGTGGAGCTGACCCAGTCACCTCCTGCAACACCTGACCACTGGTCCGCTGGGAGCTGCATCAGTGTGAAAGTTCATACTAATATTAGACAACACAGCAAGGCTTGTTTTAGGTTTCAGGGGAATTGGGGGATTTTCTATAATTTCACTTTCACAAAAAGCTGCAGGTTTATTTGAATCTTTTATCTTAGAAAATGGCAAACACACCTGTTTCTACATGAAGATTCCTGACAGTAAATATGCATGAAGCTGTGGGATTTTGTCTTTAACACCGATGGGGTATTTCAGCCTCACTGCTTTTCATCATCAAATTACAATTCTGGTCCTTTTTTCCTCATCAGTTTGAGCCTTCATACTGTTTTCATCATGTGCATGCCAAGCAGCAGGTAGATGAGGATTAGTTTCATTCTCACAATGACAAACACAACAAAAACACAATACACATCATTTCCTGTGTCATTGCATCTGACGGTTTGTCCAAAATTTGAGAAGCTAACACAGTTTGCATGTCCTGAGGGGAAGTTTGATTGTTTATCTCAGTCGTCTGCTTGAATTTTAAAATCTACTCTACATTTGCAAATGTGAAGAGAATTAACACGGTGGGAGCAGCTGCAAAATGAATCACATTTTCCTCCGATATTATTTTCCCTCTGAATCCTGAACTTATCCCCCAGTAATCTTTTCATGCTGTTTTCCAGTTTGATCAGTTTAACCTTGTGCACTTCCTCCCCACTGTGATTCTGAGAGAAGCCATTTGCACCACGAGAATAAGAATGAGGTCACACTTCTGGAGGTGGCGTGGATGATGCAGACTTGTCGAAGTCAGGAGGTGGGGTGGCTGGGAGCAGACCATCATGGCTGTAAGATGTGAAAATTGTCAGAGCTTGGACAAGCCCCTTTGTTTAGCATGACCTTCTGCACGGCAATATCAGCGCTCGGCAACTCTTTTTTTGTCGTGGGGGGAGTACACACGGGCAAGGACGCTGTGAGAATTAAATCTGAGCTTCGTCAGAGGGCATGTTATGTCACCACAATAATTGATGGGACTAATTGATGACACAGTGTAATGATGGTAGTCTTCCATGCCAGTTCAGCACCTCTGGGTCATGAGGAGGAGGAGCATGGAAGGAGCATGGAAGGAGCATGGAAGGAGCATGGGAGGTGCCCCCCCCCCCCAAAAAAAAAAAAAAAAATCATTGATTAGAAATGAAAAAAAACCTTCTTGCAGGGATACTGTGTAGCTTTTGACCCAAACACTGGCCTAATGTAAGTAATAATAGATGATTTCTTAGGTCAGTATACCACACTTGACACATGTCAGTGCTCAAAGGGGGGCTCCCCTGCTCACAGTTTGTTTTTTTTTTTCAAATTGCCAAAACACGTTTTTAAAAACTGTAAGTTTTTTTTCAAAACTGCGCACACAACACTCCAAACATCATACACAAATTGCTAAACCCTGGCATCCCTCTATACCATCAAGTCTCTTACATGTCTTTTCATTTAGTAAACACAGCCATATTTTCACATGACTTACACCATTCATTGAATAAACACAACTGCTTGTGGCTGAGCACTACCGAGCATGTACTAAACACTGAAAAGCAAAATTGAAAACACAATTATAGAATTGGATCACACTAAATCAATGACAATGCCCACCTCTCTCATAGACAAACATAAAACATCACACAAATGTTCAGACAAAACCTTTTGTTTTTAAAGCCCCCCCCCCCCCCCCCAAATTGAGTCAAGCAATTAGGGACAGAAGTAAAGGTTGTGAAAATTGTGCCTAATTTTTGCTTTTTGTGTTTTAGTTATCAAAAAAAACCCTGTAAAAAACAGACATTATAACTTTTCAGGAGTGGATCTGTCTCTCATTGGATCATGTGACTTTGCTTTATGGTTCAATAACTTTGCTATCAGCGGATTAAAGTGGACTGCAAACACAATACCAAAACATGGATAGTGACTGTTTCATTTTGTGACAGTTGTGTGGCCTCGGGGAAGTTACAAGTTTAGTGCCCCTAGTGGCTAAAAGTTACATGGTATTCCTTTAACATGCCCACATTGTTTTACTTATACTTATCCATTACTTAACCATTCTCCATTGACCTATAGCCATAACAGGGGGAAAAAGTATTACCCCTCCACCTTTTTTCCCCAAATTTTTTTTCCGTAAAGCTATTGACATGATACATTACCAGTCAGTGACAATCTGGCCCTGCCCCCCCACCCCGCACTACCCAGTATTGTGTGGAACATCCAGCGGTATTAAAGCTCAAAGAACTCTAGCTGATTGTTCGCTCCAAACAAAAACCACAACCAGCTTCAGTTAAATGATTTGCCTCTAGACTAGTGTGTGCGTGTTGTCTTCTAATTTAATTAAATCTATAAACATTCAGTCACAAATTCCCCCACCCTGCTTACATCTTCTCCGTTAAGACTGCAAACCAAAGGCTTTGTGTGCTTTAAGCTCGAGGGCTTCTATGGCAGCTTTTAATTTTTCGTCTTTGTTATGTCGACCAAACAGAATGAACGCTCCTCTGAGAGTCCCGGCAAAGCTGGGATGCAGCTCCTCAGGCCCTGAATCCTAATGACTTGTAAATAAATATATAATTTCATCACTTCATTAATTGTAGCATCTATCCTGCAGTGAGTGTTTCCTCTCACATCATGTCACCCATCTGTAGCTGTGTGTGGCCCGATGCCAGTCGGTAGGTGCTGATCTCCATGTGCGTCTTGTGGACACAAAGTCATCTGTCTAGTGGTTGGTTTGTTATCAGCTGATTTATTAGGCTTTTTTTATGTTACATGACATCCATTTGCTATCATGAAATAAGTGAAAGAAGATCAATCGTATCATCAGGAAATCTAAACTGTTGGACATTCTTCGCAGACTGTGTCACACTGTTACGCTACAAATCCCACATAATGATTAATATAGCATTTGTTTCTTAGACATAACACATTATATGATGATCCAGCAAAAGGCTTGAATATGGACTGTTTGCATTTTTGTTTTTTTCTTTGGCCAGGGATGGGCAGCCTTTAAATAGCCCAATTAGCATTCTTGGCTAGCAGGCGAGACAAAGCTGGCAGCGTCTGTGGCTCAGTCTGGATAAGTGCTCCTTCATTCAGGAGGATGCAGCTTTGGTTTCATGCAGCAACTGCAGGGCAGACTGTACGCACAGGCACAGATGAAAGTGGAGATGTGAGGAATTTCTTCATGGACAGCTGAGGGGAAAAAATCCCCTATTAATTCAGACTGATCTGAGGAATTACACTCATAGAGCTTCATTTTCAGGTATTTAACACTCCATGGAGTCGATCTTCATATTTCCTACACAATAAATGGTTGCTTCACAAAGCATGGATAAATGTAGTTCTAGAAAAACTTGGTTTCCTTTTCATGTTAATGAACTGCGCATAAAAACTGTATTTCCCAACAAGGGCTAACAACAAAGCAGCATTAATGAGTTTTTTGTGTTGCATATTTCCAAGCACATGTATGTGTGTGTGTTAAACAGCTTGATGCAACAATGTTCAAGGAAATAGCTGCCCAGCTCGTATTGAGCTCAGGGTACTGTTCAGCATTTGGATTACCATGTGAATAAATGCCCCATATTTATACTCATTTTAGCTCTGTTTTCATCACCAACAACTGTGGAGGGAATTGTTCAGATTTTTAACATCTAATCGCTAAATTAAGCTAATGGTGAACTTCCCTGTTAGCCGTCTGGCTGTGTCTGAGCTTTTGATTCTCCCAGCTAAAAACATCTGCTTCTGTGACGACCTGAGTCCTTTGGTAAACCTGATGGTGTTTCCTAAATTGCCTTTGATGCATGGAAAGCCCACACAGCTACCCAGGACTTCCTTTTTTCTCTTTAATTTGGAACTGATGACATGATTAACAGTGCATGGGCTGCTTCTCATCAGTGTTTCAGCTTTTGGGTCTCGAATTATATTAGCTTTATTCATGGTAGGGCAACACAAGGGTAGAATTATCTAGTTTTTAAACAAATTCCCTTGAATATAAAAAATAAAAGAAAAAAATCGCTGTAATTATGCAAAATAAAATAAAATAAAATGAAAGTAGTCGAAAATATCTGATTAATCCTCTTTTTCTGTATCCTAATTTAAAGATTACAAAAATGAGTGGCCACAAAAGTAACCACACATATATCCAAAAATTTAATATTATTAAAAAAAAAAAAATCTGTCAAATAACAATATTTCAAGATATTTAAAAAAAAAAAACTATTTTAAAACTAAAAGTAAAAAGATAAAATATAAAAACTTAAAAAAAACTGAATTAAGACAAACAAGAATCATTATTAAATTAAAGTTTTCTAACTTTAAAAATGAGTTCAAGGTATTCAGATAAATATCCATGTTGAAATAAATCTCTTCCCTTTAATCATCTTGTCCTTCATAAGTTTTAACCACTCTGTATTTTTTGCCTTAATTTAGACCTTATTTAATGATGAAGAGGTCATAATTAAACACCATGGCAACTCCACAAAGACTTAATGTTTTCTCCCTGCTGGTCATTAGCGTATGCAAAATTCAGCATGCTTGCTGCCTCAAGGTTAAACAAATGTTTCTTTTATTATTAGCTCATTAACAAGGCGCACGTCACAGATGAAAAACATGAACTGATACGGATGACTGTAAACCATGATGCTCACTCGTGGATGAACGCGAGGCTTCTGCACAGCTGAGCTGCAGATGCACAAGGCAGAAGACCATAACTGTGTTGATCCTCTGGTCAGGTATTTTTTCTGTAAAGCATGACTGCACGGTTGCACACAGGGGGACTCACAATGAGAGTAATGACTCCCTACACTGATTTTTTTTTTTTAAATTGAACTCCACTGCATAACCCCTCACAGTATAATGAGCTATTACCCATTTACTAGTACAGTCTCATCTGTCTTCTAAAACGGTCATTAATTTGCCTTTATTGTATTATCTTTTAGCCATCTGATTCTAAATCAGGTCTGCACTTCTGAACACAATAAATATTCCACAACTTCTAGTTTTACTAGATTTATATTTTATGTCCGGTGCAGTTTGATGTGGAAACACCACTGGATCTCTTATTTGCATTTCCCACAAGAAATATCTCCTAGTGGCCTATACATTCAGTTTGGATCAGCTTCACCAATCACGACATTGACATGTACAGTATGAAAATATACTGTGATTCAGAAAGTGCAGTTTTTTGTGGAATGATGTACCTAGCAATTTATGTTCTATTGCAGTGTTATAACTTTTTTCTGATTTATCTGGCATTAAATGTGAGTGCTGACTAACATTTTCTGCCACTAGTGCTGTCATGGAAAAGTATTGGTTTCTGCAGCTCTGTTCCATCACAGTATTTCAACCATGTTGAGGTCTGGACTTTGGTTGGGTCATTGTAACAATCCAATTCTTTTCTTTTTCAGCCATTTTATGTAGATGTGGAGCTGTGTTTGGGATCATTGTCCTCTTGCATTAGACAACTTCAGCCAAACTCAGACAGATGGTCTCACCCAGACTCTGGATCACTTTGGCATCCAGAGGAGTTTATGGTCCATTAAATGACGTGTCCAGGTCCTGTAGCTGCAGAGCAAGCTCAGATCATCAGCCAACCACCACCATGCTGAACAGTTAGCATGAGGTGTTTATGCTGATATGTTGCATTCCAGCATGTCATGTGCTGTTGTGCATTGTAGGAAAATATCGCCACTTTGGTCTGGTCAGTCCTAAGGACATTGATCCAGAAGTCCTGTGCTTTGTTCAGATGTAGCTTTGTAAACCTAATCTATGCTGACAAGTTTTTTGTTTGTTTGTTTTTAAAGAGAGAAGAGGCCTTTTCCTGCAATCCTTTCAAAGAAGCCATACTTATTTAATCCTTGTCAGTTTGGACGGTTATGAACTTTTCATGTTAACTGAAGCCTGGAGAGTCTGAGATGCAGCTCTTTAGTGTTTTGCAGTTTCTCTGAGCATTGCACAGTATGATCTTGGGGTGAACTTGCAGGGATGTCCACTACTGGAAGGTTTGACAGCTGTCCTGAATGTTTTTCCACATGTAAATAACCTTTCCCTTTGTGGAATGACAGACTCCAAATAGTTTGAGAATGACTTACAACCCTTTTTACATTGATGAGCAGCAACATTCGATTCTCTAAAATAATTTCTGATGTCTTTTTTCCTTTGCATTAAGAACAAAGACTGCAAAGCAGCAAACGAATAAACCTTTCCGCTTTTGTAGAGGTGCTCACACTCACACATAATTCAGATTCCACTTCAAACACTTGGCACAGTTGGGATCACAATAGGTCACAATGCAGAGTTCAGTATATTGCCTGTGGACACTTTTGGATTGAGGAAGCCAGGTATTGAACCACTTTCAGGAGACATGGCATGGACAATCAGTCATCAGTGGAAGTACACATTACCTGACTTTCGTTCCGACATTCTCAGAAGCTGATCCTCTGTGTCAGGGGTTCTTATCCTTTGTTATGCTTGGGCCCTACTTTTCCAGTGCAAAATGGTTCAGGGCCCATTCTAATATTAACACTGTAACACTGATCTCACAGTTGGTTTAATTTGTCATCAATAATATATAAATATATGACACAATGTAATGAGATAATTACAAAGACATTTATATATATGGTATCACATGTACTGTATGTGAAAGTGCACATAGAACAAGATGCCCATTGACCAATAATTCATGCAATTAAATGATAAATAGCGTTTGCTAACACACCATAAGGACCCCTCAGCTATTTTTTTAAGGCATTACTATGAAACCATTTCTTTGATAAAGGTTTTGGGACCATTTAGTCATCATTTTTCTGTTTCAAATACTTCTTCATAACTTCATAACATATAGGTTGAACAAATTAGTTGACGCATTACCATCACCAAGTGGTGGGAAGCTGCATAGCAACTGAGCTTTTCATGGATAACAGTTGCTGGGCTTCCATTGCACTTTTTCGAAAAATAAAAGCGATATTTCTTAAATTTCGAAAAAGTAAAATAGCGATATGTAGGTGTTTCCATTCAGTGGTACAGTATAAGCCGTAATTCTCATAAAATCCCATCCGGCGAGACTCCACTTTGAGGAGGATGGAGATATAAACACATTGTGTTTTAGAGCTGCTGCTGCTCCTCATCAGGAGATGAAAGCAGCGGATGATAATTCAGAGGTAAAGTCTGTATGTACACGTCAGCAGGGAAAAACACTCGTGGCGACTTCCAGGACAGATGCCCGAAGCACAACACAAATTAAAAACCCCTCAGGATCAACTTCTGGAGTGTGGATGTCATTTCTTGATCTTGTATTCCACTTTTATCCATACAATGATGTTATCCGTGGTCACATTTTATTAAATCCTGGTGAAATATAATCAACATGTGGGAACGAGAAAACTGAGTTGTGGTGTTACAAATGTGTGCATACGATATAAACAGCTCGTGACCAGTCGTTAATACATGTAGAACTCAAACCATCTGTATAATGTCCTAAATGTACTCAGCTTGCTGAGTTACGGCAATTTGAGGATTTTTCATATATGTGACTGATAAAACTTCCCCCATCACTCCGATTTCACAGTCAATGCTTGTAAATGATCAAATTCATCATAATTAACTTATTGACTGCCAGACCTTTTCCGAGCAGAGCGCTCCATATTGCCAGGATTTTTAAGCATTTTCACTGATTTTGGGAGATCCACAGAATATTGTGTACTATGCCAATACAAAAACTAAATGTACCAAAGGAAAGCTTAGACTCTCTTCTTTTATCAGAAAAAAACATTTGTTTCTAGCTTTTTCCATTCTTTAGTGATCTGCAGTAGAACATGGCTTTGTTGCAGTGAAAATGCCTGTTTCTGATCAAAAAGCTGAGAAAACGAGATTTGAATGCGATCGTCCGCTTCAAGTGGAAGTGCCTTTGATGCCAATATTTTTTTACTTTAGTAACACCTTCATCATCTGAACAGCTGTTTACTTCTATGAAACAACAAATACAACACAGAGAAAAGAGTTTTGGAGGCAAAATAATTATTTACTAGCTAAATAAGCCACAACAAGTTTTTTTCACAGCAATACTTGACAGAAACAGAGAGCAGAAACGTCTCTCTACTCCTCCCCCATCCCTCATTCTCCTTCCACCGCTGCTTAGGTGCGCACGCAGTGCACCCCCCCTTCCCCCGCAGGAAACAAGCGCGTGCTGTAGACTTACTTTCACTGTCAGCTGCCGCACTTCGCTGCTGTATTTCCATCGTGTCTTCGGTCGATCGTGTCTGTCTGTCACCGATCACTTTTCCACAAACTTTCCTCCTTCATCCACCTCCTAAACTACTTCGATTACAACCGGTCGCCATGTTCTCTACCCCTCGAAGCAGTTTGGAATCGAGCACTCTTCTTGGGCTAACAGCCGTTAGCTCTAACAACCGCTAACAACACAGGAAGCATCATAGAATTGCATCACTTCCTGGTAGGTTTTTTTAAGCTTGTCTGACACCGCCATCAGCTGGATTAGATGAAAACTACCAAAAAAATCATGATCAGCCTTTGGTACTTTCTGACAAGCTCCTTCAGGGATTAAAACAGCTTCCCCGATTAAAACCCTTAATTAACGTGGAAACACGTGATTGGCAGTTAACGTTCGGATTTGAATTAACGTGGAAACACGTGAATGGCAGCCAGTGAGTTAAGAAGGAATAACTGGATTTTAACCTCCGTACGTCGCGCCTGATGGCGTGTAATTGCGAAAAAGCGTTTCCACTTATGCGAAAAACTGCTTCATTGAAACGTCTGGATTTACGCCTCATGAAAGCGTAAAATCTGTTTTGCGGTATTTGAGAGTTTTTTTTTCGAAATGTAGGTGTTTCCATCAGCAGTCTTTAAATACGATATTTAGGTTTTGCGCAATTCCAGGTGTAATGGAAACCCAGCGAGGGATATCTGTTGTGTCTTCAGTTAAGTTATGGTCCAGTGGTCCTCATTACCCAAAGGTGCAAAACTGAAAATATGTGACCTTCAAGCTGGTGCTCGAGGCCCGAGCATGGACCACAGCCCCATTTCTTTCCAGAGATGCTTGAAAATACTCAGTATTCAGCCCTGGTTGCGTCAGGCAGTTATTCATTAAGTATCCAATGAAACCCATTGGACCGAGACACTTCATCAAAACTTCTAAGGTAAATTCTATTCAAGATAAAGCATGTGCTTAGGGACTCTGTCATTCACAGTCATCA
This sequence comes from Atherinomorus stipes, assembly GCA_023101725.1. Taxonomy (NCBI): domain Eukaryota; kingdom Metazoa; phylum Chordata; class Actinopteri; order Atheriniformes; family Atherinidae; genus Atherinomorus; species Atherinomorus stipes. Next base: position 163,173 of record JALJCO010002126.1, on the reverse strand, counting down.
GTTCATTGTCTTCATCTTCTCAAGCAGTAAAATGACAGAACTTGCAGATATTTAAGCCTTCGTTAACATCAAAGAGCTCAGATGCTACTTTTTTTTTCCATTCTTCATTTTATTTTTTTTTCCCTTCATTTTTGTTAAAAATATATAAAACCTTTTGGTTGGCAATATTAGATGTGTTAGACACAACTATTTAGTACTAACTTTTAAATAAAGGAACTCAAAGTTCAACACCATAAATAGATGTATTACAGTACACAGCCCTGGGCTGCAGAGCTGAGGCTGCAAACCAGAGCTTTTCAGAGGAGCAGTGTTACAAAAGAAACAAAAGGCTGATTGAATGTGAAACAGAGATAAAGACACAGAAGACAAACAGCTTGAATTTTGTTGATGAATCCACAAGCCCAGATCCACAATTCTGTCTTTTGTCCCTGTAAACCACTAACAGCTGAGGATGAATTAAAATCTTAAATTAAAATAAATTGCATAATACTGTGGAGGCCAATTCATTATTGGATATCCTTTTCTTGCTGCAACAAATCCAACAATATTACTGCAGTTGAACATGGTAATAAATTCCAAATAGGTTTCATTCTGGTGAGTGCAGCTGTTGAATAAATACTATTTTAGGCTTAGAGATGTTGGTGCAATACTGTCTTTAGATATCCTCGTCATTATTTTCAATCTGTCTTTATATTTGTTTTTGTTTTTTCTCATATAGTCAAAGCTCTGATTTCAACATGGGGAAAAAAAAAAAAAAAAAAACATCCTGGCAGAAATGTCCTATTAAGGTTTACAAAAATACAGAATAAAAAGGTAAAGGAATATTTACCTGCAACAATTTCAAAATTCATAGAAATAAAACACAGTCTGCCCAGTTTTAAAGGATGGTTGGGTATATTTGTCCACATATCCATGATTTTTAAAAAAAAAAAAAAAAAAAAAGGAAAATCACTGTTCACCAACCTAAACTACAGGTTTTGAAATGTCTAACCGCACCTTATGTGGTCAATTTATTTGAACCTAACAATTATAAAGTGGAGGTAAGGCAGAAAAGTGAGTAGTTGAAAACATCAGGTCAAAGGGATCTTGAATGGAGTCAGCAGAGTAATGCCACACCCTTATAAGTAAGGAGAGCAAGAATGTGAAACATGTTATTTTGATGTAGAAACGCTGCAAATGATGAACATCACTGAACACATACACTTTTATGTAGCTGTTGAGTATCTCTTTGTTTCTATGGACCCCCTTGAAAACAAGCTGCCGTATCTCAAGGGGCTATCCATTTAAACTTCACAGAGCTACGCTATGCTAGGCAGGATATCAACACACTAGTTGTTTTTAACGTGGACCTTGGCTGATTCAGCAAAGAAGTTCAAGATGACATTATCAGAGGATAAAAGGAAAATAAAGACCGAAAGAAACAGAGCAACAGATAAGATTTAAGTCAGACTTTTACTGGCCAGAGAGATCTCAGAGAAGAGACAGGATGAGGATGGATGCTGAATCAGACGTTATTAGGAGGACCAAAAGTGAAACTATCTGCCAACGTTCTTGCTGCTTTAATAAATCAAATTTCAGTAGTACTCTATCAGGGTGATATTGTCGAATCGTTAGCCAGAAATGTGGTACCTGGACCCTGACCAGTACCTACAGGCCCTCACTGAGATGTCCATCTTGCAAAAAGTTTGAGTCATCTGTACAAAAGCTGTGGAGACAGTTACCTTAAAGTTTGAAATGTCAAATCTTCACTGCCCATGGTTCAGTCCTTGGCTATATCAGTCTACATCTTCAAATTTCATCAACCAAAATACTTAATTTGTCACAGGTGGATGGGTGAGCATAACCTAGGGAGTAAACATGAAGGAGCCTCTAACTGAACAAAGTGTGATGTTGTCAGGGACCATTATGTTCAGCAGCTTGTGCAGCATTCTTCTCTGAACATAATCCCCAGAGACTAAAATGTTTTCTGCAGCACAGTCAGCCTTCTTATTAGTTTTTTCAGTTGCTTTAATTCTGGTTCGGATAGTGCTGTTCTTACAGGTGGCTGAAAGCAAAGACATGCAAGTGATGTGACAGTGTGGGGTCCTGTCACTATGCCTCCAATTGATCATGCTCCCTGGCTACTTGGCTACAGGGATGTCCCCTTGGCTGACTGGTTAGCGCACAAAGAGAATTACCTCAAAAAGTCCATACTGGTCATGCTCCAGTTGGCAGGTTTTTTCCTGGTTTGTGGAGATGTTCCTTCTTTTGAAGACATTTCAGACACTTCAGCTGACATTAAATGTCTTCAAACATGAAATGTCTTCAAGAACCAAGATAAAGAAGTCCAGTTGCCTTCATTACCAAGATCTGCATGACTCAGATTAGACTAACATTTGTCAGAGATGTAAAATGTTAAACACTTATCAAAAAACAAACACATACGCACACACACACGTTTGTTTTTATATCCCCGTGGGGTATATCCATTGATATAATGCATTCCCTAGCCCCTTACCCTAAACCTAACGCCCATATCTGATTGCCTAAACCTAATCCTTGTCCTAACCCAAACCAAAACCTAATTGTAACTTAACCTCTAAAACCTAATCTTGACCCTTAAAATGGGATTCGTACTCATGGGGACCGGGAAAATGTCCCCACGAGTGCAAGACGTCCCCACAGTGATGGTAAAAATCTGGAACATGGTCCCCACAATGTTGCAAAAACGCACACACACACAAACACACACACTCACACACAAAAGTGGCCTTTAGGAATCCAGAATTCCCATGGGCATTGCTAAGGACACAGGGACAGACTGAACATAAGGTTGCATTTATACTATTATTATACTATTATTTATAGGGCTGCACAGTAATATATGTGACGGTGTGGGGTCTTGTCACTGTGCCTCAGACTGATGCTGCGCCCTGGCTGCTTGGCCACAGGGATATCCCTTTGGCTAAATGATTAGCATGCATGACTTTACCCCAGGAGTCTGGGGACCTTTGTTTTTTACCTGACCACATATAGAAAATTTACCTTCATCACAATATTAGCCCACACAATATACGTAGATGTTGCAAAGATGGCCCAAACTGTAATATCAAATAATATCTACTGTATGTTTGCATATATTTTCAGAAAATGACATGATGTTGTTCCAGTAGCAGCTGTGTGTTCTTACACTGTGTGTGTCTGTCGTGGCATAACACTTCCGCCATCTAATCAGAAGTGCTGTTCATTAGCATATAATAAGAGAGGTTCATGATGTCTTTATAAGTCAGAGAACAGACCTTTTCAGTACGGTTGGTTCAGCCGCATGGTGTTTTAGGACAGGCAGGCAGTGGGCCACCTTGCTATCTCAGCTCAAGCTAGAGAACCGGAGGAGGCAGCAAAATAATCACAGGAGCGACACTGAAGGTTACACGTTTATTACAAGATAAACTAGTTATAAACGGTTATGAACTGTGTAATCAGACTCCACTTTGTGGTCCCAACGGTCTAGCTTATCTCAGCTGTCTACCCCTCCACGCGTGTGTCCAGTCTCCCTTCTTCCTGCTTTCTCTGCCCTTTTAAGATTCCCTAGTAAAGTCCCTCCCTGCACTGGTTTGTAGTCATTTTCCTGTGGTCCCTGCGCTGAGAAATGCCCTGATGAACTACAGAGTCCAGCAGCCCTTGCAGTCTCATTTCACACGTCTGCATTAAAGTAATCTTGCATTGTTTACATTTTATCTACACTGTTATCAAATGCCACGTCGCCTTAAACTGTCTGTAGGACACCATAATCTACTCTTGTGTACTTGCCACGTAGTCTTAAACAGTCAGTAAACCACCACATGTCAGTGGCCAATCAAATGGACTTCTCTAATAAAAACATTCTGTAATGGAAATAATCTGTTTCCTTCTTATCTCAACAGGCTCCCAACTACCTGGTGTCTGTGTTTGCACAGAACTTAAAGATGAACGACACTGCATTTCCGATTTTTTTTTTCTTTTGGGCGACTCATATTGTATCGTTATTGCAAATCTTAACTGTAACCAACAGAACCAACAGAAATCAACAAGCAATGTTGCCCACCACAGCATCTTGTGTTTTTAGCTAATTAACAGACAGACATACAAACAGACAAACAAACACCTGCAATTTTCTTTGTTCAAGGATTCTTTATCATTGTGAGATAAGGCATTTTGAGGGAACTGAGGTTGGTGTAAGTCTGTGCTCTCTGGGTGCTTTTCTAGTTTTGTATATAGTATGTAAAATAAGAGGAAGCTTGGTTGTAACAAAACCTGACTTGTTCTATGATCTGGAAATAATTGATTCGTTTGACAGGATTCCTTCTTAAGTTTTTATTTTATTTTATTCTATATATATTTTTTGTGATTGCTATAAAGGAGCTGAAAATCATTTAATCAGCCAAATAAAATCTTTCTCCAGGTGAGGACAGTGATTTGCAGGCTCTTTGAAGTGCCGCTAGCCTCTGGGATAAAACTAAATCACACAAAATCTGAGATCCATGAGCTAAGACCTTCCAGTTCAGACTCAACAATAACCTGCCAAGGCAGCGCTACAGGGCAGAAGCAGCTTAGATCTGTCAATGGTGGCTGTCTGGAAGCAGAAAAATTTAGGTGAAGGAAGGTCTGAATGTCCTCTTTTATCCATCTCAGCTGGTCACTTAGTTTCCTCTACGGTGCTGCCTGCATGTTGTACTTTATTTTAGTGACATTTGCCCTTGTTATGAACTGCTACAGGAACTTCTCACTTTTCTAAAACTCATGAAAAATCTAATTGAAACTTTAACTTTTAAAGACAATGCCTCAACTTTAGTTCTACACTGCTGAGAATTCTTACTTCTATAGCTGTTTCATTAAAACAAGGACAGAGTCAGATTCTTTATGCATGTAGTTAGTGCTTCATAAAAAATCTAAACCTTGAATTTTTATCGTTGTGAGTTTAAATTCCAACTGGCAACATTCATACTAAGAATAAACACATTTCCCTTGTTGTTGAGACATAGTTATCCATATGGTGTCTTTCCATCTGCTTTATGTTAACACAGAGGACAGGGCGGTCTCTTTGGATGTGCATAGTGTTCTGTGTGACTGAGGTTTAGACTTTTGGAGTAAATTGAACTACAGGATGATTATGGAGGAGCAAAAGTGAAAAAATATCAATTAATGTTACAGGGGAGATCACAACCCAGAATGAAAAGACAGCTGCATAATGGGCTGTGTGTTTGCCCAATGTCAGATGACTAGGAAAAAAAAAACTCAATAGCTTGTAGCTGTGTTTCAAAGAAAAAGATAAAAGATAACATGCATCCATTTAAATTTTCTTGTTTTCTCCCCACAAATCCATGAATATCCATGAATTAGTGACTCATATGTTCAGCACTTTCTTTTAAAAACTCAAAACCAAAAATCACATTTATGATCAAAATGTATTATTTTCCTTGGTGGATTTCAGTGGAAGAGGCCACACACTCTTACTGTATGTAGATGCTGAAGAGTGGGGAAAATCTGTGACTTTATGATGCTAAAATCCACATTTCAAATGACAATTTAGTCTTTTTTTAAACTTATGCTTGTTTTAGGGAGTATTTGAGAAAATTCTGTTTATTCTTTTAGAAATTTAGCCATCATAAATCTTCATTTGTCTTGGGACACAGCTTTCTCTTTTCTGCGTGCAGATATAAAAATAACTGCATAAATCCAGCATCACAGCAACATTAAGTAACCATCATGAAAGGAGAGGTTTCCCACAAAAGCCCAAGAGGCCATCTCTGATATGATTTATTTTCATGCAGTTATTCAGAGATTGCACATTATTCTAAAAATTCTAAATTGTGATGCTCGTGTTCACTTGATAACTAATTTATCTCCAGTGACTGGTCTTTTGTTTCCATATGAGAACCTCCCACTGTACAGTAAGTGGTTGTCATTTTCTCAAGATCATGAAGTAATGAAGGTCAGCTTGAAAAACGAGGGATTTGTGCATTAGCAGCTAATTTCACTGTTTATTGTCACATCTATGAAGCACCTAGAACAGCGAGTTAAGGCATGTGTTACTCAGTTCACTGTCTGGTAATTTTTTTTTCCGAATAACAAATCAAGTTGGGAATGCAAACCTGGATCTGATACAACATGGACTTTGAGACTGCCTGGCATTATGTCTGGTTACTATTTTGTTTTAGCCATAGAAGGGACATTCATAACTGTGAGGCTAGGTTTATTGGTTGATGTTTGAATGCAGGAATGCTGAAGGACAAAGTTGGACGTTTTGGCAATATCAACTGTTGAGAAATACACTCAGACACAAACACACATTAGCATCGGTTCATGTAAGAGCATGACCCCAAAAATGCAACACACTTTTTTCCCAATTGTAATGATATTAAGAACAATTCAGCTAAATTAGCCTTCATTTGTATTTAATCAATTCAGAACAAAATCATCTCAAGACAAGTCCAGTCTAGGTTTGATGAACTCAAATTCGCCCTAATCCAATTATAACTAGAAAAGCACTTGGAGAGCACAAAGTTCCGCCAAGCAGTTCATGACCCCCTCATGTTGTGATTCACACCTAAACTTTTATTGTTATGTCTTTTTTTAAAATTTGTGTCTGTTAATAAAGTTTAATCTGGAAAGTTCACAGTTCATAATATACCTGTTACAGAACTCACTGAGATCCTTTCTTGTAATTTTTTACCAAACACTTGGGCCATTTGTATGAAGTTATACGCAAAAATTCCTAAATTTGGCCGATCTCACAATGATAAAGAATTCTTCAAAAAAATTCCTGTATCCAGAAAGTGATCTGGATCATCACCAAAATTTAATGGTTTCATCCTTGGGCTGAGGTGCATGGCTGGTGAAAATTTCAGGTCAATTCGTCCAGAACATTTTTCCGTGAAGCTGCTGACAGACAGACAAACAAACCAAAGATTTAACCTCCTTGGCAGAGGTAATTATCTATATCCACTTATTCTAATGCAGGGTCAGGGGGGTTGGATCTAAACCCAGTAAGTATGTGAGAACCAGAGTGCATCCTTGACAGGTCACCAGACATTGCAGGGCCAACACAGAGAGACTAACAACTTTCACTAACTTCTAGAGAGAATGTAGAGCAGTTGTGTTCAAAGTGGGTCCTCAGGGGCCGCTGTCCTTACGGTTTTCCATGCCTCCTGCCTTTCTGTACAGAAGCATCAGTTGACTGTGTAAGTGTGTCCAAGTTTTTTTTGTTTTTCTCCCTCCTCTCTCTCTCTCTTTTCTGCACTCCTTTCTCTCTGTTCCTCTTTCTATCACTGCTTCTTTTAACTTTCTCTTTTTCTCTTGTCAAGCCCAGCAATATAATGTGAAATGCTGTTATAAACCAATGCTTATTTAAAGAAATAAAATGAGTAAACACAGGACAGAAGAACCTTACAGTATATTCATAAAGCTCCCTTTGGCAAAGCAAATCCGTTTAACACATTGAAGCAGCCAGATCATCATTCGGCTTGTTACGATGCTGGACAGGACAAGTTGAAAAAAAAGAAAGAGAAAAAAAAAGATCATAAAGAAACAAGACTGATTAGCAATTCAGCTCATTCATTCGGTTATAAGTATCGTAACTGGAAAAAATCAGGTTCCTATAACCATAGAAGCTTTCTTTGTGAATGTTAATATGCCATAAAAGACCCCTCACTGTGTTCAGTGACCTCCCAATAAATAAATTGTAAGACAGCACACACCTGTGCCGTATAACAGTGTATGTTGGTGAGTCTCATGGCTTTGTATTTCTGTGTTTATAGACCACACTCACTTCCATCCAGGCATTCACCTTAACTAGCCCTGGAATTCCTCACCTGTAGGCCTGTAATTTGTTGCATTTCTGTGGTGTTGTAATTAAGAGTGACCAGTAAAGACAGTTAACTGTACAAGCGAGTCCTGTGTGTTCTGACCGACACCCCCATGGTGAACACCAAACCTCCTTACCACAGCTAAACAGTCTTACATGAACATCACCCTAATGGGCCAAATTTTGGGAATTTTTCCATTTACCTCCATACAAATGGCTCAAGTGTTTGGTAAAAAAATTACAAGAAAGGATCTCAATGAGTTTTAGAATGTAAACTTCTAAAGTTCATCTGGATCCAGAGAAAATTCCGGATACTATGATCCAGAACACCCAAATATAAGGGAGTCAAACTGCTTGGCGGAGGTCTGCGCTCTCCAAGTCCTTTTCTAGTTTTTTTTTTTTTTTTTATTTTTTTTTTTTTTCCCTCTCAGGTGTATTTTTTTAATGTAGCTTGCTCAAACAGTTTTTTTTTTTTCTGGGTCCCCTAACCTGCCTTTAATAGAATAATGTTACAAATAAAACTTACATTGCATCACAGATTATTCATTAGAATTTGAGGGACTAGTTTCTCATGCAGAATTATACTCTGCTTCCAGGTGGTATTCTAGGTTCATAGAGATAAAATGATGGTTCATCTGTTAAAAGAAGTTCAAAATTATCCACAGAATCTACAAATCACAACATATATGTAAACAATGTTGTGCTCTAAACAGCATTTGTCTTCGTTTCCAACCTTCTTTCGACCAGGATGTAAAGTTTGACAACCAGCAGTTCTTTGGGTCCCGTCCAGCACTACATGAAATAAAATGCTTCGAAAGCTTCTGTAAGGAGCCAAATTGTTTGAATGTGCTCTCAGTGTGTTTCCAGACATTAGAAATGACAACGTTTAGCATTAAGATTCCATTTTTAATGCTGCAGAAATGACAGGTGGTATTAACGCCCTCTTCAGCATCATTGTTGTTCGTTTTATCCCGCTGTGAACGTGGCATTGAAATGTCATGCTGATAAGCTGCTGATGGCCTCAATAAGTAAGTGACCTAATTGCTGTGACTTTTACAGTCTCTCAGCCTCTGTCCATATGTCCATTTTGGATTCTCCCTGTGGAGTCACAATATGTAGCAGCAAATCACTTGAACTATTAGAAGCTGATGTCATGCTGGCACACAGCTTACTGACTTAGAGAATGTTTCATTGATGAGCACTTGACTGCATCTTTCACTGCTGCACAAAAAGAAACCAAAGGTGAAATTTTTCTCTTTTAGGAAAGTGCAATCTTGCAAGAGGTCAGGGCAGAATGTTCATGGCCCATTTAGTCCTGAACATATAAGTTCCAATGTGCCATCTGTGTTCTTCTCCAGGAAGAAATGAAATCCCAGAAAGCACCGCAATGTGACAGCAGGAGAAATGTCCTGGCAATGTTTTGTGAGAGCAGAGCTGAGCATAATAAGATTCCAGTTTCCAGAGATCTACAGGGAGTTCCTAAACACACAGTCCTAATACCATCATGACAGGGCCTGTGCTAAGGCCAGCAGTACTGTCAATAAGCAAGGTGGAAAAACCTTCAAATTTTATGTTTTTTTTTTTTTTTCAACAATACTGGGGATGGGAAGTGTGAACTTAGTGCTAGCAAGATATGGCTCTATGATATCAGCAAAGGCAGTCTGCTGGTAGGTTCAGCCTCAAACTGAGGTGGCACACCAGGAATTGTAAGAGATTTCTAATTCTCTGGGGCTCACAGAGAATGGATGTAACAAGACTCAAGTCTTGTTTCACATTTCTCTACAATGGGTTAACAACTACTGTCAAGTCAGTTGAAAAGCTGCTGCAGAGTTCTGGAGAAAGGGAAAGTTTTGTTCCTAAAGGTACGCATGGGAATGATTTCTATTACCCTGGTGACACAAGATGCAGAAATGGAGTGGGAGCTCTGGGACAACCCATGCAACGGGTGAAAAACCAGGTCTGCTTCTGCCTCCGACCTGTACTGTTTGGAAACAGATTGTACAGCTTTGGAGTGAAATTGGGAGGAAATTTTCAAAGATATAGTTTGAAAAGACAGATGGAAGTTGAATTGCAGTAATCAGCGCTGAAGGACCTTGTTTTGGGTCTCTGTGTCCTCCTGCTTTCATTAGGATTCAAAGCAGCAGATGCAGTCTGGGATCCAGGATAGAGGAGAGACACAGAAGAGAAAAGAAAATAAAGGTACCAAGAACAAAAAGGAGGCAAATATGCCTTTTGAGGATAAGGACGACATTGAAAATGACAAAGGTGGTTTGCTGTGATGTGCTGTCAGTTGAATCAGTAATGGGAGTGTTGTGAGATGGAAAACAAAAGAAAATTTTAACTTGGAGAGGAAGTTGTCAGACATTTATGCTAGGCTTTATATTTCTATATTAGGGCAATAAATAACGGAACAGAGGTGTCAAACCAAAGCCGAGTCAGTTCAAAGAGATACATGTTTGGTTAGTTTTGTTTCAGTGTGTCTGCACAGTATTCTGCCTGTCTAGCTACAGCAAAATCTTCTCACTTTTATTTTTCTTGGTCAAGACCCTCCATTGTTGCTCTTGAGCAAGAAAGATAACCTTAAAAACTATTATTTATAAGATGTCAAGGCTCTTCCAAGTTGCTATTATAACAGTTTCGTTTGAAATGGTTTTATGGAAAATGTTGGCAAAGGTTTCCACCAAAAAAAGAAAAAAACAAACAAACGGGTATTTCAACCCTAAACATATGTCTTTATTTTATCTCAAGTACTTTTTGATGCCAGACTTGAACCAAACACTTCTTAAAGGAGCAGACCCCTACAAGAGTCAAATATAGATTAAATAATTTAAAAAAGGGGAAAGCAAAAACAGCAGCTGTCTCCAATCACCCTTCCACCCTCATTAATCCGATCCCAAGCCGTTCCTTTAATCATACTACCTTTCTTGTCTGCAGACTCAGAGTAATGGTAGCACAAAAGAAAACAGGTATACCTGGCTACTTTACCTTTGCAAAATAGAGACGTAGGTCTAGCGGATGAATTAAGACTGGGTTCTTATGAGTAGCCCATGTTGAGTTGTGGACAGCTATTTTTAATTTATGGAGCAGTTAATGTGTCAGTAACCATCAAAGAATGATGACTGTCAGTTCTCTGTGAATGGAAACTGCCATTAGTCATGTACTATACAAGCATCAGCATGCAATGAATTGGGAATGAGAATGTTTTGGGTCCATGGTGCAGCTGTTGGATAATCCGCCATGTTCCTGAGCAGCATGAAGCAGGATGGAAGAGATGTCAGATTGTTTCCCTATGTTTCTGATTTATTAGAAAGTAGCAGCCTGGTGATGTTGCCTTCTATTTCAGCTGAACGGATGACTGCTCATCAAACTTGTCTCTGAAGACAGTAATGGAAAACAAAGGACCTTGTACAGTTTTTTTTTTTTCTGTGCAACCTCAGGGCACAATGTTGAGAGCAATTTCATCACACTGGATTTAAAATACTTTAATTTAGTGACATACTGTGACTACATGGGGTGTGATGAGTAGAGACACAGAAGCTTTTTTGCTAGTGTAATGTATTCTTTACTTCTTTACTGACATTCAAGCCCAAGGCGATGTTTAGTCATTTCATTAAAATGGAACACAAATGGATTGTTGTGTAGTTTTTGCTTCATTAGCCTCAAACTCTGCTGCTGAAGAGATGCTCTGCACTAAACATCCTGCACTCCCTTAAGAAAATGAACTGCAGCATGAGATTATTTCTGTAACATATATACTGTATGAATTAAGAATGTCAAAATACGTAAGATTAAGATTAATTACTGACATATATTACTTCGGGTTTCCCTCTGCAGTCACTTGGTTCAGGTGCTGGGAAACTGGAAAGTGTCAATGGCCAGCCAAAAGTTTAAGATATTTTTCTACCTCATGCCTTTACTTCTGCAAAGGTTACAGGGTTCAGTTTTTTATCACTCTTGTGCTTGTGGGACATGCACCTAATTATGTGTAATTTCAAAAGCTCAAATCATCTCCAATTGTTTTCTTGAACATGACAATCAGTTCACTGTACTCCATTGGCCTCCACAGTCAGCATTTCTCAGTTTAATAGAGCATCTTTGAGATGTGGTGAAACAGGAGATTCTCATCGTGGATGTGTAGTTGACAAATCTGCAGGAACTGTGTGATCCTATCATGTCAAAGGCCTCAGTTATGATGTTTTTTAAATTCTGAATTAATTATTCCAAATGAAATAATTCAGAATTTAATTACTCTCCTTTGTGTTTACATGGAAATAATAATTCAGAATTAAGGTTTACATGGAATACACGTTTATCTAATTCTGCTTTAAATCTGGGGGTTAGGAAGGGTTCTAATTGGACAAGTAGCAGGCATGACATATTTACTTCTACCCAGAAGTGCACAGATGCCAGTTCCTGCTCCTTTTTGTTTTGAGTACAATGAAAACCACATAATGACACAGATTTTCATAGATCTCATGATGGTTGTTTTGTATCAGAACCTCAACACTGACTTACTTCTTTCCCGCCAGCTAGCAGAGGTTCAGCACTTGTTTCACGTGCGCTTCTACAAGCGCCATTACTGTACAACAAGTGAGCGGAGGGAGCATGTGCAGAACGACAGGAATTAATGCTGCCTTCATGGTATGGGAAAGGTGAACCTTTCCACTTGTTAAGTGGAAATTACCAGTGTGCAGTGAATCTCAGACTGATGCCAATGCTTTTAAATATGTAGTCACTCTATCATGAAGTGAAAGTTTGGAAATTTTGTGAGTTTCTTCTCTTTTTTTGAAACTTAAAATCATGAAAAACCACATAGTTACAACTACTGCAATGAATCAGTTTAATTTATTCTTGCTGATCAAACTTCATGGATCCATCTGATACTAGAAGTCACACACACACACACACACGCACACACACACAAAACTTAATAATTAAATCTAACTTCCCCTGGAGGAAGCTGTTTTTAGAGGTTTAAAATGATAGAGTGTTGGTTGCAGAAAAGGGAAGCTCCAAATGGACAGAGACCTGATTATAATGTACACACAGTAGAAGGACACTGGTCCAGCTGGAAATCAGCTTGTTGAGAATTGACATGAAAGTCAGTAAAATTCTGCAAATGAAAAAGTTGTTTGCATATCTAATTTTAAATAGCCAATGAGAAAGCCTTGCCTAAAGCAACATGACTGCAGTGTGCACTCATGTGACAAACATAAACTGCATTCTGGGAAATGTTCTTTTTTTTCCTCTCTTTTTGGGGGATTAGTTTTGTTGGTTTGTTTGTTTGTTTGTTTCGGAGATTTAAATCCAGCACAGTAGATAGGAAAACTACATTCAATATTCAGGATAGAGTGAAGATATGCCATCAGCATAACAGAGACAAATGAGAGGAAGAAAATTTGACTGTTCTTTTGCTTTTTTAAAAATGGAATTTGGTGTTTAACTTGGTGAGACTTTAGGCTGAAATATCTTCCAACTGTTTTCATTTCAACGTGTGTGTTTAGCTAAACCATCCCCATTTTTTTTTCTTCATTGTATTTAAGCATCTGTTACTCAGTCCCAGTAATGCTTGGGGTGCTTCTTACTGTATCTGTTGGCTTTTAAATAGACCAAAATCAAGGCATTTTATCCATGTAGCTGTAGAGCAGCTGTCAGTTATGAGTAGATGTTTTGGGAAGGCTTTTCTGAAACGGTAAAGACATAAAGAGGTTTTTTTGAAATATGACTGTTATGACTAAACACAAGTGGAAGCCATATTGCAAGCCTTTCATGTTTTTGTGGCACCACATAGTCCTTTTGGTGAAATATCATGTGACATTTCACAAAATCCATGTTTGAAAAAGTGGCACAGAGGGGCATACAGCAGAGGCTGTTCAGAGTGGACATATATTTGACTTAATGTGCAGGGACAGTGCAGAGAGAGGGATACCCTCTGGTGGTCCGCAGAGGAGAGCAGGAGGACTCTGCAACCAGCACGACAGCAGCTGTTTATCAGAGCGCAGAGGCAGAGTTAGGAAGTGGGAAAAAATGTGGAAAAAAGATTCCAAAAGATTGGAGGGAGACATCTGGGTGAGCAGTGAAATGACCTGAGAAACATAAAAGACGCAAATGTGTCCAGGGCAACGTAGCCATAGGGTATGATGTCGCACAAAGGTTAATGAGCAGAAGGATTCTCTGCAGGAAGCCAGCAAGTCTGTAATGAGAGAAGAGATGAAGGAAGATGGATGCATATGGGATCATTTTGAGAAGCTTGGAGGCAACTCAGCAGCTTCTGCTGATCAACTGAGAAGATAAGCTGAACATTAAACTTTCAAGTGAACTTCTCTGAAAATATTGATAGTTTGAGTCTGAAAAATAATCAAATAATACTCTAGTACTTTTACTGATTTTTGAAATAACTTTATTGGAAAACATCTGCTATTGCGATGAACATGCAGGTGTTGCATCTTCTCATTGTTCCGACTGAGGTTGAAATTATTTCTCAGTGCGATTTATTAGCTGTGATGGCTCATTTATCAATACAAATATATTTAATCTCACTGAAAATGTCTCACAGTTATAACAGTCACAAAAGTGCTAGGTTACGTTAGCTGCTGCGATTTGATGGCACAATTGGGGAAACCAAACAAACAAGGAGCAAAATGAGAGAAAAAAATATGGCCATTTTAGACAAAAAGAAAAAGAAAATTCTGCACAGTGTTTCACATTAGCATTTTGATGTAAATTGCTATCCTTGTTAGCTGTGATGGATGTAGTAAAGGACAAAAGCTTTGCTTAGGAGGTACTTTTCAGTTTAGTTCATTCTGTTATAACATAATCAACTTGTGTTCAATGTGTTGGACAAATGGTGCATAAATTTCCCTAAAATGTCACCAGAACTGCAACATTAATGCAAGAACTGGTATTTTCCTCCTCTGCCCATCAGAGCAGCCTCTGTCTCCACGCTGCTGATGCTAGCTAATTGTTTCAGTCATTTTGCATGGAAGCTCAAACAAAATCAAAACATAGACCTTGCCAATGGAGATTTTTATCAGATGACATTGTGCTTGTCAAATCAGTGACTGCTGGTTGAGGTGAAGTCTTAAAGGTTTAACCTGCTGTTTTACATACACAATCCTTCTTAAATTATTTTCAAATGAATTTTTAATTCTAGTTGGGTGGGACGAAAATTTAATGAGCTCATTTTAACCTCTTTTTAAGTATTGTTTGTCGCGAGAATACGTACGAGAGTTAGACCTGTCTGTAAGCGCGTTCACGAGGCAAACGTCAAAGCCAAAACAAAGTTTTATCAGGACAGAGCAGGTGAAGGAAAATGATGTCCCAACAGAGAAAAACGTGATAAAAACGTAACGGTGCGGTTGATAGAGAGGATCCGGAGTAAAAGGGCTGGACTCTGATGAATATAAGGAGCGGACGTGTGACGTGAAGTTAACCAAACAGTGTTAGCTTTTGTAGCTACATTAGCAGCTCATCCGTTCGTCAACCACCGTTTACTGGTCTCTGACACAAAGGATAATAAGTTACACAAGCAGCAACACTTACCGACTGCACGTCCTCACTGATAAGTATAATCCACTGGTGCCTGGTAGTGCTGTCCCTCCTGTTAGAGCACTGAAAACTGCTGAATTTCTGCCGAGGCAACTCAGCATGGCAATCCCCCCCCTCCTCCTCTTCCTCCTTGTCGCCGGCGTCCTTTCTGACAAAGCTGGTCTACTCCGTGGCAGGTAATCAGCTGCCTTCAGGTGCTAAAGATGCTAGCTTAGCAGTTGCTCACAGCCTATGTAGTTCACGTCATAACAGCTGATCATAATGACTCCATGGCAGGTAATCAGCTGCTTTTAGGTGGCGCTAAAGAGGCTAGCGTAGCAGCTAGCAGCCTCTCTTGTTCATGTCATCCGGAGAAAGAAATCCAAACCGCGTACTGTGGAGAGCGTGTGCTTGTGGCGATTCTAGTGAGAAGAAGTCACTTTCACTTTCCGAAGTTTCTGGCACGTTATAACTGAGGTCCTGTTCCAATACACGTTTTAACATGAAAAAGTGGGATTTCTGGGTGATGACTCCTTTAACTGTTATTTTAGTCTCTTCCTCTGATCCGCTAACAGAAAAAAGTAAATAAAAGGCTTCATTAGGATTTTAGGACTTATTAAAAGCCACCAGGAGAGAAGCTAACAGATGAAGCTGCTGAAAGCTGCTTGCTATGCAGTAGGAAGCAAACATGTAGTGCTCTTTAGCACAATTAACAATATAACAATTATGGAATATATAATTGTTATGATACAGGCCAAATAACATGTCCTAATTTTGACTATATATGGAGGCTTCATTTATAAAAAATACTCTAAATTTGAGAAAACCTTCCACAAAGACATGATACAAAAGGCTGTTTCCATTTATTCCTTAGTTTTCTATTCTCCTCTTTATGTTTTTTATTAGGATTCCCATTAGCGTCCACATGGTTGCCAGTCTGGAGTCCTCAAAATAATTCAACAACAAAAAACATCTGCAGGTTACATTTAGCCTATAAGATAAAACCTACGTACAAAACACAAAGACAAAATACAAAATACCCTTTTGATGGTAGTTCATATCAGATTACTAAATAATTGTTTGAATAATCATTAGATTATCTAAAAGATTACCTAAATAATTGTTTGCTGCAGCCCTAAACAAGTCCAACATTCAAGCTTGATTTAATTCTCCAGAGCTTGACCTTAGCATCGGTCGTAGAAAGACCCGAATCCTAGATGTGTCCTTGCATCAACTTTAACAACTTCTTTCCTTGTCTTCCCTTTCCCCTGTACACAGCAAACCGAGGGATTGGTTTTTAAAAACAAAATAAAAAAAGAGAGAAAAACACACATCATGCTGCCTGGCAAGACACACAGCCTCTCTCAGTCTTGCACGAAGGTTCCCCTGCAGAAGTAGTTGCCAGATTGCTGGAGCATGAAGCACTAACAGCTTTGCCCAAGGCTAACTTCAACCTTTTCCAGTGGAATGGAATAGAAGACGTCTGGTGAATTTCTCATTGTTTATAGTCTCATTTCATGAAGAGATTAAGAGTGAGTCTGCTGCTTGGAGAACAAGGGGAAACCAGGGAAGCGAGAAGATCATTTACTTTTCTGTCAAAATGAGCTTTCCTCTAAAGCGAAGCTGTGTGATTTAAGGATTGAGTTTAAGCAAAAGTCTAACTCAGAGTAATTGTACTTTCTATGTTTCTTCATGTTGAAAAATGTTGGATTCATAGATTTTCTTGGAGTCATTAATGAAGGCTTACCACGAAGACCCATTATTATCTGGGTGGTGCTCTGTGATTCTAAGCTGTAAATCATAAAGACTCGGCTCATTGGTGCTTCAACTCAAAATAAACAGACTTAAAAGAAAAACTGGACAAGGCACAGATATAAATGGCCTATTTAAAATAAATTTTAATCTAAAATGGTATTGTTTCTAATGAAAACAGCCATTATTCAGACACCAGTTACAACAGATTTGGAATAAAATGATGTGACAGTGAGGGGGCCTGTCAATATGCCACCGATTGATCCTTTCGCCCTTGCTAGCCTTTGCTATCACCAGTCAGCATGAAGGATGCCTTACCAGTCATCCTTTAGCTGACTGGTAAGCGCATGTGACTTTCAACTGGGATTCTGTGGATCGAATCCCGCCTGGACCTGCCTTGTGTACCTTGCCACAATACGAAGCAGTTGAAATTGCTTGAAGTTGGCTGTTAAAGACACACAACATAACTTTTAGACCTTAAAGCATGGGTGTCCAGCTCCAGTCCTCGAGGGCCACAATCCTGCAGGTTTTCCACGTGTCCTTTCTCCAGCACACACCTGATTCAAATTCAGGTAGATTCATTTGATTTAAGTCAGCTGTGCTGGTGCAAGGAGGCATGGAAAACCATCAGGACAGAGGCCCTTGAAGACCGACTTTGGACACCATTGCCTTAAAGGATAACTTTTTTTTTTTTTTTCAACATGGATCCTATTTCTAGGAGTTTATACGTGCATTTACTCACCGGTAAAGTTTCTGCATTATTTTGACTTCTTCGGAAGATATTGCTTTGAGTCATCCTTCGGTGTACATCCAGTAAAATGGCGGAGACGAGGCAGCTACTATATAAGGCATCTGAAACAAAAACTCCTTAATTTCATCAATGTTTTAAGTAGAATGAATGAAAATTGTATTTTTGTTGTTGTCTTGGTAGCGAGTTGCTCTTCTCAGCTGCACTACGGAAGTGCGCATTGTGAATGCACGGCCCCGAAAAGTGTGTAGAACTCCCTGATAACTAACGGAAAGCTAAATCTCGACTCACGAGACGATAGGAATCATTCTGAAAATCGGAGTTTTGCTGCATAATACCTTCTATAGTGACTGCCCCGTCTCCGCCATTATACTGGATGTACACCAAAGGGCAACTCAATGTAATATCTTCCGAAGAAGTCAAAGTGATGCAGAAATTTTACCGGTGAGTAAATGCACGTATCTACTCCTCAAAATAAGGTCCAGGTTGGAAAAAAAAAGAAAGTTATCCTTCAAAAGTAGTGATGGTGAAGTTTCAATGGTGAAGCAAGCTCTCGAGTTGTCAGGCACAATACTTCCACTTTGAAAGATTGATGTACAGTCATGCAACATCATTAAAAGAAAGAAGGCATAATTACCCTCAGATTTACGGATCGAACTCAAAGTTAGCTGCATGTGACTTTTCAGAACTTTTTAATGTGAAATCACTTACACGGTTTAACAGATGGACCTTACTTTCTAAAATGTGTTTTTTGATCTATTTCATGAAATAGCTTGAAACTACTATCACATTTTATGGTGTTGGAAGAATCAAGTGTGGACTGGAATGCAGGACCAGGAAGATGAGGAACTAAAATATGCGCTTCATAAGAAAGTGAAAGGGCTGTTGGTGCAGGAAATCCAGAAATCATAGAGCAAAGTAAAGATGGAAAACAATGACAATCTGGCAGAAAACTTCAGAAATCTGTTGGGGAAATGAGTGAGGTGATCACTAATTGCATGTTCAGGCCAAATGCAATTTTGCTGTCAAAAATGCATTTAATGCCGAAAGTTGGATGCTGGTCCTGACTCCCTATGCTTGACATCCAGAGACAAAAGTGCTGTAGATGCCCGAGACGCACGGCAGTGAGCCAAGTGTAGGACCCAGTTATTTTTCCTTGGCCTGTGTCTTTGTACAATGGCAGATGAAATTGAGCAAGTGGCTTGGCTTTATTTGCTCCACAAGGCCAGAAAACAACTTTGTCAGGCATCTCTGCGTTGTTTCTGGATTCATCAGATTGTTCAGAGGGGTTCTGAGTTTGGTGAGTTTCAACATTTACTCCAGGAGCTGTGTGCTGGCAATGACACTTTCAGCTTTTGTCTGATCTGGGTCCAGTTGATACCCTGCTGTCCCGCATCAGCACAGCAGGTCATCAAACCACTGTTTGGAAACCCGGGACCAGATGCAGATCACATTTTATCCTCCATTCTCTTTGGAAAATCAAGAGATTCCCTGGGTTCTTCTTGTTCTTTCCTGTCAGACCAGAAATTGTCTCTGCATCACGACACTGAGTCACTCTGAAGTTTTGAAGCTTGACGTGGGGCATCAAACAATCAGATTTTCTGACACTATGCATCAGATTCTCAAAAGTTCAAAACATGCAGTGCCAGATGCCCAAAACCTGCTAGAAGGCTCAATGCCCCCATGACACGCCTTCACATAGACTTTTTATGTGCAGTAACCCAGACGCCCCTGATGCCCAAGTTGCGTTTGGTCTGAACGCTCTGTAAGATGTAAATTTTACTCATATCTACATATCCATCTACATAGCTGTCAGCACCTGCAGACTTAAAGATTCTGGGTTATTCTTCAATCCAAATAGCCTGAAAGGTATAGTTTTTCTCCACAAGACTTACATTGCTGGGAATGATGCTAACATGTTGACTGAATGCATTTACTGGTTGGAAGTTAACTTGAGGTGGAATAACAAAAGGGAAAAAGCACCAGAAAAACAAAACCAAGGTTGAAGCTGCTGCACATTTTTAGTACCCGAGTGTGGAAGTAGAGCAAATGATTATAAGCACATTTGCAGCAGCCAGAGACATTCACAAGTCTTTTCTTCCAAGACCAAGTCAAGTTGCTAGTCACTTTTATCTGTGATGAGTAATTTCCCATGCAAAGCCTACCGTCTGGTGTACTTAGCAGACTGCATTATACTGCAATATTTTAGGAATTTAAAGTCTATACTCACCCTTTAATTGCCAAAATTTTGTATCAGAACTGATCTATAGCTTAAACTGAGAAATGCTCTGTCCCTCTCCTTTTAACTTTACTGGATTCATAAAACCTTTAGATAAACATGGAGATTTAGTAAGGTTATGAATATGATCTTAGCTTAGCTGAGAGTTTTCAATGTGTTCAAAAATCCATCCTGACCCACAGAGAAATAAAAAAACAAACCAAACCAAAAAAAAAAAAAAAGACAACTGCAGATGCATTTTTCTGAATATAGAGGAGGACTGATATGTTGCACACTAGTGCAGGGTCACCACCTGTCCTGCAGTTTTTAGATGTTTCCCTTCTGCAACAAACCTGATTCCAATTAAATCTCCTTGTCCAGTTATGCACAAGCCTCTAATGACCCATTGATAATTTTATTTAGATATATTACAGCAGATAAACTTTTAAAATCTGCAGGACAGTGGCTCAAGAGGTCCACAGTTATTGATCCCTGCACATACAGTAAGAGTGTAGGAGGTCATCTAGGTAAAGCAGAGGAGTGTTGCTGTTTATCACAGTTGCATTAAGATGCAATTATTGATCAGAACTGCAATGAGGTGTAGAATTTAGATGGAGTGATTTAGCGTTTATGCTAGAAACATGGTGAATTCCTGGAGGGACTGACTTTATAGAACAGAAACAAAAAAGTCATTCATCAAATTATCATGTAACTATGCAGGGGGATCAGAGCTCTGGACTTACTAGCCATGCTTATAAATAAGCATGGCTTCGCGTTGGGCGGTTGCCTCTGGGAAGTCCATTAATTTCTGATAATGGACAAGCTCGGATGGCATTATTCCGCTTACGAAAGAAATGAATGTTAAACCAATTACTAATATATTAAAGTTGTAGTTATGTTGCCATGGTTACCAACTAGTGTTTGGGTCAGCGCATTGATTTTAAACAATCAGGCTGTTTGTTCAGAACTTCTTTTCTAGGTGTCCTATATATAAAGATTCAACAAGGAGGAGCCGTGCATTATACTGTTTAATGCACGACGTGGAGTCTGCGCATCGTGGTGTTCCTCCGTGAAGTGCATTTAAACTGTATGATGCACGGATCCAAGTTGTTTAATCCGCTGAAACCATGGTCCCACAGAGTAAACATTTAATGATAAATGTTTATTCACTTTATTAAACTCATTAAACATGTTTGAGTATAGGAACTATTTTATGCTGGCAGCTGGTTTGAGCGTTGTTATGATGATAACATTCCGTGGCGGAATGATGTGACAGTGATCTACGTACAGTCGGTGTGCGTATATACAGTTTTAATGCACCATTGACCGTGGTATAACCCTTCTTAACGGACACCCTGCAGCTAATCAGAATCGAGTATTCACCCTGGTATAACTTATGTTATTTTGAATGTGACTGATGCACATTTTAAGTTATATGTGTCATTTTACATAAAACACACTGACTGGTTTGAATTAGAGTCAAAGTACAGGACATGTGATAAAATGCTTTGAAAACTAAAAAAACCATCATGTTAATAACATGTAATGTGACCGGATGTACAATTGCTGTTCTATGAGAGTACGCGGCTCCTTTGGCTGCAGGATTCCTTGATCTTCCAGAGCTGAAGATGGTTCCTTTATAGCTTTGGCTGAGTTTGTCATCCAGCTGCAGGCTGAATTAATCACCACATGTATGATGGTAATAGATCACGGCCAAAAATCTCGACAAGCGAAGTGCCAAAAACTCACATACGGTACATTTGAGTTAAATTTAGGCTGACACAGACTGCAGGAGAAAACAGTCTGAAAAAAAGCATGCCTTAAACAATGGTACTTAAAAGTATTTTTAATTAAAGCAGTCTTTCTCCTGTTATGAAAGCAATTGTTTTTCAAGAGTGGGTTCTATGAATGCTTGAGCTGAATATGAAATGTATAATTAACTTAGTATCATCATGCATGCAGGGGTCACCACAAATCAGCGAATTAATTCCAGGATAAATTACTTGCAAGTGCACATTTGTTGACAGCCTGTATCCTGAGCAGTTTTCTTTTTCATCTCATTTAATCTGACATGAAAGTGATCAATGTGATCTGTGAGAAAGTGGTGGGATAACCCCTAAATTGCTCCTGCTGGGACACCCCTGGTGCGGATCAAGTCAACTTAATGAATGCCTCACTGAACTATGTCTTTTCTCAGGTTAACAAAGAGGAAACTAAATCTAGAGTTGCTGAAATTATTTTGAGTTGATTGGCAGCACATCCGTACTTCTTTTCAGCTTGTTAAAGAATAACAAAAAAAACAAAAACAACCTTCATCAGGGGTTCACTCTGGTTTTTCAGGCAGTGAAGCATTTTTGAACCTCCAAAGTCTCCGAGCTGCATTGTGTTGTGTTGCATTGTGGCGCTCTTGCAGAGTCGTAATGATGTGGCGTGTTTCTCTTGATGTTGTTTGGATGTTTTACAGTCACACCGACTGTTTGCACTCAGCTCTGCAAGACTCTCCGTCTGCCTGCCTCCCAGACAGAGAAAGCAGGTGTTTGACAGCTGATGGGTCTTACTCTGCTGAGAGCACCCGGCTCATCTCTCCTCTAATGAGCTACATGAGACGGATTGTTTCCTTATCCTTCATTTGACTTTACAACAAAAGTGAATCTTAACAAAACTGTTTGGCTGCTGACAGGATATATTTACCCCTTTGAGGCAGCAGGGAAACAAGTTGCCTCGATAAGGTCTTTGAAGGTGGCTTAATGATTTTCCTAAATTAATGTTTTGGCACTTCCACCGTCTGGCTGCCTTTGGGTTTCAATCAGCTTTTACAGCAGATTTTAGTTGTCGTCTTCTCAGTTTACTGAATATGTGGCACTGAGGTAAAGAGATGGATATTAATGTTGCAGAAACATGCAGTATTGATTATCGCTGCTGCAGTCCATGTCACTTTCAATAATTCCAGCAACTAAAATTGCAAGGTTTTGTTGCAGTGAAATGCCCTCTACTGTGCAGTGTGAAGAAGTGAAGCGCATCGTTGCATGTCGGCATGCCTTTCAGCAAACCGGCGGTGATCACATGTCAGTGAAAACAAATAACGCTAACTCAAAGTAAAGAATAATCCCTCCATTAAAATGGGATAAAGCAACACACAGCAATTACAGATAAATGGAAGTGTAACTAATCCTTCCTCATCCTGGGATAAGAATAAGCTCCGAGCAGCATCATCAACAAGAATAATCAAAGAAGGACTTTTTTTAAAGTTCTTTGAGAGCTTCATCTATTTGATTATGAGCCGAAATACCGTTTTAATTTCAAAATGGGGATTTTAAAAAGTCTCATGTTTAGAAAAAAATAAATATGATCTTTATTTAGGACATTAAAATATTAGTTTTTGGAATGATAGGAGACATTCTCACATAAACCAGCAACTGTTGCTGTTGATGCATGACTCAATTATTCTGGAAACTAATGCTAATTCTCTGCTCATGCCAAAATGTGAAATAGGTTATCTCTGTTTTTGTCCCTATAAACTCACAAAAGAAATACTGTAAATCTCATTAACTACTAATCACTCTGATATCGTCTGTGCTGCAAGTTAATGGGGTTTTTTTTGCTTTTTGTGATCATAAGGAAGTCTATTCCTTGTTTTCCACAACTAGGAATGTGTTATTTTTGAGTTCACGCAACACAACTACTTTTCCAAGAATAAATTACATGCAAAATGATTGTTAGTTTCTAGCTGAAACCAAAGAATCAGCCCATTTGCTAAGGCTGGCATTTGCCTTGAACCCAAGCTACAAATGGTCCCCTTCAAAATGTCCGGTCAATTAAACATGCAGACTTTATTTTCATTTCTCACTTGGAAACTGTGTTTCTCAGAAAACAAATAAACTAAACTGTCATATTGACTGATACACAGAAAATGATGATGGAGACACCTCATTCACACTCCATGATAAAGTCAGACAACCGCAATGGAGAAAAAAAAAGAGAGAGAGTAGAAAAAAAAACAAATATGTTTTCACTGCTGCCCGTTTGGCACGTGAAAATAAATGATAGTGTACTCAGTTAAGTGGAGATGGGTTATCTCTTAGTCCACCTAAGGGTTTGCTGAACACATCATACACATGAGTTCCTGCAGAAACTACAACTAGTTATCAAATAAGTGAACCAAGATTCTTTCATTCTTGAGGCAAAATTGTTGAAAAGACAACCTTGATATTGCATTTCATGGCCCTTCAAACAGGTTGAGCCTGTCTAAGTGGGTATAAACTAAAAACAGGCCTTAGAAAAATAAATAAGGGTTGAAATTGGGTGAGAATATGGAAAGCTTGGGGCCCCGCAGCTTACCACCAAAATGACTAAATTCACTCCTGCAGAGAATGGCATCTTTTCAAATCCCAGCCATGAAGGTATCGTGCATTATTTGGGAACACTGGGTTTCCTTTTGATTCAGGGAATCAGTCTGAATAGATTCAGAGTCAGAAAAATGTACTCATCATTTATATACTCATCTTCCATTGAGTGTGTTTGGAACAGATAGTTATCTTCCAGAGCCCGGTTGTCCAATTATCGGTTATTTTAACCACTGGTTAACCCCTAATGGTCGGTTGAATCCTAAACCTGCGGTTAGCTAACCGACCGTTAAATTTGCATTTAAACCAGAGTTGATACCAGCGGTAACTTCTGTGACATGGCTTTGTAATAAGTATGATACTACATGTATTGTATGATTAATAAAATGTAAAATGTATATTATGTAATAGTATAGTAGGCAAGACTGCACTAGCAACCTTAGAATCAGAACTGCTTCATGATGTGTTCATGAACTGTGTAACAGACCCCTCACTAACAGCATCAGTGTTTATATGGCACGATATAATAAAGCATATTAATCATCATGTGACAGCTGAATGCTGTGAAGGCACATTACATTTCTGAACTTATTCACAGAATTATCGAGAATAATCATCAATAAATGACTGATGATTAAAAAACCCCACTGATGACAAAAAAGGTCAATTTTTGTTTAAAGTCCTAATGAAACCGTTTCATGCAGTGGAGTTGTGTTAAATATCGTTAAAGTTCACATCTTAGATAACATGCTGGAATAAACACCTACAGCTGATCCATTTTAAGCTACTACCGCGATGTGCATTCTCCATCTCCAGGAGGAAAAACTGCGGCTGCTCCTCGCTGGAGCGACTGTTCCTCCTCCATCTCACTAATTAAACTAAAATAGACCTCCATAAACTGGTGTTGGTTCTTACACCGGAGAAGACAATTTAAACCGGCCGGCGGCCACAAACAGGACAGAAAAAACAAAACCTACAGTAAGACGCATCTTACAGCTGTGCTGCAATCAAGACAGCTGGGAAATAACGCGATCATTATCAGCCCAACAAGGATAAAACTATTAAAAGTACATGTGGGCTTCGTTACAAAGCCCATAATTAAATGAATTACATCTACGATATTTTAGGGGGGTTAAGAATGTTTCAAGGGTTCCAGTTCCTCTAAAACAGGCCTAGCAACATATTTGTCCCTGGTAGAGTTTAAGAACACTGATATTAGTGTCTGATTTTGAAGTGGTGAAGTGGTGTTTTCTGACGCGAGCTCTGTCCGTGGTGCTGGAGCCTCATGCGAGGACGCAGGGGTGGTAGCGGAGAAACTCTAAGAGGAACACACACAGAGCAGCTATGATGCTGTCATTTTTCACCAGGTAAACCAGGTCTGGTAGGGGAGGAGGGCGCCCTGCCTATGTAATGGTTGGAAACCCTGAAATAGAACCAAACATGCTTTATTTCACCTTTTTAAAGTTTGTTACATTGTCTCACTGGGTCTGTGTGGGCCGGACATTTTGCGCTCGCGGGCCGCTAATTGGGGACGGCTGGTTTAGGTGGATTTTAAGAGCAAACAGCTGCACAGTTAACGGCAGCAAGCAGCCATGCTTGTTTACTGACAAACGGCAGTTGAGTTTGTTTGCCAATTATTAAAGCAACCCTTACTGATGTTGCATTGTTGCACTATTTTATTTTGACAGGGTAAAATGCTATGAATGAGGTAACGGAACTCTGAAATACAAGACAGACCCACCATTAATCAAAATAAAATATTATTCCAATCTCTAAACTTTCAATGAAAACTCCAATGATCCTTGCAGTGGGGCCCATGCCTAGGATTGGCCGATGGACTTGACTGTCAGACCTCATGTCTTTGCATGAGGAGGTGGAGGGAATGGGGGATTGGGTCTTTGGAGTGAGGAAGGGCTGTTTACATTCAAATAATTTTGCTGTACTTTCTGAAATGCAAGATCGGTAAGGGTTGCTTAATGGGCCGCTCAAGACGATTAGATGGGTTTTTTCAGTCCTGTCTGTTCCACAGGTGACTCAACTTTTTAAAATGTTTGTATCAGAGCATTTAATTAATTGGCTGCAATTGAGGTGTGAAGGAGATTTTAAGCAATATTGTAAAAAATACTCTTGGAAAACATCATCCACCCTGCCTTTAAAGTACAGAAACATCCACAGTACAGTAAAACATGCTGTGGAGGGGAACATGACTGAGAAACACTGTTATAAACATCACACCAAAATCAACTCAGGCCGTCATTTCAGTGTTAGCTCCTGCCGTGCTACGCAAAATGCAACAACGCATTTTAGATAACTGCTACAACATCTGTATTTGGTGTGTGCAGACTGTAGCGATATCTTGAACAGCTTGAGACTAAATATCAACACAGGCAACAGGTTTCAGCGGTCGCCTGTGTCTCTCTTAAAGTGTAGATGGTGCAAACTGGGAAACGTCATTCAAGCAACATTTTTCCAGCTGAACCTCATTCTACAAGTTTTAATGAACTTGTTTGGCTTGTATCTTCACTGTGCATGGTAGGTTTGCTTTTTACCAACAAATTTCTCCATTGGTTGAGGAGACTGCTTGCAGCAGTGGCAGACTGCAGGAGAGTTGTTTTTTTTTTCTCCACTGTGCCAGCTCAGGATAGCGGATAGAATCAAAGAGAAGACTTGGTGAAATCTGTTTGTTTCCTAAGGTAGGCAAAACAGGTATTAAATTGGAGTAATGTGGTTAATATAATGGATTTATTTAAATTGGATTGCAATGACTCATAGTGAATTACAGATTTGGACAGAATCTTCAAAAGTGTCTTGAGATGACTTTGTTGTGAATTTAGCTAAACAAATTAAGCTGTATAGAATTGAACTGATAGCACTGAGCATAATTACAGTGCAACATATATGAGTAGCAGTGAGCATCTCCTTGGTGTGAGTTTCCTTTATTAATAATGAAGGGTTAAAAGAACAGGAGCACAGAGAATTGGATTCAAAGAGGAGAAACACTTTCCAGGGGAAAACATATGGTGCGCTAAGCACACAGGGAACCTGCCGAGGCTCAGTCCTAACAGAAGATGATGGATTGTATCAGGCTACAAGCAGGAAGCGGTAGAAATAAGTAATAGAAAAGAAAGTGGGGGTAGAAGGTGTTTTATGGAGGGGGTTGCACACATTCATATTCTGAGAGGTGATGGAGCTTGTTATGTTGTTGATGGCAGAAGGTATTGTACAAACTCTTCTGCCTCCTGGCTCCGCTAGGTGTTTCAGTGGAATAGAGTTGAATTATCCATTTAATACTTGAGGGGCAGTTCATGACCTCCTCCTCTTCCACTCCTCCGCTCCTCCATCAGCCGCCCACAGTGGCAGCTGTGCTCAAGGTTAGCTCTGTGGCTATTCTGCATGCTCTGTTGTTGGGAGTGTGAGCTGAGCCAGGGAAATTTGCCAGACAGGTTCAGGTGCAAAGCTGGTTTATGGTGGGATTTCATAATGCAAACCTAATGACCAAATTGTTGTTGTTGTTATTGTTTGCTTGGAACCTGCTTAAAATAAAGATTTTTACTATGTTAAAAAAAGGAAACAGAGGAAGCAGTCAGCAGGACGGCTCTGGAATTTCAACAGAATCTAAAAATCTATAAATAAATGGTTCTCATTGTGTCCAGCCAAAACTGGGAAAAGCTTTGCTTTTAAGATCAACTTCAGAAGAATTAAATTATTCAGATGCTTACTTTGATCTGTAATATCTTCAGTTTCACTTGATGGTGCTAACAGTTAAAGGAATAGTACACCCACAGAATGATGTGCCTTCATTTTCTACTCACCCTTATGCTGAGCAAGACTCTGGAGCACTTATTTAATATCTCAAATGCAGACAGAGATCAGAAGGCTTTTCATTATCGGCCAACTGTCATATAATGGAGTTCACCAGAACACAAAAAGGTCCATAAAAGTCCGCAAAAATTTGGCAATATTCCTCCATGCTGCTCATCCAATGTGATCCAAGCGTCCTGAGTGGGTAGCATCCATAATTTACTTGAAAAACATCATTTATAATATTTTTATAGCCTAAAAAGTACTACATCGTACTTCCCCGATGCGCACCGAAGCGAGTTCATGACACTACGGAAGCCACGGTGTTCAGTGCTTACTCTGCCGATAATGCAAGCGTAGAAGAAATTTGCTGTTTACATTGTGCTAAGAGGGCCAGAGCTGTCGACAAGACAAACACAAGAGGGGTTGACTATTGATTAAAAACAAAGAAAGAAAGAACACATGATCTTACGGCTTCCATTGTGTCATGAACTCGCATCGCCACAAATCGTGGAAGTGTGATACTGTGTAGGCTATAAAGATACACTAAATAAATACTCGCTGCGAGTAATTATTGACGCTACCCACTCAGAATACTTGGATTACATTGGACAAGCAGTATGGAGGAATATTGCCAAGTTTTTGTGGACTTTTATGGACCTATTTGCATTGGGCACCAATGAACTCCATTATATGAAAGTTGGCCGATACTAAAAGCCTTCCCAGCTCCGGCTATATTTGAGATATCAAAAAAGTGCTCCAGAGTCCTGCTCAGCATGAGGGCGAGTAGAAAACACTGTTTCCAACTCTTCAGCGAGAGAAGTCGCTATTGGTTGACCCAGAAGTCGCCAGAAATCACTAAATAATATCACCAAATCAAACAGTCAATTTCACACATGCACAGTACCATTTAGTGGCAACATATATTTATCATCAACATGCTACAATGTTCCTTAACAAGGGTACTAAAGTGGTGACATACACATTTGAGTCATGGTGCAAACAAGGCCCAGGTGTGCCACAAGGCATCATGGAAATAATCTGGATGAGGAGGCGTGGTCATCTCACAGCAGCTCAGAAGGGCTGCTGTCTGCAAAGGGACAGCGGGAGCAGTGAGTGACAGGGAGGGAGGGGCTGATGGCAGGCAGCTTCCGATGAACGGGTGGAGCGATATAAACTTTATCTGTCTCCATGATCACAAGGAAAAGTAGCTAGATTTGCCAGTAGCTGCTTTTTTGAAAATAAGTCGCTAGAGGGATCTGAAAAGTCGCTACATATAGCGACAAAGTCGCTAAGTTGGCAACAATGGTAGAAAATGAAGGCACATCATTCTGTGGGTGTACTCTTCCTTCAAGTTTACCTTGTAATAAAGGTAGAATGTGTTGGCAACAGATGCAAAGTCAGTTAATGTGATTTAAAGTTGCAATGTACTAACTTGTGTACAACCCTCTGTAGCCTAGAGATATGTTCGTGAACAAAATGTGACTGTCCAGTTTTAAGGACGGCACAGGCTGCTGTGCTATTAGAGTTTTCTTTTATGTACTTGGCATTTTCTGCCTTGAATTTTTGTCATCCAGGAAATAAGCTGCAACAGATAATAGGCCTCTCTGTAGATGGAAGAGTGTTTCGACCCATCGGCTTTGGTGTGCACCTGTTCTGAGTCTGGGTGAAATCCAGTGACTCCTCAGCTGTAACCTCCAACGCAGCACTGACAGCGATCGAGTTTGAAGGCTGAACATATTCTGGCAGTTCAGGCAAATTTTCAGCCCCCACAGATCTGGGGTTCAGTTCGCTGCAGCTGTACAACTTGGCTTGTGGATGCATTTTAATCAATGGAGACTGTGGGCTGGAAAGCAGTGAGGAATCAGGTCTTTGTCGCCAGAACAGCGCATCCTGCTGGCAGTTGCCTGCACTGATTACAAGTCAGCAATATGGGGGTGTCTGGTTTGGACCATGTTACAACAAAAACTATTCTAAAACTGTCTTTGGATCCTAATTTGTTTCACGTCTTAATAGTAATTGGTCAGGCATCACAGTTTCTTTCAAAGTGCTTGTATCAACTCTGTCACACACGGCCTGAAGGGATATGCAAATTAATGGATAATTGCTTGATTTAGTACACAAATTCATGGATAAATAATGATGTTTGATTAATTAATCAAAACGGCAAAATGATGAGGAGAAATGCAAAATGCTCAACACAGCTTCACTGTCTGAATGGCATTAATTTTTAATGTGTTTGGTGAGTTTAAATGAAAGTCCTCTAATGACTGGCTGGTGTAATGTGTTTTTCCCCCTTTGCAGTGTGTGAAATGCAACCAAGGTTATTATTCTGTTGCATAATTATCCTTCAAATGGTGGTGTGATTGAGAATTGTTTATGCCTTGATGGATTATTGAGATCTAATATAATATCTGGAGCAGTTTGTATATCTGAGAGAGTGATTTCAGAGGAGGTTACAGAGTTTTCACACAAAGTTTTCACACAGGAGTAAAATGAAGTATACATACACATGTATGTATATTTATAATAATTTCCAATTTCAAA
Organism: Atherinomorus stipes; assembly: GCA_023101725.1. Lineage (NCBI taxonomy): Eukaryota > Metazoa > Chordata > Actinopteri > Atheriniformes > Atherinidae > Atherinomorus > Atherinomorus stipes. The sequence continues at coordinate 132,415 of JALJCO010002126.1, read as the reverse complement.
TGGAAGCAAGCTTGGTATATTTTTCATTTGCTGCATTTTACAGTCTATCTATCTATCTATCTATCTATCTATCTATCTATCTATCTATCTATCTATCTATCTATCTATCTATCTATCTATCTATCTATCTATCTATCTATCTATCTATCTATCTATCTATCTATCTATCTATCTATCTATTTATCTATCTATCTATATCTATATCTTTATATATATCTATATCTATATCTATAGTAAGACAGTAAGGAAACAAGTCAGTTACTGTGCCAATACAGCTACAATATCTCTTTTTAAAGCAGAACTCAGTAACTTCAGCTCGGGACTCCCCCTACTGGTCTCCTTTCACTGTTGTAAAGGTCAAAATTTCCCCTTCACCCCACAGCTCACAGACACCTTCTCTACCTGTCTTTCCCCCATTTTGATCCCTGAATATATTTCTAAGCTTTTACAAGCTTGTTGATGTACTTTGCTACTTCAGTAGCTCGTCCCCTTCTGCAGCTGCTCAAAGCAGAGTCCTGTGTCGCCTGCAGCAGATGTTTTACCCGTGTTTTTCAAGTAAATATGCCATGGATTATATTTTTCTCTGGTGTTGGCGGATAGCAGGTAAGAATATAAACTTTTATTTAGTTTTTGTGGACATGACAAGTGATTATTGAACTTCACTCTGGTCCTGCAAAGAGTTAGTTTTGAGAGCCAGGAGCTGGTGTTAAGGTGGTGGGAAGCTGAAGAACTGGTTTTTAGTCTGGTTCTGGTTCGAACCAGCGCTGGAAGCGGCTCGGTGGATAGGGGACCTGAGTGCTGTAGCCCTTTAGCAGTTTCTGTTGTCGCAAGATTCATGTCATGTTGGCCACAGAGAGAGGTGAAAGTGCCAGTTACAGGCCAGTAGTAAAACTTCAAGACAATCGAAATCCAGTTTTTCTCCAGGATGGAGATGCTGTATTAAATAACATCATTATACCCAAACACACAGAAAGGAGAATTTGTCTAATTATCTTTCTGGCTGTAAAGGTAAGACTCTCCTTTCAATTATTTAAAACAGACATTAAAGGCCAGCTTTTCATCAAATAAAGATCTATTTATGGGAGTAACATTAACTTTAACCCTTAAAAAGAAAAAAAAAATCAACTCCCTTAAAGGTTGAATATGGAACATTTTTATTAAAAGCTATATTTAAAAAAAAAAAAAAAAAAAACCTCCACAGGTCGTTTGTGTGTGTGTGTGTTGGGGGGGGAGTACACATTGAAAGTACAACATTTCCTAGAAAAATTATATTTAGCCTAAAAATAATTAAAAAATAATTTTTTACAGGTTCGACAATGGCATTATATTTACGTCTATAAGCCAATACACGCCGCCATTGCAGGTTGCCAAATACGATCTCTGTGTGGCAATAGTGTGTTGGGCACAGTTGGCTGGCACAGGGGGAAACAGTGGAGACGTCGAGTGAAGCAGCTGCTTCAGAGCCCTGGAGATATTATTATCTGTTTCTGAGGAGGAGTGACCTGAGAAGAGCAAAACCTGGAGTAAATTTAGGTGAAGACTACACTAAATGGACCCACATAAACGTTTTCCACAACATTAAAACACGGAAATGGCGACTTTTCACCTGGATCGGTAAGCTAACTTGTTTGCTAATGTGGACATGTTACAGGCTGTTGGTCACTTGCGTATCGGCAGCGAGCCTGGCATCCCAGCGGCTGGAGTTGTTTTTCTTCCGTTGCAACTACAACCGAGACACACGTGATGTCGCTGTTCTGTCTGTGTTCCATATTCAACCTTTAAGATGTGAACAAGAGCAGGTCATGTGAGTTGGTTCGTGAAAGTTGGAGCCTCTGCTATATATATTTACATCCGTTTATTGAGACAGCTCAGCGCTGTCAGTGTAGCTGTAATTTTGTAGAGATCCCTGACAGCAAGTAGCTCAAGTAATTTACTCATATGTGATTACATGTGATTTACCAAATGCGTAGGAGATAGTAACAGAAACACAGTCTCCAAACAGTTCTTGAAGCTGACTTGTTGGTTGTATTTATCAGTTTCATATGGCTGTTGAAGAAGAACAAGAGAATACTGTAAGGGTTTGTTGGTGGACTTATTCACACTTGTAAACTGCTAAAGTTTTTCTATGTTTTCCTAAACTTAACCAAGGTTTTCATCCCTAATGTTGACTAAATGCTTTTGCACTACAAAACTACATTCAATGAAGCATCAAAATTGATCCTAAAAACATTTCAAACGTAATTGTTATGATAGAAATTAGTTATTTTGTCAAAAAAAGTACTTCAAACACAAAACAAGAGGAAAAAAAAAAGCATTGAATTCCAACAATCAACCAGTTACCCTGGCTGATATGATATAGGCTGTCGGTTGCCTGATGTAGCGAGTCTATCTTCCGTTCTTTGAAGAACTCTTAAACCCAGAAGATAATTTGCACATTTATTTGACAAGATCTAGTGATTGCTGCTGACACATCCTTCACAGAGCTGTAAGTTGATCAGCAGATGTAAGAAAAATCTCATTGGGACGGAGCATTTCTGTATGACTCACCAGTCTTGCTTCGCTTTTACCAACAAAAGAAGAATGAAAGTAAGAAAAAAGAGCAGGTTTGCAAGTGAGTCAGTTCTCTTTTAATCTAGTGTTCTTGATCAGAGAGCAAAGTTCAAGGATAGTGGCTTTGAACAGAAGTTGCTAACATGCCAGTGCAGATGATGTGTCATTAGCGAGTAGAATGATTGATTTAGTAAAGTGGAGCAAGAAAAGATGCATTTACCCCTCAGGCAGGTGGGTGTTATTAATAAAACATTACCAGGAATGGATCACCAGCTCAGAGGTCTGTTAATGATGGTTTTCCTCCCTCTCTATCTTTTATGTTTAAATGCTTTTCATTGAGGATTTAGTTCTTAAAGTATTGGATTCGCATGGAGGGGTGAGGAGGGAGTAAAGGTATCTCTGTAAACTTTAAAATCCCAGTGGAAGTTATGAGGCTCATTTTCTGTCATTGTCTTTGTGTTGGCGTTTCATTTTCCAGCATCATTTTCTTTCTAGAAAATGACTTGTGATTCAAGTCAATGCCAGTTTCAGATGTTTCCATTAAGTTTGAAATGGAAGGAAATTACTGCCAGTTTGACACTTTCATTCAAAGCTGGAGGCTGATATTCTAAAACTGAGCTTCTGTTTACCCTACCATGAGTTGGAGTTAATTAACTGTGCTAATATTTCAGATCTAATCTGTATTCATTGTCCAGGCTGCTGTCTCCTGTTTGTTTCTTTGCATGACAAGTAGCGTCTCAAAATGAGAATTTTAAACCTTTTTCTTCTGGTGTTCGGCCAGTAATTGGATGTTTGCTCTGTGAAACCCAGGTTTTATCCACTTTTGATGTTGCATATGCTCGCTTGCTTATCTTGTCCCATTCCAGTGAATTGTTATTTCATGTTTATTATTAGCTTTACTTTCTTTGGTTTGCTCCTTAATTTTACCAGAGATTCTCAGTTTGAGCACATTCTTTAGTGTATGAAACGGTAGATGGTCCATCTTTGGCCAACATGTTTGTCTTTCAGTCATTTCTTGATGCTGTGGGTCATGATGTTGTCCAATATCTCAGCCATAACTACAGCATCAGCACTTCATCCACCATGCTCTTAGCTTTTCCTTGGATCAATATCTCCATGGATGGGCAATTCCAGGAATCAGACAGGCATCCTAATAACATAAAACAGCCTTTATTAAACTCATTTTGGGTTCAGAAAGAAAATTATTCACAAATCCACAAAGCATTCCTAGGCTAAACAAAATCCCATACCTCATGGTGGTGTTCCTACAGTTGTAAAGCATGGTCCAACACTGCGCGATAGGGTCAAGGCTTGACAGCATGTTGGCATTTCCTTTTCCCTCACTTTGCCACAGACACTTCCATAGACTGATAGCTTCAGGAGGCCCTCTGGGAACTCCCACTCTCCTCTGGCACCCTCAGTCAAAAGATCATGCCCTTAATCTCTGCATAAGATTGTAACAGCCTGTCAGCTACATGTAAGACTATCCAACCTTGTATAAAGTCTTCCCAGAGCTTATCTCTTCCACCTCGAGCACCCAGAGCTTTAAATTACCTCAGCGACCTCACCCAGAGGTCAACGAAGACAGCAGTGAAAGTCTTCATCTTTTTGTTTCTCTATGGGCAGTCAGCACTGGAAAGAAACAGCTGAGATACTACCCAGAGGTTTATCTCCAAAGAACTGCAGCTTATCCAGTTCCTTCCTAAACTTTCTTATTGTTTCACATCACATAGTTTGCTTCTGCTTGCAGCTTAATTGGCGATGAACTGGAAAGTCCACCTGTCCTGGCAAGTAAAGCCACAGGGTAGTGGCCTCATGTTGTTTCTTTCAACAAGCTTTGACAACGCCAGTGAGTAAGAGCAGGGTCAGAGATTAACCTGTGAGTTGTGTAGGTCTATGAATCGTCTGATCCCCCATTTTAAACCAGTTTATCTTAGATGATCTACTGGGACCTGTGGCACTGAAAAATGAGTTCACTGGGTAACAAGAGCATGCACGCAACTCCACACAGATAATGTAGTGGTGCAAGTGGAGAACTTCCTCTTAATAAGTTTGGTTTTCATTTGCATTCTCAAGGAGGCTTAAATATACCCTGTGGGAAAATAAGGGAAAAAGCCACTGAGAGGAAGAAAGCTACAGGTTGATCATAACATAAATGTTTATGCAGAGCAGAAGCTGGCCTCCGTTACCAGAGGGAAACTTGAGTGAAGCCTGCCATGATATAAAAATATCGGCTTAATGCCACCTTCATGTAATAAGGTGCACTTGTGTGCTCATTAAGCAGTTTATCAAGGCACTCCAGGGGAGAATCAAAAGAACAAAGCTCTCAACCTTTAGACACGAACCTCTTGAAGATCTTCAAATATGACTCATTTCAATCTCTTGAAGAGCTAGTAGCATATAGTGTATAGATGTTTTGTGTGTTGCGCCACTGTTGCCTAGATTAATTGTCTGGTATCTGCCAGCATGGAAAGCAGCGTGAATATCTGGACTTACAACATTGGACAGTCTTCTAGGGTAGTGATAACCTATACTGTAGGTATGTTATCTGGAAATGTCTAAGTTATTCTGACAGATTACTTTTACACCGGTGCATTAATATAAACTATTATTCATTTCCAGAAACTGATTTTATTGACAAGCCGCACTGGAATGAAACACAGTTATCTCATTATTACTTATCAAAGTTGTTTAAAGAAAAACAAAGAAAACCTTTGAAACCCTTGCAAAGGCAATTACTTTTCTATTTTGTCATATATTTGGTTTTTGATATTGTTTCAGAACTGTACAGATCACATAGTCTACATGGGTCCTGATGAAACTAAAGCCTGCAGGACACCATCTACGAGATCAGTTTATGTTTTGACTGAACTATTGTTATTTTCTGGTCACAACGTTGCCCTGATCAATGTAAATAACGTTATATTTTACAATATCTCCCAAATTAGTCATTAACCCGCAGTAACACCACAGCTGTTTCTGTCAGCAAAATTAACATTATGCAGCGTGTCATTTTCAGCAGCATAGATAGGTGAATATGTTCAGATTAAGGAGTGTTCACCAAAATTTACAGCGTTCTTATGGTTGGGAATAAAATCCAGAGTTTTCTCCGCCGTGACAGCATTATTCCTCCTCTGGTCTCTGTGTTCGGTATCCCTCCCGATATGAACATCAGTGGACTGAGCAGCAGCACCGTCCACTTTTGTCACAGACAGCAGAAATCTTCATGAAATAAATATCTGTGATCTTCTCATTCACTTACTACCACAATTAAGGTTTGCCTCTGTTGTTCCAACAACTAAGGAATGCAAAAGTCCATCCAGATTTCCTTTATATTGTTAAGAAAAAAGTCTGATTCTCATTTGTTCTAATTACACATGTGCAAAAGTGTACCCTAAGCAATAGTGGACAGTGCTTGTGGCGTTAGCCCAGGTTAATCTGTAATGGTTATGGAGGTGGACCTGAGTCTGGAGGATCTAGGTACAAGTACGGAGTGACTTCCATAACTGCTATTGAAGACGACACATGTGCAGCAGTCCTAGTGAAACCACTGGGTGAGCAAACTATCTGAAAAATAATCTTTCTGGTCTTTTATCAGATGGAATAAAAAAAAAAGTTTTTTTTCTTTTAATTCTCTCAAGTGCTTCTTATCTTGGATTTAGAACAATATGTTCTGCTGGTGTGCATTTCTGTGCAGCCAGTTTTAATCTTAGTGCACGACACTTGGAGCTCGGGGCTATTTTGAGAAATTTCTACCTGAATAATCACATTGGAATTTAGTTAGTTTCAGCCTCATCACTGAAAGGCCTTAATTAATTAACAGAGGCCCCACGCAAATGAGACACTTGGGTGAATACAATCAGTCTCACTGGCACAAATGATTAAACTAATTTTATTTCATAAAAAAAATTATAAATAAAAAGGTGAATACTAAATTTAACACAACATCCATTTTAATAACAATGGATCTGAGGAGCCCTTTCGCTGAGTGCTTCCAAACATGACCCTTGAAGAGGGACTTCAGTGGTGGAGACAGTTAAATGAGGCAAAATGCACCTTAAAGGTGCATTGCGCAAGTTTAAATGTTAAATACTATTCTTTTATTTCCTCCACATGCTCTTACAGTTGCCTGATGTGTAGAATGAGGTGATCTCTTTACACTGCTGTTGTCTCTAAAACTGTTTCTGAATGTTCAGTGCGAGAGTTTAGGGTACAAAGCCTCAAAGGGGCGCTTGTGGGGGAGACGAGCTGCACGTTCTCATTCGTCTGGCTGTGCCTGAGTTGTGAATTCTGATCCAATCTCAGAATCTTTGGTTAAAGTCTGATTATTACTGAGCTTTGCATGAAGTTTTTTTCTTCTTTTTTTTTCTCTGTTGACATTTATCTACACCCATTATTTCTAATTTGAATATCTGCTGACACTGAAAGTTCACAAATATCAGCCATTCCCCCAAGACCCACTGTCATTACACCATAGCCAGGGGGTTACCAGATGCTAATATCAGCATTTTTTAAAACTCCATTAGGCTCAGATCTGTGTGGGTTAAAGACGAGGAAGCTCCCTGCAGGACAACATACCTGAAACTGCTTTGTTCTTTCTTTCTTTTTTTCTTTTTTTGTGTATTCACATTAAATATAGGTAGAATGAGGGAGCATATTAGTCAGCGAGTGGTTGGAAGATAATTCAAAATTATGTTATAATTCAGGCTTCATAAAACCAAGGATTCATCCATTCCTTTGTGGTTTGTCAAACATTTTACAAACTAATATATATATACAGTATATATATATATATATATATATATATATATATATATATCAAACAAAAACAAAAAAAAACATGGTTTACATGGTTGTTTTACATCAGTCACTTGTCCCTCTATGCTTAGTTAATGGTTAATGTGGACCCGTTACTGTACAGTACATTTATGTCCCAGATGGTTCCCATGTTATGAAGAAGGGGCTCCAAAAGATGAGCTAAAAGAAACCAATAAAACGAGGACTGTGACTGGCAGCAGTTTTTAATTAGTTAGGCAGACAATAAAAATGTTCAGAAAATCAGAAAATACCTATCAAAGAGTTTAAAGAGGCAACAACAGTGTTGTCATAGCCAGCAGCCTTTGTTGAGTGTTTAGTTTGTTTTCCTTTATCCTTTGAATGTATTAAATTACTGCAATAGAGAGCCGGGAGGGCTCGTTTAAATAACAAGTGTGTCAGGAAAAAGAGTAGAAATTAGAAAATTTAAAGTACCATAATGTTCAAACTTTGGATTTTATCCATTTGGTTTGCTTAGCGTGATTCTGTGCTCAGTTGTAGTTCAAAGGTTTAACTAAATTATTAAACATAACTGTATTTATAATGAAAAAATGCACATAAATGGCTCTCCCGATTAAAAAAAATGCTTACCAACAAACAAACCACTCATTATTTTTAAATTAGACTAAAATTCAATCCCTCTTTCATACTGAATAAAGAACCATTTGGGGACAAAACAGCCGACTCTTCTAGGGAGCTGAGTCAACAGAGCCAAAACTTTTAAAAGCGCCAAACTTCCCATCACTCCTGGCTTCTCCCGTTTTTCCTGGTTACTAACCATTGCTAGGTGTCTTCAATACTTTTCTGCTTTTCAGATCATTGTTTCAACTGCCACCTTCCTTCTCCTCTTACCTGTTTCCATTTGTCTAATCACAGCTGCTGCTTGGTTTTTATTTTTCATTGCCACGTTGTGCCAGAATTGTTTAGTGCTGTAATATCTTGCCTTTGTGTTTCTTTCTGGGTTTTGGTTTCCCCATTTATCTTGAGTTATGTACTTCAATAGTCCTGCTGTAGCCGCACTTTTCACTGCGCCTTTTTCACCAACCATTTTTACGAACAAATTTGTTCTGAACTCTTTTCTTACAAACTTTTTATGAAAATTGTAGCATTCATCAAAATCTTCATAGTTTGTTCTTACGCAGGTAAGAGTAAATCCTCCAAATACAGTACGTTTTTAGTAGAGTACTTTTATGAACATTTGAGTGCTGACACTTGAATATAGTAATTGTTTGTTTCCTCTGCTTTTTAGTTGATTAATCTACAATAACAAAATTATATCAACATTTTTAAAACAACTCTTGGCTGTTAAAAAAGTATTTTGTTATCTAAAAGTGACATAATTCCCCTCCGGGAAAAAAATAATATATATATTTCGTTTCATTCATTACAGAACAAATTATAGTCAAGACGAATTAAATTCTACTGCTTGTCTTCCTAACACCATCAGTGCAATAGACTTCACACTAGGGATATAACGATTACCGGTAAAATGATTAATCGTGATAAAATTCCAAACGATTAGTCATACCGTTTCAAATTATAATTATTGTTAAAACCGTGATTGATAACTGAGCTTTGAAAAACTCATAGTGATGCTGCTCATTGGCTGGACAAGCAGCAGCAGTCCCAGTTTGCAAGGTTTAATTTATGAAAACTTGACAGAAGGCAACGAATCAAGGTTTTGCCCTTGATTCCCTATTCCCCTTGGTACAGTATTGGTATCTTTACGCAAGATACCACTGACGATCAGATGCACCATGTGCAGTGGCGGACTGGCCATCAGGAGCACCGGGACAGTTCCCGGTGGCCTGATTGCCAAAGTGGCGTAGCCTGTCAGGTCGCGTTTGGGTTTTAAATATCTAATCTGTCATGCCGGCTGTTCCGTTGAAGCTCATGAAACTCACAGACGAAGGCAGAGAGGTTGAGCGTGCCCCCGCCTGCCCGTCTGCGTCTTTCTTACACTCTCTTTTTCACTAGCAACAGATGCCGAAAAGTGCATCAAAATAACTGACATGTTTGTCAGGAAGGGAGCAGGTGAGATATAAATACGCTAATGGTGAAAAGTGACAACAGATGCACACCCATCCATCCAGCTCGCTTAATGCTTAGCTGATGAGCTAAAACTAGCTTGATAATAATAAGGCAGAGCATGAGCACTACGGAGAGGGAGGAGGAGTGGCATGAAACTTGTATTGATTCAAATTTTTAGTTTGCTCTCTTCTCAAAGTAACAGACGGCAGCTTTAACTATAAATGTGCTTGCAATCAGAAGTATAATAGCATGGTTTTAATGAGTTATCGGCACTGTAGCGTGTGAATCAGAATTGTAGGCAACTAATGCATAATAACTATACTACCACTTTGTAAAAAAGAAAAAAAATTACATGAATTACATCAGGCACTGACAAGAACACTGAAACTACAACTACAGTAGGGATGCGCATCGTTTACTGGTTTCGTTTGGGAACCGGTTGTAAGTCAAACTACTGTATTCTTTAGCATCGTTAACAAAAACCCTTTATGATTTCTCTATCAATTCTTCCCAGGCTGCGCCGCAACTGTAAACAAACGTACCCCACTCGCAAATTTGCGATGACGTCTCAGACAAGCTGCTGCAGAGCAGAGGTGGGCTGAGCTTTAAAATGCAATGCACTGTGGAGAAATGTCCCGGTAAAAACTATCCAAAGTCTGGCTGCATTTTACAAAGAAAGACAACATCTCAGGGATCGTCACCTGTAGAACTGGAACAGGGATCTGTGTGCCGGTGGCGGTGGATCCATCAGATGCTGTCCCTCAGGGGAGACCTGTGGTTTTGATGCGCATCATAAAAAACTTTGTGACTTCACTGTATTGTCGGTTTTACTGATTTGTTTCAGACACTCACACAGTGAACATAACGGGCCAATGGGGCTGATAATAACTAAAAAATAAACAACAAAAAGGAGAGCAGTGTAAAACAGTTGGGCTCCCCCCGAGTTAATCAGTGTCACTCCACACCTGTCTCTCACGCCTCTTCTCTCAGTTCCTGGGCGGAGAAGCAGGCACATATGGCCAAGAAATCAATAAAATAGCTCTAAGCGCCAAAGATGGTAACACAACTAATACGTCCAAGCATTTGGCCACAACACGGTATTATACTTCAGCAATGCTGTGTGTTTGACGTACCAGCACAGCAGGTCAAATTAAACACCTGACTAACATCGTGTGATAATGATAAAAATTATGTTAATTTAGCACCACTATTCAGAATTTGTGTCACCAGCTTTCACTTGTTATTTTTGTATTTACCATCCACATAATAATAGCTGCTTGACTTGTGGACTCATTTTAGTCATTTGAGTTTTGTTAATTTGTTTTTTCTCAGCAGTAAATAATTAAGATTTACAGTATAAGCCTGTTCTTTTACTAATGTTCTACTGTTTTTCAGCATATTTGAGAATCGATAAAAATAAATGTATCAATAAGCAAGATTCGATAAAGCATCGGAATCGATAAATCGGTATCAATATACATCCCTATACACAACAGGTGCAAAAAAAAAAAAAAAAGTGGCAACAGTCCTAGGGTGGAGGGGCCCATGACGACATTTTTTCTGGGGGCCCTAGCTACGGCCCTGCTGAAGTATTCACACACATTCATACAAGGCAAGGAGTCTTGCCCAAGGAAACAACGACAGATGGCTGGGGGAATCGGGATTTGAACCGCCAATTCTGTTTTTGCACAGCCCATTAGTTTTGCCCTTTTCTGGGTGGGTTTTTTGGTGTATATCTTTGCAAAGCAGCACCGGTTCGCTCGTCGTAGACCACCAGATATGAGGAATGGTCCACAAACACGTGTCAGAATGTGCAGAGGGTCTTTGAAAAAAACCTCATCAGACAACAACTTGAGGATAAATATCAAAAATTAAAAGACAACAGAAGAAATACTTGGTGAATGAGGCCCATTGAAGGTCTTCAGTTTTGTTCTGGTCCCATCTATATTTGGACCTATATTTGGGATCCTACCTCACCTTCACCTTGGAGTCAGCCTTATCAAAATTAAAACAAAATAATAACAAAGAGGAGAAGACAATAGAAAATAAACAAGATACCAAATTACCAATAAAATTATTAGATCAGACCAGGAAGACACACAAACAGCTGCACCATAGCAAATTTAGTGATCCCAGTATCAGTAGTAGTGCGGGTTATGGCTACTATGAGCTCTCATCTTCTCAGTCAGTTACGGTTATTGCTGCCCTCCAGCAGCATTATGTAATGGAGTGTTTTGCATGTGAGTAGGGTCATATTGTACATTCTGTCAAACTGTTTAACACAACCTCTTTAGTGAAGAAATTGCTTGAATCTTAATGACATGCGTGACCTTTCATACCTGAGTGCATGCAGTTATTGGGGCCGCATTATCCACTTGTCATGTTGGACCTCACCACACACACACACACACTCCACAGAAACTTAACAGGGAAAATTTGGGGGAACAAAATGCCACTCCGACTCCATTACTGCTACAGAAATCTATGTAAAGAAGCAAAGACTTCTTCATTTGAATGGAAGTATTTAGAAATTTTGAATAAAAGACCAGTTAAAAACAGTAAAGGGGTTGCCAAAACTGGAGGAAAACTAGAACTTAGCAAATTTTTTCAGCATTTAATGACAATTATAGAGTTAAAGAAACATCAGAATTAACAACACATAGTCATTATAACTTTTCTGCCACTCTAACACCTATATTCTGGGTATTCAAAATTTTTATAGTGACCTGTGTACCTGGAGCCAACTTTATTCTGAAATCTATGGCCCAGATGAATTTTGACAGGAAATGACATGTAGCCTTTATCTTTGCATAGGGTATACAAAGTTACCATGTCAGGTGCTGCGAGGTGTTCAAACAGTTAAGGTAAGCAGGTTCGCCATCACAGTTCTGCCTCCTTGACACTTTTTCCTCCCTCCCTCCACCCACTGCTGCAGCCTGACTGAAGAATTACTGTATTTGGTGCAATTTGATGGACTGCTGAACTGTGAATATGCTTCAGCTCCAGACAGCTGTCTTGCCCAGAGTGAAATGTGATGGATGGGAAGGAGAGCAAGGGGGACATATGGTAATGACCGGGCTTGAAAGAAAAAAAGAGGAATTCTGTGTGCCTTTGTTTCATCAGTCCCGACCACACACTGACAGTAGTTTGCTTTTTCCCTCCACATCTCTGCCACAAGTTTTCACAATGTCGCCCAATTTTACTTCCACTTGATCAGCAACCACAAGTCTTTGTTGCTTATAACTAGTGAAGACTGAAATTCATTCAGAAAATGTAACACTTGCCTTTGGAAGTCCCTGATATTGATGTTATGATACTTGCTCTCTCTTAAAAAGCGCCAGGTCACAGGAGGCAAGCTGGGTGGTGCTGCAGAGACAGCAGCTAAGGATCAGGATTGACAAAGTGGATCACCATCCCACATAGAGTGGCAGCTAAGCATAATTTCCCAATAACTCACTATATTTGGCAACCCCTTAGTCAGCAGAAGGCCCAGGGGCCATCAATCCAATCCAAGGAGATTGATCCACTGATTGTGTTTGCATGTGACTGTCTGATAAGAGTGGCGAAAGCAGAGTGGAGACGGCTGGAGAGGCATGTGACTGCGTACATAAGGAACAATAGCTCATGAGAAATTGAAAATCTGCAGACTGAGACGCGCAGGAGCTGATTGGTGTTGGCCAGATATGACTGTGTGCCTCAGATGGCAAGTCGAAGCTCGCTGGAGGTTGCCATGTGTGTTGGATGTCTGAAAGGTCACCAGCAGCTCTAACCCTTCACAGACTCATCGAATAGAGGCAACTGAAATGCAGCAGGAACTGACAGATACAACTAAATATAACTTGTTTTTCCAGGAAATGGAAATACCACTAAACAAAGAGGAACATTTTCTGTGTTAATGCCTTGAAAATATCATGGTGCACATGACAACTTGTCTGCAGTAATGATTATGTCGATGCAGAGGATGGCCTGCTTTGTAGAGGACATATTATGTATTTTGTGTTTTTCTCGTGTCCTCTAGCTGTGTTTTTTTTTTTTTTTTTTTTTTTTATATGGATGATTAAAATGTCTCAACTTTCAAACCTGATATTTAGGGAATTGGGTCCTGCAGAGGAATCTGCTCCAGTGGTTCTCAAACTCCAGTGGTTCTCAAACTTTTTTTGCAGGGCTTTTTGAGGGGCTACAAGATTACTCATTGGCCCTCAAGAGAAGAGGGTCACCTTACCCTTCCAAAGTGAAAGAATAGGGCTTAGTGATTGGATTAGTTGGTTAGATTCTGGAGCGCTCCTCTGTGCCATGCTGCTGCTTCAGGGGAACGCCACTGCCATCTCAGGGGCTTGACTGACAAAAATGTGCAGATAGGTGGCAAATGTTGATGAACATACATGTAAATGGATGCATGTTCATTTAAAAGGACTAGAGGCAAGAACTGTGAAAGAATAAACATGCATGTTCATTTTGTTAATGTTAATGGGTGATGAAGCATTAAAAACCAAAAAGAATGAGCCCATCCGCTGTGTGCTGCATAATGTGGTGCGATTCGGTGGCCGAATTTCTGGCGCAGTCCTGCGGATGTGATGTCAATTGACACTGCATACGCATCCCCGAGAGTTTTGGTACAGGATACAGGAGACGGTCGGGGTAAATTCAAACACTGTAAGGGATAGTTATGGATTCTTCTGCTGTCAGCAAATGATCCAGATCAACTGAAGACCACTAAAAAGTGGCACTACAAAGAAAAAGACTTTATCAGCGTAGTAAACAATGTTATAGCGTCAGTTTGTGCACACTCCCGAGCCGGCTTGGCTGGTGGCTGCAGTTACCTGCAGCGCCAGTCACGGCACTCACGGCACTCACGGCACTCACGGCACTCACGGCACTCACGAGTCTCATTTCTTAATCTTGCCTCTATTCCCTTTCCTCTGTTCCTATTCCTGTAATTTTACCTGTATGTCCCACAATAAGAATCTTTGAAAGAGCAAAAAATGAACTTTTTAAAATTATAGTCAATAAACTGACCCGAAAAACAGTTAATGTCAATGTTTATACAACAGTTTATTTCTTTTCCTTTTTTTATTATAAACATTCATATTTTTCCTTTTGTAAATAAAAAATAAATATGTATGTACATATATATATATATATATATATATATTACATACATTTTACATTGTATAGTAGCAGAGTGTGTTTTGATTTGTCACATTTCCAATTTTAAGCACACCATGTTCGTTCAGATCTGCAACCTTTCAAACTCATCAATAGCTTGATGTATGGACTCTGGAAAATTCCACTGAAGGATTTTTTTTTCTTTTTTAATGTTTTTAATGGGCAGCCTGCCATTTTAATTCATCAAGTGTATTATGGATTGTGGGACATCTGCCCATCCAGAAATATGAGAGGCCTGACGTCCTTAGGGAATTACTTCAGGATGTGATGCTCCAACTAAGACTGTTACTTAAAAGAATGTGGATGGCCACGAACTGTATCTTGGGATGCTTGTTTAACATCTCATTCATGTTAAAAAACAAACAAACATCAATAAAAAAATATGAAAAAATATAGCTCTTTACCTTTGCAAAACAATTTATTTCTTAACATGTTGTTAGATAAGAAAGAAGATGATTAGCGGGTGATCTGGATAATGCACACTGGCCAATGGGCTGTTTTGGCATTTTGTGCAAAGTAATCTTACACAATATTTTACATATTCTTTCTTATATTGTCTTAACTGTTCACCAAATAGACATGTGGTTTTGAATAAACAATCAGAATGTAAAACAAATAAAGGATTTATGTCCAGAGCTGAAAACTGTTAAAGACAGAAAAGAGATTATTCATGCAGACCTGCACAAAAGGGTGTAGTGTTTTCTGTGAAGCAGGTGAATTGAGATGGAATTGTGGTCTTGGTTCAGATTAGTTAGTGAATGACTGAGCAGCAGTCAGAAATTACTTCATTTTTAAAAAGCTTTTCACGCTATGGAAAACAAGACCAACCCGGACCTTGTCCATGGTTTGAATAAAAAATTACTTAAAATGATAGATCCATTACCTCTCTTGGTCTTTACGGTATGTTTACGTGGACTTTAAAGGTCATGCTGTGTGGGGTAGATTTATTACTAATTAGCAAAGCCATAATTATGCAACATTCAACGCGATCAAAACCTAAAATTCACGTAAGATTAATGTTTTACATTGCTTTCATGTGCTCTGTGGTGGACTGTGCACCAAATAGCCAAAAATTATGACAAACAATTGAAGTCAAAGTTAGAGATAATCTTACTGTGATGGTGCCTGGCAGTGGGGGGTCTGTATTAAACAGCAGGTGATTATATCTCAGCCTGAATTTGTTAGAATCAGGAAAAAATGGCCAAAAGAATTCAAGCTGTGATAGCTAAACAACTGAGTCAGAACATATCAGCAACCTTCACAACAAATTTATGAAAACAAACCTTAAGGTTGGTTACTTCAATATGACTTTATCAAGTGACAACTGAGTTGTTCAATTTTATGCCAACATCCATGATTTAATCACGTATATCTTAAAAAGATGAAATTCTAAGGTTGGGCCCTCAACTCTGATTATTTTCTTTATTTGAAACTGTTTTTGTTTTCAGGAAGACTTATTTCTTCCTTTACTGTTGGTTCTTGGTTTACTTGTTTCTGTTTTGTTTGTCACCCCGGGCGGAGTTAGGTCCAGACTATGTTTTGTAAATTTTATTGAGTGGTTGAGAATAAACCTAGCTTGCTCTCTACATTATCAGTCTTGGTATTTAATGGTACTGCTCTTTTTCCTCTAGAGCTCCTACTGTAGGTCTAGCCTAGCCTTTAGACATTCCTCTGTTGTATTTCAGAACTTGCCATGTCTTGAAAAACGTTTGCACTCATTATCACTTTGCAGATGTTATCTTGCATTTTACATCCCACACGATGACATAAAATAGCAGAAAATGAATTTTGGAAAACTTTGATTAAAAAGAAAAGAAATACAGCCCTTGACTTTAACCAAACAATCTGCATGATTGCGCAGAAACTGTGCAGTGTGTTATTCTGCTAATTGCTGCCAGTACAAAACCAAAAGACAGGTTTTGGTACAGAGAGGTATCAACATGAGGTTAATCATTCTTCTGGCCCCAGGGTAAATCTTTGCATCTGTTTTCACCCACCAGCTTATACCCTTGGTGCACTTAAAATCTGTGTATTTGTTTGGTTTGACAGTTTCAGTGTAAAGGCAATATACTGAGGGATTTCATTTAGATGTAATATCTTCCTGTTTGCACTTTGGTTATGGAAAATGTAATCAAGAGGCAGTGTTTTGTTGTGTTCAATTTACTGTTGCCATTGGACTGAAAAGGCAATATCCACAGATATTCCCCTCTATCATGTAAGCACACAGCATCTCAATGGCATTATGACTTACACTGGTTGAATTACACTCATATTCTATTCATTTCTTGCTCAAAGAAACTATGAGGAGAGTGGAAAATAAATATAAAGCAAACCCTTTTGGATTTTAAAGAAAACAGTTTTTTCCCTCAGAGAGTGAAGTATAAAGGCTTTGGTAAGATTTGATCAGAAAAACATTGCAAAGGTTCAAGGAGTTTGACTGCAGTGGCAAACATCAGAAATGATTATGCTGATGTTGGGGAACTGGTGTTTCAGTTCATGCTTAGAAAGAAAGCATCTCTAACAAGATGTAAGTCTAAATATGGCCACTTCTTGGCTTTTATGGTCCAGCAACTTTGTTGAATTGATTTTTGCAATCAACATAAATTTCTGTTCCCTGGGATTTATTGGACAACATGTAGTGCTTTCAGTGTCCTCTGTCATATAAAAGCATAAAGATTCATGGCTGCTCCACCAGCTGTATTGCTTTTTGTTTGTCTTCTGCTGAGCTCATAGCTCCTTCTTTTGTTTGCAATAATTCAGCAAACCTGTTTGGGCTGACAGCCAGCATTTTCACTTTCATTTCTTTACTTGTTGAACATAAAATAAAATATAAAAATGCTTTTTTACCCCCTCAGACATGATATTTTTGTTTAGTGCCAGAATTTTTCACCTGACAAATTCTATAGTTTGGTGTCTATCTGTGTGTGTTCCTCATGCACTTGTCCAACTGTGTCTGTGTGTTTAAATTCAGCTCACTTCAGTTTAGTTGATTCATTCATATTTTCTGTACTGCTTGTTCAATTCAGGGTATCTGGGTTGCTGGAGCCATGCGGGGGGTATTGAACCCTCCCCCCCGCCCCCCCCAATAATTAAGAGTAAATTATCCTTTCGGATTATCGGTGTTGCATCTTCAACTCTACTCTTTTTCGGTTCTATTTTTTTTGTCTTGATTTTTTTTTCCTCTTTTTCCTTTTTCCCCCTCTTTTCTCCTTCCCCTCCCTTCCCCTTCAAATCATCGTTTTATTTCTCTCTCCCTTCTTTTTGTTCTTTCTTTTTTTTTTTTTTTCTTTCTTTTCTTTTTGTTACACCTTTTTGTTTTTTTGTTGTTTTTTTATTTCATATTTTTTCTTTTTTTCTCTTTTTCTCTTTTTTCTTCCCTTCCTTCTTTCCCCCCTGCCTCTTTTTTCCTTTTATTTTGTTCTTTTCCTGTTATTTTTTTTATTCTTTTATTTTTCTTTCTGTTTTATCGATTTTGAGATTTTTGTTCGTTTTGTCTTCGTTTATATATATTGTTTATTGTTTTTTTTTATTTTTTTTTAATATTAATATAGGTTATATATTATTTTATTTAACCTAGTTCAGGAACCCTACTCCCCCCCCCCTCTCCTCCCCCCCCTCCCCTCACCCTTCCCTCCTTCCCCTCTCCCCTTTCTCTTTCCCCTCCCCCTCTCCCCCTCTCTCCCCTTCTCTCTTCTCTCTCCCCTTTTCCCTTCCTCTTCCTCTTTTTCCTTCTCTCCCTTCCTTTTTCTTCTCTTTCCTCTCCTTCTCTCCTTTCTCTTTCCTTTCCTCTTTTTTTTTTTTATTTTTTTTTTTCCTTTTTTCCTTTTTTTTTTTTTTTTGTTTTCTGTCTCGTTCCTTCCCCCTCCTTCTCCCCATCATCATAAATTTTTATTATTTTCTTTTTCCTTTCCTTATTATGTTCTTGTTTTCATTCTTTTTGTTTTTTATCTTTATTTTATTATTTTTCTTTTTTTTCTTCTTTACCAAAGTCCCATCGGTTCTTTCCTTTCTTTCCTTTCTTCCCTTTCTTCCCCTCGATAGCTTCAAAAGATGAAGACAGGGAGGTTTTTTTTTTTTTTTTTTTTTTCTCTTTTTTTTTTTTTTTTTCTTTTTTTTTTTTTATATTTTTATCCAAGTACAAATAAAAATAGTATTTTTTTTTACAGACTCCATTTTCCTCCTTTTTATTCCTCCTTCTCTCATCCATTTCTCTCCTCTCCTCTATTGTTTCGTTGTCTCCCCTAAATCTTAGAAAGCCCCAAATTTTGTTTTTTTTCCCCCCCACACAAAATCAAACCGTGATTATTCATTTTTTTTTCCACCCCCCAAGCAAAATATATACTCTCCCCCAAAAAAGATGAATTTTTTTTTTTTTATATTTTTCCCTTTTTGTTCCCTCTTTATACCACGAAAAAAAATGTATTAAAAATATTAATTATTATAATTTTATAAATTTTTTTTTTTTTTTTTTTTTTTTTTAATACCTTCTCTTAAGGTGTAGAAAGCCTGACAGTTCACCACTGTTCAGGTTCTATCTGAAGGGGTTTCGCTAAGCCGGGTTCGCTGCCGAAAGACTACATCCCCACCCTTGGTCTTCCTCTGGCTCATCATTGGATCACATTCTTTCATTCGTTCAATTAATCTTCATCCTCACTCATTTTGTTGTGGGGTGGTCCTTGCTAGTGAATCTGTAGTCTATGTCACCCTTGCAATGGATTTGCCTGGTCCTGGTTGTCAGAGTGTATACGCTCATATATTTCTGACTATGGATGTGTCAATTAGTTTACAGTGGGTGTATAGCTGCCAGGGGGAAATAACTTTGAAATGTGGGCCAGCTCATGGCACCATTCCCCCCCTAGTCTATCGTCGATCTCAAACTGGGTCCCAGCTGTGCAGGGATAGCCAAGGGATGGCTAACAGGATTACTTCCACTTGGTAGTTCCACACTAACTGAGGGACCTGTCCAGCTACCAGGTTGCTGTCAATGGTGCAGAACTGAGCTTCTGAATTTACAAAAAGGAATTGGCTGTTATTACTGTAGGAGGCAGAGAAGTTTCTGCATCTGACACAGTGAGCAAATGAAGACAGGTGATGCAGGGAGAAAGCTGGGAGGTCTCAGAGAGGAGCAGTGCATGTCACAACAGCATGATACCATGAAACCTGGTGCAATGTCAGAACATGTTTGTTTTAGAGTGTTACAATCTGAAATGTCTCACCCAAGGAAGGGATTAAATGATATTCAGTGAGCTAAGAGCTAGTGTTCCACACATCACTACAAGGGCAAACAAGAAATGCTATATGTCTTCCTGCAAATGTTGGTGCAGGATTTCTCTCTGAGGGGGGTATTTTTTAAAATGTAGCTTGCTCGAACCGTGTTTCCTGGATCCCCAACCCTGCTTTTAATTCAGCTTGTTATCAGTGTGCCTCTGTTCAACCAGAAATCTGTGCTATATGTTATACTACCCATTTTTCACAGATGATGGCGCCACACAAGCTTTGCAGATGCTCTTATTATGTGCAGCTGTCATTTACATTAACAAGCAACTAATCATAATCTGCCGGGTTTTTCTTGTTCCATTTAGTCTTCTGATTTTTTGTCATTCTTGAGTTCCAAATTGTTTCCTGTTTTATTTGATAGTTATTTCCTTTTCTGCAATGTCTTACACCCTGTTCCTGATTCTGGTTCTGGTTGCACTTGCTTGTCATCTTGTTATCAGTCCCTGCGTTCATATGCTCTAGTTTTTCAGTTGTTCAGGGCCCGTTCATTGTGTGTTTTTGTTTTCTGTCAGCCATCAGTAAGTCCAGTCATTTTGGTTATAAGTTTCTTCAGTCTTCATGTAGAATTTAGTTGTGTTTTCTTATATTAAATCCCCTTATCTATCATTTGCTATTGGAGTTTAAGTCTGTGTTATGGGTCTTTCCACCTTATCCCTTGACTCAACCATATTGTAAACAGGAACTAAGCTGTAACATATGATGCAGGGATTTAAAAAAATGTAGATAAAAAAAAACAGCTGCAACAGTACCTTATTGTGTTGGATAAGACGGCATAGCTGCAGACTAATCAGAGTTCTTGTAGTAATCCATCCACCACTGAAAACATTTACAATGGATCTAAGACCAGTTGAAGACTAATGTCCATATATGAAAACATTATTATGCATGTATAGATGTACTTGTGCTTTGAACTACCCTTCAAATGTAAATCAACAGAGTCTTTGAAATAATGTTTTGCCACAACCAGCTTCAGTGAAGGGATCTCTGGCTCTTTAGTTCTTTATATTCTTCTTTTTTTTTTACAAGCAGCAACAACATGTGGACTTCCTTTTATGAATTTGATGCAATTTCCTGTTAAGCAATCATCCAGATCTTATAAAAAAATGTACTTGGTTCACAGCACAATACCTTACAATATTAGAAGGAAAATAAACAAAACCAAAAACACTGCTTTATTTTCTTGGCTTGTTTCCCCTTTAAAACACAGAGACACATCTTCTGGCTCGGTATGTGACATCATCAGCCTTTGGCAACTTGCAACATCATGACTTTGATGGGTGAAATCTCTTTAGACATAAACTTGCATGTCTCAAAGTCCCAAACTCATCCCAAACAGTTCTGCATTCCTTCTTTTTATTTTCTCCTGTCTCCTGCTTAGTATATGACAAATAATAATGGGAATTTTACACTTAAGTTTTAATGTTTATAAATTCATTGTTAGGGTTTAAAAATATGACCAGTTACGGGGCTACATTTTAATATTCATGGCCGGCTATTTCTTTGGCTACATTGCTATCCCTTGATTTCCAGTCATGGATAATTACTTGAATATATTTTGAAGATGAGGGAAAAACAGATGTGTTCTTGTGAGACTGACTGGATGTGTAAGACGAGGCGGACTTTTAACAGTCCTCATAAGAAATATTCCATCTTTAAAACTCATCTCAGAGCCGGCTAAAAGAACATCAAACCTCTCATCATTTTATTTATTGTTTTGTCTCTTTTGTATGTTATTTTTATTTTATCTCCTCACCTGCTTTGGGAAGACGGAGGGAAAATAGCATTCTTTGCTATAATCTGGCACTTGTTTTGGTCCTGATGTTCATTAACCTGCACTGTTCCAATTAAATACACAAATGAATTAAAATATAAATATGTTTTTTTCTCAAATTTAGTCAAATCTCAGGCAACTTTTCATCACGGCATTTTGACGTTAAATGCTTAAATTAAAAACTGTGGTGTAATGACAGAAGAGGTAAACAATGACTTCAGAAATATGATTACAGTTGTTGTACATTTCATTAAATCTCTGTTAATTTGATCTTGTATTAATAAAAGAAAACATAGCTAGGTTTTAGTCATGCATTTTATATTATTTTCATTAATTCAGTGGTGGTCAGTTTCAAGCAGCACTCAAAGATAATTATTCACCCAGCTGCTTGAAGAATACCTGCATGCTGTTGAACTCTGTAGGTAATGTACAGTGTATTTATCAGTTATTTCCATAATCAAACTGTAGCCTGTTGTCGCTGGAGACAAATTTGCCAAGAGATCTGAAACACAATAGTAATAATAATAATAAAAAATCAGTTTTGCTGCATCAGTGAAGTAACAGACATTAAAATGTTCCATGCCTTTACAATGAAAACCAGCTCTGCTGATTGGTTTGCTGTGGTTTATCTCGACAAATAACATAATGATTTGCACGGCTTTGCGTTAAAACATCCATCTGATAAACACTGTTTGTAAAGTCAATTCTACAGAAATTATTCAAATTAAAAACAACAGCGGAACTTTTTGTTTCACATGATGCTGTTAATTGTTAATCTAAGAAGTGGGTGTCACATTTATTTTCAGTTTGCTTGTTTGCACTATCAAAGTACTGTGAAGAGAGCACCTTTTGTAAATATTTGTTCCATCTTGTTAAAGAAAGCTCATTGTTCTTTTTGGCTGCAAACTGTTGCAGCATAATTTAATTATTTCAAATTCAATTTTCTCTGCTAACACTGAACACTCTTATGTGCACAGTCTTTCGAGGCGAGAAAACAAATCATATTCACTGAAATCCAATCGAAAGTGCAGTCTGGCTTCTATTCAGCTCTGAGCTCGGCAACAAAGGACCAAATTCTGCTTTTAATTGAGCACTAAAGCCATCACAGTCTGCAGCTAAGGTGCCACATTTAATTGAGGAGAGATGTCAGCTTCAGAATTGGGAGCCTCAACTTCAGTGGTCCTCAGAGTCTGCTGAGACTCTGCAAAGTCAATGAAAGCCCTGAACTTTCAGACAGCATGAAAAAAATGAGAGCGGGTGATAGAGATAGGAGGCAGGAAGATAGCCAAGAGGTGGAGGAGGACGAATGAAGGAATTGCATGAGGGAGGGGAGGAGTAAAGAGAACAGAGAAACGGAACAGAGAAGATATGTCCCCTTTAAGCTGCCAGAGAGCCTCCGCTCCTGAATTACACCCAATCCAAGATGAGCAGACAGGTGCCTCCTCTGAGAGAGTTAGGGCCTATAATCCTCTGAGTTGATGATGAGAGCTCAACCTCAATGATACATCAGCCCAAAGGAGAAACTTAGCAGCAAACGCGTCATTCTTCGTTGCAAAATCCTGACACATTTATTGCCTTGCTTTTCTGGGCATCCCTATTTATAGCATAGCAGGGCTGGAAAACAGCAGGCAGGAGAGGAAGAGCTACACCACTCGGTAAAGTTACACTTTCAACATTTCAATTCTGAGCTGCAAAACATGGAAAGGAAAAGGAGAAAAAAAAATTCTGTGTTGCCATTTTCTACGTCATTAATAAAAATGGCTCCTTATACAGATGCTATACTTATTATTTTGCATTCAGAAGGCTGTCTGCAGCCCCCACAACCCCCCCCCAAAAAGGAAAAATCAAATATAACTTTTAAAAAATGAAATGGATACTCTGTTCCTACCTTATTCTCCTTCTTCTATCTTTTCCCCTGTGGTGTAACATCAGCACCAAAAGCAAAAGAAGCTTGCTGTTCTGGAAGCATTTCTTTTCTTTTTTTTTTTGGGGGGGTATTTTCCTCATCTAACTGGCTTCAGATATTTAAGATTCTTTGGCAGCATCTACTGTGTTTCTGTGGCTGATGGAGAAAACAAGTGGGCTTTGTTTTGTAATGATTGTTTCAGGCCTTTGCTGTCTCCTTCGAAAGTCCAATATCACGAAAAGTAAAAAATCAAGCCCCGATTGAGCATCTTAATGAGGACTAATGGTCCTAATTCTCTGCATCAATGAAAGTTGGTTTTACTATTCCTTTATATCATTCAGCCTTCACAACAACAGGAGGTGAAAAGTATTTTTGAGCTTTTTATGCTGAGAACAATTTGGAGGATTCTGCATTTCAATGGTGATCTGTAAGAAAAGGAAAAGAAAAGAAACATTTAAAGACTGCGAATTGAACAATGGGAGAAAATTGCATCTGTTACTGTTACAAACAAAACATTTGAACAAAATTTCACTCTGAGTGCAATTTTGGAAAAATACAAGTCAATTTTCACAGAAAGCAAAACATCCTTATTGATTTCCTTTGGCAAACATTTTGAAGAATATTTTTATACATAATTTCATTTCAGGAAAATCAATTTTAACATATTAGTTGAAATTTATATCAGATACCACAATTAACTCAGTATCATGGAGTTAGAACTAGAGTAGCCTATAGCTTCAGTTAGCAGTTACAGCTAGCGGCAGGCTCTAACAGCCCACCTCCCGTAGGGACTCCAGGGATTGGCCTAGCCACCCCTTGGGGGCCCCATTGCACCCTATTAAAATGAAACTGATTAAAATATTTTTCAGGTTCTGTGACTCATTCAGTTGTGTTGAAACAGGGAAACATCTCAAACCCTCTAGCTTGCCTATCTTTGGCCTAATCCAAACCACCAAGCGACAAATTGTCATTGATCAATCACCAAAATGCAAAGTAAAGTAAGAAGAAAGCATTTAAGCCGTGACTGTGTTGCCTAAACCTCACCAAGAAGTCAGAAGAGTCATGCAAAGGTGTGAGGATGCAGCCTCACCTTTTTCCAACTGATAAAACTTTTTAAATTGTTGAAATGATGTTTCGGTCAACGTAGAATTGGTATTAAACCTTGTATTCAAAGGTACATAAACTCTGGTTGTTTTGATTGGAAGCAACATCTTATTGTTGCTTGAATTATGACCAGCTGCATACAACAAAGAGATAACTGTTAAATTCTCACATAATTTCAATAGAGTAGTCTAGAGGAAATAAAGTGATACACAACCTTAGTTTTTTGAGTATCTGGTCGAGAAAGAGAGAAAAGCTTTCCATTTTTTCTTTAATACAGTATTGATGTACACCAGTTATGGATGGTCCTGCTGTACAGGTGCTGATAGGTAATTTGGGTTATGTTGGAATCATTTGTGATATTGATATTCCACACCGAAGTTGTTAATTGTGAGACGTGGCGTTCACACTGGAACATTTTTACCCCTTTAACTGTGTTCAAACTGGAGTGTTCAAAGAGGAGTTCTCTCTTACATGATTTGGATTATATGTGCAGGTGACTGTAGAGCTTTCCTCTTGTTTCTCTCGATAAGCACCTCATGCCTCGTGTTGTTGTTATTCTTACAAAAATTTCATTATAGATAGTGATCAGTTCATCTTTTGGGCCCACTCACCCTCACGTGAATGCAGTGATCTGGGTGCTTGCAGTCCATTTTGATAAGTTTACTCATCTTATCACCAACATTCTGTGACAGAGCGAAACGGGTACATTGGCTCATCTTCTCTTCCATGCTCAGCTGACTAAGTGAAAAGTGTGATGGTCAAAATTAGAGCATGAACCAATACAATCAGGCTTTTATCTCTTTTTCTCCAAGGCTGCTGTTTGACCTTTTCTCCCTCTAATTGGTTTATGAAGAGTCTCTCGTGGCTGCACTAAAGCATAGCTAGATAAGTAATGGCTGTTTCAAATGTCGTTTTTAATTCTTAGTCTCGCTGGTGAAAGCTGAGTCATTCTGCATTTGTTGGAAAACAAACTTTGTCATAAACAGTCTAAAACACCAGGTTAATTGTGACCAACTGATTGTTCGACCTTAGAAAATATACTGGAATCAGATGTCTTGTAAAGAAATGTGATTTTGTTCCGAGGCTTGGGCATTTGACTTCAAACTCCCTGTGGTTTAAGGTCAAATGGTTCTTTTTGGCAAAGCTGGATTATCGATCAGGTAATCAATGAGCTCTGTGTCTATTATGCTGGCCATCCTGGTCCTTATCTTAAGAATATTTCATCTCAGTAAGGCTAGAATTTGATCTATAGAACCAGGATAGGTGCAAGGCGAAGCTTATAACATACCAAAGGGCTAATGAGCAATATTTTATTATTAGGAAACTAAAAGATAGAGACTTTTCTGGTCAAGTCATCCAGACCATGTCATCTAAAAGGAGGGCAAAAAAAAAAGGAAAAGGCAACATACACTATATGTGTATGCATGAGTAGATAAAATACTGTGGATTAAAATACATACACCCATAGATACGGCTGATGGCCCACAGGGACCAGCATGGAGTTTAATATCTTGCTCGAGGATTCATTGACATGAAAACAAACAAGTGCCAATGGGTTGATGTGATTCAAAGGAAAACATGTTTGGTAAGTTTCCTTAAAGCATTTTCTTATATTTATTCACATACAGAGTTAACGATCTTATACATTATAAAATATCAATGTACATTTTGGAAAGATTGGTTTACTTTAACTCATGCCAGACCTTTTCTGACCAGAGCGCTCCATATTGCCAGGATTTTTAAGCATTTTCACTGATTTATGGAGAGCCACAGAACATTGTGAACTATATGCCTATGCAAACACTGAATGTACCAAAGGAAAACTTAAGACCCTTTCAGATAGAACGCGTTTTTCGCTGAGTTCACCGCGGGGTAGGGCGCAGAGTCGGCACAATAAAGCACAATAAAGGAAAAAAATCAACATGCAAAAGCAATAAAGAACTGTGCACTCTGGTGATCTAGTTCTTTCTAGATTGTTTCAGCAACACTCCATAGGTGGCTTTCAGTCATGTGACCCAAACATCGCGCGAAATGCAGACGGAGGGCAAGAAGCGTTTTCCTCCGGTTCAAAACACACCGAAATGAATGACAGCGAGTACGCTGAGGATGGGCCTTTGAATGGGCTGGTCCAGACACCATATTGCCAAAAAATATATTTATACATAAGATATGACCCATGAAGTCTAAATAAACCAGACTGGTCTTATAATCTTGTAGATGTACCGGCCGTGAGGCGATTACATCACAAACCATCTTGCTGCTGACAAAGCAACGCTCATAACTTTACTTCTGGGCATCCGATCTTAAAAAATTACAACTGTAGGGGGACAGGTGTCCAAAATAAATAAGTTAACGTGGTTGGGACGCGTCGGTCTCCCCCATGAGGCTGAGCTGCCTTTCCAATATCGCTTTCTCTCCCTAAGAGGGATTTTCTACACTGTTGCGGTGTTAACTTGTTTGTGAGCAGTGGAGGATGTGTGAGGCTCTGCCACAATCACACACGAGGACGATCAGCTGTTTTGTTTTTTTTTAAACCATAAAATGGACTGTACTTATACATAGCATAATTTGCTTCATCAGGAGACACATGTGCTGCAAAGCCCAGAATGAGGCTGCAAGCGGGGCAGAGATCCACCTGAGGTCCGCAAAAAAAAAAAAGAAAGAAAGAAAGCAAGGCTCATGACTTTATGTCTGTCTGATGAATGAATCCTTCGGCAGCCAGAAGCAGACAGTTATTCAGGTTCATGTCGGGTCAATCAGGATCCAAATAAGCTTTGAATGGCTGTCGCCTGTTTCTGCGGGTAATAGTGAGTTATGTTATTTTAAATAAATAACCTAGCTCATAATATTGCTAACGCTGAGTGTTTTTATGTGCTTGGATCTTGTATATTAATTTATTTTACTTCTGTTATCCCAAATTCCTAATCGAATTTGAGGCTGTGCATAAGTCAAACCGCATTTCTCCAAACTAGGTCTACTAGTCACAGAGATCCACAGAAACCCCCTAAAAACTGGTTTGCTGCCAGAGAGAGTGGGGAAATATCCTTAACAATAAATAATAAAATAATAATAAATTATCTTACCTGTTTTAGAAAGTGGTCGCTGTAAACTTTGGCATTGTTAGACTCTGCTCCTCCCAACCGAAGGCGGAGGTTTAAAATTCACGTTATACAGCGTTGTTTTTGTCAGTTTTCGACATTTTTCAACTTTGTTAACGACAGTTTTAGGTACTCCAAAAAAAAAAGTATCCTTTTCTCTGATAGCATTATTGGAGCCATAAACTTCAGACACAGAGGCGTTTTCCACACAGATATTATAGGCGACTTTCCTTCTGGCCCTCCGTCTGCATTTCGCGTGCTAACGTCTTATGAACGTGACGTATGGTGCAAGCAACCTATTCTCTTAATGAATCTCAAGCACAGACGAGGCTCTGGGTTGGCTTTGATTTGCATCTTTGCAGATGACCATTATGTTTCCACCAAATTCTGAGCCTACCATCTGAATTGGAGACTCATCGGACCAGGCAATATTTTTCCATCTTATGTTGTTCTGTTTTGGTGACTCTGTGCGAATTGTAGCCTCAGTTTCCTGTACTTAGCTGACACGAGTAGCACCCAGTATGGTCCTCTGCTGCTGTTGCCCATCTGCTTCAAGGTTGGATGTGCATGTTGCTATTTAATGGTATTCTGTATACCTTGGTTGTAAGTAGATCTGCAGTTTCTGAAATGCTCAGACCAGCCTTTCTTGCACCAATAACCACGCCATGTTAAAGTCACTTAAATCCCCATTTTCCTCATTCTTATGTTTAGTTTGAACTTCTACATAGCCATCTTGACTATGTCCACATGCCTAAATACACTGGATTTCTGCCAAGCTATGCTACGGTGAGCAACTGAACAGTCATGCTTCATAAAGTAACCTGTGAGAGCCGAGCTTTTGTCCAGCTTTGAAATGATTTGTTGTCCCACAAGATTTTAGAGGAAAGAGAGAAGAGAGAGATCCTGAACTTCCGCCTGCATGGAGCCTCTATGACCCTGCCCTGGATAAGTGGAAGAAAATGGAAGCATGAATGAATGCTTTGGACATCCTAAGTCAAATCATCCTCATATTTGCACTTTTTTTATAAAAAAAAAGCCCTTCATCAAGTGTTGATGCAGGGTTTAGGGAGCGCAGCAGCATCAGTCCGGAGGCCAAGCCAACTCAGGAATGACACATTTAGAAAGCTTTGGCTGTGAAGGCACTCTGCATATCAAAATGAATCATGCCATACAACACATGACAACAAGTGCTTTGGTTTGGTGGGTTTCTGTTGTTAGCACAAATTGATGCCCACCGCCCATAACCCTTGAAGGCACCTCATGATGAGCTGGGATATGTAGGCTTTCTGAGGCTCCATTCCTGAGTGTGTCAGTCGAACTGGAGAGCAGTGCTGTCTCTCTGAAAATTCACCACAGTGACAGCTTTTACTTTTTGTGAAACAATGTAGTTTGATGGGTCTGTTTCACAGAAATGCACTGAGCTTTTCTTTTCTAATGGAATTATTTTTCCCCACACACATTTCTAGTAAAAGTAGAAAAGTACAGTACAGTAGAACACAACACAGTAAAAAGGGATCTAAATAAACTGGTATTTGGGTATTTTTTCAGCCTAACTGATTTACAGCATCACAATTTCTTTTTTTTTCATTTGGAGATACAATTCTTTTTTTAAATTTAATCTCAGTAATTCCTTTGTTTGGGCATTGTTTGTATACTTTTATTTGCCTCATGATTACAAAGTTTCCCCTGACAAAACCCTGGCCTCAGATGATCCCCCAAACATGGTCGATCAGCCAGGTGGAAGGTGTAATGGATGGTGTGCAGGGTGGCATCAGCAGCCCACTTCGGTGTCTGCTAAACCAGCGTTGTCACAGGAGATGTCAATGTAAGCAGCTGCTGAGCCATCAGCAAGCCGGCTTGTGCCAATAGATCAAGTGCTTGATGGATAGCTTAATGTCCCTGAGAGGACAACACATTGCAATTTTAATTATGCCGAGCTCACTTCTGATGCTTTTAGTGTTTCTGCAGCGTCTCACACGGTGCACCTGCATTTATTCAGGATGTGTTAT
The DNA here is from genome assembly GCA_023101725.1 of Atherinomorus stipes. Taxonomy (NCBI): domain Eukaryota; kingdom Metazoa; phylum Chordata; class Actinopteri; order Atheriniformes; family Atherinidae; genus Atherinomorus; species Atherinomorus stipes. Next base: position 102,688 of record JALJCO010002126.1, on the reverse strand, counting down.
CCGTGAGTGAGCAGTTCTTTACCTTCCTCCCCCGCACCTCACCTCCCACTCCAATCCTCATACATCCCTATCAGTATGTCCCATGGAGAGACAGAAGATGGTGTCAGAGCTGAGGGAGAAAAATGTAATTAAGAGTTTAAGATTGGAGCCTAGTGTTAATCAGCTGTCCTGCTGCCTTTATGTTGTGTCACCTCAGAGACGATTCACAGCGACACATGAAAAGGCCTGTAGTTAAAGCCTGCTGCCTGTCTTCTGCTACACCAGAACATATTACCAGCCTGAAGTTGTAATAAAAAGGAGTAATGAAAAGAATAATGTGAAGAAGAGGATGAAAACTCTCCAACTAATTCCTGTCACTTATTTAAAGAATAAAAAAGCAATATGTCCTAATCAGGAAAGACGTGACTGTGGTTACACATGGGGAAGCTAACTGCAGTGGAAGATGAGTCATTAGATGATTCTGTTTTTAGGAAATTCAATATTCACTTTCATCAGCATGACAGTGTCACTAATCTCTACCTGTCCATCAAACACTTGTTCCTTCATTTTCAGGAGCAGAGATCAAAACTTTTTTTTGCTCAGAACTGAATTTCCTCAGGTTAGTTCCAGATCCCAAATGTCCTAATTTCTCAGTTATCATCCTTTAATTTACAGTCTTTCCTTTCACATAGGCCAAGATTCCAGGTGTTATCTTTGACAATACGCTTTCTCACAAAGTGTAATGTCTTACTCTATTTTCATCTTCGTTGCTACCTGCTACCTGAGTTTTAGCTATTTTGCTACATCTTACACCCAAAAGTAACACTATTCTGACCCATGTTTTTGATAACTTTCTTTTCTGGTTTATTCCACAAGTTCATGAACTCATGACTTGTGAGTTCAATTAGTTCAGAATCTGATGCATACATCACAACCAGAACCTAAACTACCCAGCACATTACGCAAGTCCTCCAACAACTTGCCGTTCAGTATCCTATCAAATTCTCCTCTCTTTAAAAGCTCTCTTTAATATTGCTCCTTGATATCATTCTTAACAACTTGTTTTTTTGTTCCATCCCAACTCTGAGACTATTCTTCTGTCCAGATTTTCACTCCATCAACCCAAATATTTATGATATGGTTTAGATTCTCTATCTCAGAGCCCCTTGCCTCTGGAACTGTCTTCCACTATCAACCCATTAGGGCTGCATCGTATAAAGGTAATTCACTTTCATTGTAATATTAACATGGCATTCATAATGCAGCACCTGCCTCAACTGTGATAAATATTAGTCCCTATTTGCATATTTTAAGGAAGTTATGTGATGCTGTTCCAAATACCAAGTGCATTCAATGACTCTCCCTGGATACTCCACGCAGATGGTAGCGTCTGTTGCAACAGAGCACATAGAGTAAGTGGTGTGCTGTTAAAAGGTAATGACAGCAACGATAACAATGTGGACATTGAAGAACTCATGGCTTAAAAAAAACAGTACATCAGCTATTTGGTACTATCTTGGTTACAAGAGAAATGACACAAACACAGGAACTTGCAAGACATGTCAGATACTTGCGCCAAGCATCAGGGGAAACATGTTTAATCTCTGTTGCCACCAACAGAACAATCACGAGGAGCTATAGACAAACCCAGGAAATGTTTTTGTGAGTTGCGCCCATTGACTTTATAATCACTGAATAAACCTTCTGCAGCGCCACCCGTAGATTTCTAAAGGGCTGAATTAAAGCAAGTCGGGTGGTTCCCACCATCTTCATCTTGGTAGCGTGCATCAATCAATCAGTGCCTCAATGTAAACTGTATTTAGAACAGAAAATGCTTTTAATTATTGCCTATCTGTAATGGAATTTAAAAACAAATCTTGTTTATTTAAATGTTGGTAAAGAAATGGTTTCAAACCTTTGCAAAACTGTTACTGTTCTATTTCGTTTCACCATTAAGCTTCAGGACACCACTGTAGGTGATCTATTTGTGTTGCTGAATGAATGATTTTCATTGCAACTAAAATAAGTAACTAAAATCTAGCGTTAGCTAAAACAATAGCTGATAGATGATCATAACGAAAGCTTTAAAGTTTAACAGATCTCCATTCAAAACTGTTTTGCAAGTGGAGCTCCGTTTGAGAAAATGTAAAATTTTACTTATCACCATTCACATTGCCGGAGCAGCTTTAATAGTGTTATTGAACTTAGCAGGTTTCCCTTATATCGTACAGCCCTACCATACAAACTCCAATCTTTAACAGTTATTCCCACCCCACCCCCATCCACCCCTCCAAAAAAGAAAAAAGGAAAAAAAAAATCTCAGATACAGAATACATTTCATGGTTGCATGTCTGTCACTTAGAGTCGCAGACTATCAGCTCCCTCTGCAAGATAGTGCTTCCATCAGGTCCAAACTTCCCAACTTATTTTTCTTTTCTGTTAGTTGCCCGTTTTTAACCAGTATTTTAGAATGACATGTTCTTCTCCACTAAAATAAACACCTCCCATTACTGTCAGCACCAGCTGCACTGTTCATTGGAAATAATAGATTTCTCAACATTTTGCAGAATAAACTTTTTTCCCCATTTTGCTGTCAAGACTTGTTCTCGAAGCATTATATGATTAATTAGTTCATCATCCATTCTTACACTTACGAGCAGGGGGTTAAATTGTTAAACTGGGATTTGTTATACTGGATGAGAACATGGTTTTGGTGGCAGAGGTCATTGATGTGCTCAGTAAAGCCAGTAATTGGAGAGGGTTGGTGTGGAAGTGTGGATAAGTACTTATGTGCTGAAAACAAAACCATTAAACGCAGCTGGCAGAGTCGGTGAGGAGGGGGAGAAGTCTGAGTGACGTGTTTGCAAGGAGGCATTAGAAATTGTGGCTTTAGGTGCTTCCGAGCCCCAGACAAATACTGAAATATGTATTCCTAAAGTTCTCGGAAGTTACAGTAAGTGTCCCATGATGACAAATCATGTGCAGTGGTGCCAAGAGTCTTTTATAAGTTGGAGAACAGGAACCAAGGAGACAAGGCAGTCAAAATAGTTTCACAAAGAGGACTCAGTTGTTGTAAAATTAAAGCACTTTCACAGCTCCAAAATCCTTGCAGGTTTACACTTTGCTTCATGTCAAATTATGATTTATGCTTTTTTTTTTTTTTTTTTAATCGATGAACAAAAATCATTCTTTGCCACTGTTTTCAGTTGGAAATGTAGCATTTTTCTTTTTTTTTTTTTTTTTAATCATGCAATATGTGAATATGCTTGACACCGAAGGAGGCTAAAAGAAGATGGATGGTGGAGTCCAGTCCAGCTCTACTTTTTTCAACCCCTTTTCTCTGTGGTTAGGTTTAGTCATCAATAAGTACAAAGGTACAGGATGACATAACCCAGCACAAGAAACTTACTTCACTTGTGACAGACCTCAAGTTGAAATAATAGAAAACGTTAAAAACCTTGGTATCTATAGGTCTCAGCATATCATTTTTCATAATAATAATTAGAAGATGAGGAAAAAGCAGAAGAAGAGAAAAAAAAAAAAAAAAATCCCAGCTATAGATCCGATGAAACCAAAAAAGAAATCTCTTCTCCTGCTCCAGTGTTTTTCTCTTAAGAAACATGCTTATTTAGAAAACACACTCAAGCAACATTTCATTCATTTTAAGCAAAACAACAGATTAATGTTTGAGTCATCCATGTTCCATCTGCCTGTCTGAAAAAGCACATTATATGAAGTATAATTATTCTAAAATTAGCGTATAGAAAACGTGTTATTTGTATGTTAATACTGTAGATAAATCTCCCCTTCATTCCTCTGGATACACAAACTACAAACTTTTCTGGGTGAAAGCATTTACAAGTCTAGACTTGCATGAGTATTTGTAATGTTTCCCTCCATACATGCATGCACCAACACAAAAAAAGCACTTTATAATAAGCATTTCATTTCAACTCCCCCATCAGATAAAGAAAAACAGAAGATTTTATGATTTATTCTGATAATGTTTCTGAAAACTGAAGTGTTGAATCATGACTGTGTTTTCTGCTGGAAAACATCCTTTTGTGGCAGATTCAGTACATATTTATGGGATACATTGGACACCATCTTAGTAACATCCTGAGCTCAAATTGTGCTGCTACCTAATTTTCAGCATAAGGTATAGGCTGCTTCTAATAAAGAGAGCTCTTAAAAAAAAAAAAAAAAAATAGTGAACGTGCGAGACTCCCTTTTCTATAAAAATACTTCCCTCAGAGAAATGAAGATTCTTTGAACATCTTCCACATTGTTACTGTGGGCTCCAAATGAATGAACATGAAATGAACCCTCCAGTGAGTGCATTTAATGATGGTGTGTATGTACTATACAGTATATATATATATATATATATATATATATATATATATATATATATATATAAAAGTGACCTGTTTTGCTGCTCAGATATATTCTTATTGTTTCACGTTGTTTTCCGCAGTGAGATTGCAGGATGTCTTTTTTGTTTTGCTGTGATGTGTGCCATGCCTGTATGTGTGTGTCAATGAAATTCCACTACTTCCATTTTTCTATCTGTCCCCCTCTGTGCTATGATGGAGTAAAGTCAGGGAGGCTTTGTTGTTCTTGCACCCAGGGTTGCACTGTGATAAGCTGTAACCCCCTAGTTCAGGCTCCACAGCCAGCCAGATAGTGTTTGCTTCGCTTGACTTCCTCAAGAGCTGGCCTGAGAGATGGATGCATCGTGGGAAAGAAAAATGGGCAAATAGGAAATTTTAATGGCTGTATGACATACTAAAAATAGCCCAGTGCAAATGGAAACTATTAATAATTATGTTGAAGATGTTCTCCCATAAACCAAACGCTTTGAAGACAAGCATTTTTTGCTGAGCTTGTCCAAGATAACGTGGATTCTCTTTATAATCTGCAGATATATTTATGGCCTAATTAGGAGTTGAAATGTAGATGCTGGTGTTTTGCATTGAGGAAATCATGCTCCAGTATTGTTTTCCTTTTCATCAGAGCAAATAAGCACCAGCAGATACTTGCAAATACAACTGCAGCTACTTTATTGATTTATATAACAGATGAATTATCCAGAAGCCTATTATATCACTCCATGATAGCGGAAAATGTTCCACCCAGCATTTCATGCAGCCAGCTAATGGCGATGCAGCAGAAAGTAAAGGAGGTGATTTCCCCCCCATTTGCCTGTAAGTTTGCAGCAGGTACTTTTCACTTTTCTCATATCATCTTTGCCAAAGTATTTTTGGCTCAAATTAAATGCTGTCTGAAGCCGATAGCAGCGGGCTTCTCTAGACTTCTGGAACGTGTGGATCCAGAATGGCTGGAGTTCTGTGAGCGTTCGCAGCTGCTGTTCAGACAGGAGTTGTTATGGTAACGTTTCTATCTTTGGCCTTTGAAGCTGTGAGAGGATATAGTGTGCCTGTGTGAAACAGCAGCACCTAAAACTTTTTTTTTCTGTTTTTTGGAGAGGAAGAACATACAAGAGTTTTATCTGTGTTGGAAAGGTTATTCCTCCCACGGTTTGAGAGTCCAGCTGCTGTGATGTAGTAGATAGGCTCACAATCTCACTCCCACCATACAGGCTTCATGATTGGTTTATCAATTGACCTTTCTCTCACCCTGTAGTGACACATTGATCCTCCAGTTCTTCTTTGAATGTCACATTAGCTGCTCACAGAAACTTACGTTAGTGATAAAAATGCTGCATTACAGGAAAAGATGAACCTGAATACTGAATATTAAACCTGCATTATTAGCTGATTTTTCTCAATCTATGAAGAATTCTAAAATATGCAGTAATAAAAGGGAAATGACTTGTATACACTTTCATCAGATGTGTCTGTGAATTTAGATGGAAAAAAGATTGATCTGACAAAGAACAGATCGAAACGGACCAACCATAATGAAGACAAACTTCTAAAATGGATATTTCTCTGTGGGTTTGTCCTGAAGAGCCACCCCCATACACATCACACATGTTTTGTGATCAGCTGTTTCTATCAGAAAACTTATTTGTCCAATGAAGCTGAGGGGCCTGTCTAATTCCTGAAGCTCTCTTTCTCCATTTATTTCTGCTGCAGCCCATTATCATCAGTTTTGGTGGGTTTTTTTTTTTTAAAGATGTTATCATTAATCTGATTCTGTGTCCTTTGCAGAGATGCTGAAGGGTATGTCTGAATTTACTTAATTAGTCTACAATAGTCCAGCACCCTTTATTACAAGGCATTCAGTCTCAGGTGGGAGCAAGTTCCTGTTTCTGGTGTTTGTCCCTGGAGAGGACTAAATATCTTTGTCGAGAAGAAGTTTGCTATATGAGTTTCTGACATCCCTGCACCACTGTAATATAACCATTTCTTAAAAGCCAGATGTACTGTATGTAATTCGATGCACATCTTCATTCAGCTCCCAGGGGGATGTGTTGTTGATCTGCAGCTAAAACAGTCTCTAAGGAGTCATTTTCTAAATGGGTGGCCCTAATGTCTATGCATTTCATTATTCAATTTAAAAAAAGAAAAAAACATGAGAGAGAAAGAGAGAGAGAGAGAGCAGAGAGAGAGAGAGAGAGATTAGCACTTGTTTAAATGACCAATAAAATGTTCAAATAACAAAATCTATCTTTATATCCCTATTTCAGGGTTAAGTGTGCTGAGGTTTTGTACAGGATTGAGGCCAGAACTGAACTGGTGATTGATGACTGCATTGGGTCGTGCGGTGATGGTATTGAGGTGGAAGTTGAAGCTGATGATTTACCCATCAATCATTGATCTGGTCCTCATTCATAGTCATAAACATAACTTAGTGACGAGGTGGCTACACCCTAAGGATGGGGTGAGGAACTCCATCCAGGAAAACCCTCAGATTATAGCAGCTTTGCATCAGCAGAAGCCAGATAAGATGTTTTGGGGATCTGGTCCAACTGGTCTTCAAGGAGATTACTTACTCGGTTCTAAATAAGGAGCAGAAAATGAAAAAAAAATAACCCTGACCAAAGAGAACGCATGTCTGTTTTCTGAGGTCTAAACAAACAAGTGTTTTAAGTGGCATGAAAAGAAGGAAGCTAAAAGTTTACTCCAGGATGCAGGGAGACGTGTTTAGAGAAGAGATAACTATGGAGAAAGGAGAGAGTGAAGGTGAGGAGCAGCAGATGGGGCACATTATAAGGGGAATATGAGAAGCTGAGAATAAAGATAAGAGGTCTGTGCAAGGAGACTGAGTAAAATGAAAAGAGAACAGTACAATGGGAAAAGGAAGAAGAAAAGCTCAGATAAAGCAGAGATAAAGAGGTTTTAGCTGGGAGGGGAATGAACAGGGAAACAAGGGAAATACATACACTTGAAGGATGGAATAAATGAGTGAGAAGGCATTCAGATAGTGAGAGATGGAGAAGGGAAAAGAGGGAGTGTGAAGGAGCAGAGTGACAGACAAGGAGAGAGAAAGCTGTGAGGAAGCAGAACAAGTAATGTCCAGAGGGGAGGAGTACCACCACACCCTCTGATGTGGCCACGATAGGGCAACAACAGACAGCATTTACAGAGTCCCTCCTTTTTATCTGCAGACAGCCTTCACTTCTGGAGTGGTGCATGCATTAAATTTTTGCATAAAACTTAAAAGATAATTGCAAAACTCAGAGTTGTGAACTTCATCTTGAGCCTTGTGTTGTCATCTTTTCTGCTGTGCTTTGCTGTGATAGTATGATGGTGCTTCAGAAGCGCTCAAATCTTAAGGCTGACGGAGTTCATTTCTCTCTGTAGCATGTTTGTGCAAAGCATGTATTAGTGAGTTATTCTTGATCTTTTGCTGCACATGTCTGCGAATGGGATTTAAGTTACTTAAATGTAGCATGACATATACACAGTCCTCCTCAGCCACTCAAATAACAAGAAACTGAAAACAGAAAAAAATATTGAGAAATTAGAATTTGCTAAATAATAATAATGAGATAGATAGATAGATAGATAGATAGATAGATAGATAGATAGATAGATAGATAGATAGATAGATAGATAGATAGATAGATAGATAGATAGATAGATAGATAGATAGATAGATAGATAAGATAAAACCAAGTTTTTAGTGCTGATGGCAACAGCAAAAAAAGCAAGAGATGAGCCCAACCGTCGAACAGAAATTTTCCAGTTAGAGTTGCTTCAGTTGTTTGTCTTGTTTTATGAGCCATACCTTTAAACATCTTACTGTGTGTTTATCCACTTACCAACAAATCAATGAATTTCTCTGTCATCATCATACCAAATTACAAGAGGCCATTCAGCGTTTCAGATTTTCCTTCATGTCAGCTGGTGGCTGTGCTGCCACCAGCTGACATTTTGTCACGTAAACAGCTCTCCCCAATTGAAAAAGTAATTGCTCAGTTGTTGACGTGCTATAGAGAGGCGGGGAGGTTTAATCACTTCCAGATAATGATCAGTTCCAGCTGCCATTTTGGTGTCGACTGTCTTGATGTAGGCTGACTACTAAAAGCCTGTTTTCAGACAAGAGACTGTCAATACTTTGACACGCGCTGTCAGAGGCATAAAGGGCTGTTTTGTTTTGAACTGAGCGAGCAAAGCAGATGTTTTTGAAATCATTTCAGCTCCAAAACAAAAAGGTCTCAGAAACCGTGTTTTGCAAGATTCATGAGCTGTAAATGTGGGGAAAAGTTTAAATCGTTTCTTTTCTATTACATTAATTTGATGCTGTTAGACTCTGATTAGGGTAAAATCATTTTCAAAGCAGGGTTAATTAAAAGAAAGGAAAGTTTATTAATCGTATGATAATGTTTCATGCTGTCTTGTGTCCTTTTTCATGATAAACTGTGATTTATGTATTCTTGTAAACCATCACCAGTGTTTTAGCTGGGGCTTTACCTGGTTTTCCCATCCAGCGGAAACAATCCTGCACATTGCCAGGTGTGATTTTGTTTAATTTAGCAGCCTTGCAAAGCTGCCATAAATCCATACCTGGCATTGAAAAGGACACCTCTTCAGGTCGTGATCACAATTAAACTGTTGCTCTGTGAAAAGTGGAGCTGATCATTTATTCCTCCAAAAAGTCATTAACACTCATTAGCATGCAACGAGCTGAAGCAATATTCAAAATTGGGTTTGGCACTTTGACTCGGTCTTTGAGAAGAGAGGGGCATTTAGTTGTGCTAATAAGATGGTTTCCCCACACTTGGTTAATTGCTAAGGCAACAAGGCTAATGCAAGGCCGATGTGACTGACAATTTGATTCTATAATTGTGAGTCAAGTAGGGATTCAAAATGTAGAGAGAGTACTTGAGATACTGACACCTTGTCAAACATTTTTCAGTGTGCAGTTTGTTCTTCCATCACACTCGCTCAAGACTTGGAAACATGCATGTAAATAACAAGTTAGTTGGCCCACCTGATGGTAAATAAAGTTCCCTTAAATAGGCTTCATGGTAGACAGGAAATACATATTTTAAGACTCTTCTCAGAAGTATTTAAAGAGACTCTTCCCTCCTGCTGGTGTCCAAAGTAAATTTCCATTTCAAACTGTAATGAGGGGATGAGATATGACTCATGTCTATGTGTGTCACCCCTCGCTCCAAGCAAAGACGACTACAAATCACTGACAGCACAAACACTCATTTCCACAGTAGCATGCAAAAAAGCATTCCCAACAAAACTCACACATAGATGCACTTTTAGTATTTGGTGGGGTTGCATGGCTGCAATCCATTTTCTTCTTATTGCTTCCTCTCTGGCTCTGAAGCCTTTGTTGGCCTGAACCGTATGTTCACACTCTTAGTGGGAGGATTCCTCTGGCATGTGGCACATCTTCCCATAAGTATCATCCAGGGTTGCTGTAAGCAGCTGGGTTGTTCAGAAGACGTGCAGAGAACGAGGCTCAGAAAGAGGTGGAAAGGTCCTGGAAGGCTGCAGGCCTGAGAGTTCCATGAAGGGCACTGCTTCTTTACAGACTTTAATTTTGTTCTCTTCCAGCCTGAATGCTGACTTCTGTCAAAAGAGTCAGGGCCACAACTCCCACATCCCCTCCTAGCCAAGTGACTCAAGTCTAGCCTGTTAGGTTGATTTAAATGAGCAGGAGCTGGTTGTAGAAAAGAAAATGCATTGGCATGGAGGCTAATGAGAGGGAAAAATAGTCATTTAGTCAGGGAAAGAAAACAGCTACACTAAGTGACAAAGCCATACTACAACCTTAACTAAAGAGGAAACTCTAACATCTGAGGGTCATTGAAAGACATCTTTTCTCCTCTGATCTTAACTGAGCTAGCTTATCTTTATTATTTTAGGTTGATTAGTTTAGCCAGGGTTGCAAGTCTGAAAACAAGCTATGATTTGCTACAGATCCTGCTTGCTATTCTTAGCATTACAAGTTGGTGATGATGGATTAAGCTGTAACTTGTGGATACTAACTGGCTAACAACTTGTTAGCTATGAGAGGTCATACAGTACTATATGTGTGACTGATTAAGGTAACACAAACTAATCTTGTAGTCAAGACCACACAACCAAGGCCAAGTCATTACCAAGACCAGGGACCAAGACCAAGGCATTACCCAATCTTGTACAATGTCTTGGTAACAGTCCCTGGTCTCGGAAACGTCTTGGTCTTGGTGGTCTTGACTACAACACTAACACAAACTAACTTAAGTACCGATGAACATTTTTATTACCGCAGCTTTCACCAATGTTTCCTGCATGCGCTAGCCAGGTACCCATGATGTGTTTTGACATTGGGGGATGGGGAGTTTTCTTTGGCTATCCACCTTTGAAATTTGACTATATAGAATACTCCAGCTAAAACATGGATTCCCACCTATAAATGAAAAATGCATGACACATTGGATTTTCTGACTTTATATGATTACTGGTCCAAATGTCCAGTGCCCCACTGGGAAAATTCTGTGTATTCCCACTTGGTAATCTGTTCTTGTATTGCTGGCAAAATTAGATTTAATAATACTTATTACACACATTTCTGTCTAAAATTATTTTCTTCTGGCATCTGAAGATCTGAAAAATCTGAAACTAAAGTGAATGAGGGTGGATATTACCAATTTGCTGGTTTTAATCATCAGTGGTTTCTTTCTCCTCTCAGTTAAATGCGGCACATCTCATCTTCAGAACTTTTCATACCCCTCTGTCTCTGTGCAGCAGAGGTGTGACAGTGCATTCTGTATAGGAGGATCACAGCAGGCTGCTGGTCCAGTCATGGCAGACTTGGTCCTCTCATCTTGTGATTTGCAGTAAGAACTCGCACGGTCCTTATCAAAGTGCTGCGGTTGTTGATTAACTTAAAAAAAAAAAAAAACAGATGCCAGAACTGTGAATACAGTCTGTTGGCTGAGACTTTTCCAGAGGGACAATGATGGCAAAGTACTCCATCAAAAGAAAAACTTTCAAAGTGGCATACACAAAATTGGATACACAGGACTAGTTGGCCTCTCAACATGCTTGTAGTATCTATCACTTTCTTTTCCTTGTAATGTTTTCTTAACCGTTGATTGAAAAAAAAAAAAAAGGTACAGGAAAAGGTGTTTTGTTGCAGACTTCAACACCTACAGTACATTCTTTATGAAGGGAGAAACAAAATTAGCAGTTGCAAAATCAGTTAAGTTTGCATTGAAATGCCATTAACTGCATCTTCCAAGGCCCACAGTGTAACTTTTCAATGTTCCGATCTTTAAAATGACTGACTCGTTTTGATGGCACACCAACATTCATTATGCACATTTCTCTTCTGAATGCACACCATGGCAGATTTTGCAAGAAAACACAAGAAAACATTGGAGGAAGAGAGGAAAAGAAAGAGAGGAAGGGACAGAACACAGATAGGACAAGACTGTCTTTCACTGGCTAGAGTGAGCTCACAGTACATGTAGGATAAAAGAGGGAATGCCACTTTAGCCGTTGACAGGAGGCTCGTCGCTGAGAAAGTTGCAAAAAGTTCTGTGGTGTGTCTTTAAAGCATTTCACACAGAGTTACTGAAAACAGTTCTTCATGGTTGTATCAAAGGCGTGACAGCTTTCCATCTTGTTTTTCTCATGTTTTAGTTGTTTTCTTTAGTTTTTGTCTTTTGACCTCTTTGGCAGTGAACATTTTCAGCTACATGTCAACTTTTTTATCCATTTGGGACGCACAGTACACTTGTGTGCATGTGTATTAAAAGGAGATTTTGCAAAATGTTGTGCTGTGTTGGTTGATGGCAAATTTACATCATATATTGCCCCTTTTGACCTCCACCAGTAATTTTCATTGACTGTCTTGCTTTAACTAAAAGTCCTTTTGACACCATTTTCGAATCAAATAATCTTTATTTTTACGTCTGTAACAGTGCAACCAACAGGCGACACAACATTTACAGCTCTTGTGATATTCCCCACTACTTGACTTTTACCGGTCCTTTAACTTTGCTGCTCACATCTCAGTCAGTAACCTCCATCTCCGAACTGGTAAAGTTTCTCTTCTTTGTCTTTGATGCCATTTTTGTGAATGAACACCTTATATGACGTAGCCTTATATGGAATTATCAAGGCGTTAATTATGCAGATTTGCAATGCTCAAGAACGCTCCCTCACTTACACACAGGTGGAATGCGCTTATGAGGATAATTTACGCAGTTATCTGAAGCTAAGAACATTAGTTGAATCTGACATGGCGCACTCATAGCAGTCCATGGTAGGAGAAAAGGTAAGAGAAAGTTATGACAAGAACACAAGAATGTTGTTGCATGAGGCCCAATGATTTTTCCCAATGTTTAGCTTTCAGTTACTTCATTAGATTAATAATGTGGTAATGATTAATAATAGATCCATTATCAATATATTTATAGTCTGGCTCTCATTGGCATTGGTGGAGACATAGTACCTGGGTGCACATAGATATTTTTTTTTTTTTGCAAGGGTGCTGTGTCTGGGCTGCATGGGTTCATACATTTAGCAAATATTATAACAGAGAGTCTTATGAACATTTTTAAACAGAGGAAAACAACTCACAAAATTGAAGGCGGCTCACTCAATCTTTATTACATCTTTGGCTCAGTCAAAATAAATCAGATTACTTGTTTATTTCTGTTTACACAAACTGCTAAGAACTGTCTTTTTTGCAATCTGCAGTAAATTGCAGTTTCCCTCTGGGATAAATAAGGTATATTCATCCATGAAAGTTCATCAAAGGAGCCATATCATGCTCTTCAAATATCAGATAGGTGAGGTAGAAACCCATTACATTAAGCCTGTAATGGGTTTCTACCTCACCTGCACGTGATATCTTTTTTCTTTTATGTTTCTGAATTTTTCCCAAGAATGTGTAAATAAAAAAAAAAAAAAGAGTTAAATTCACACACAAAGTTCAGTTTTTTTTTCTGTGCTCCTAAAGATAAAATCTAACCTCTTATAGCAAGTAGATCCATTTTTCAGTACAACAAATAAACTCCCATGCCGAACTACGTTTTCCAACTTGCAGTCATCAAGAGTTTAAAAAAGGAAAAGAAAAATAATAAAAATAAGAATAATCTCTGAAAGAGGTCGTCAGTAGCTATAGAAAACGGAATTCATAAAAATTCCACGTTTACGTGTTTTTTGAATGCTTCTAAAGCCTTTGATTGTATCAATCATGTCAAATTGTTCAGAAAACTACAAAAGCGAGGGGTTCCTTAATACAGATTTTACATTATTGGTGCACACATCAAACAATGCACGTAAGATGGGGCTAAGTCATATCTGACTTTCCCGGTGACTAACGGGGTTAGGCACGGAGGGATACTTTCACCTATGCTTTTTAATCTGTTCATGGACGAGCTTTCTGAAAGGCTTAATGGGTGCAGAATTGGCTGTATGGTAGGAGAAAAGCTGCTAAATCATTTGCTGTATGCTGATGATCTAGTCATCATGTCTCCTTACTCTGCTGGCCTGCAAGAGCTGCTTAGTCTGCTCAGAATATGGAGAGCAGTTTGATGTTAGATGTAGCTGCAGCAAGGGTGTCGTCTTGATTGCTAGAACAAAAGAGGATCAGAAAAGATCTTTTCCTTCTTTCTTCCTGGCAGATAGAGAGATTGAAGTGGTCAGTAAGATTAAATATCTTGGTCATATTATCAGAGACGACCTTTGTGATGATGATGACATTCAAAGACAATATACCATAAACTGTATGCACAAGCTAGCATGTTGGCACAAAAATTTTGTATGTGTGCTGATGTTGTCAAAACTGCCTTGTTTAAAGCCTATTGAACACCTCTGTACACTGCCCACTTGTGATGCAGTTACAGTCAGGCTAAATTTCACAAGCTGCGGGTGGCATATAATGATGCTTTTCGTATTATAATGAGGCTCCCTCAGTGGATAAGTGCCACTCAGAAGTGTGTGTAGAGGTATTCCCACTCTGGATGCTTTCCTTTGGAATTTTATGTACAATTTTATGGTGAGGTTGGACAATTCTGAAAATAAAATTATTGCGGCATTAACTGCGCCTAAAAAGAGCAGCACCAGATATAATTCTGGTTTCTGGAGACATTGGCAAGCATATTTAAATTTATAATAGGTGAATTTTTAATCTGTCTAATAAAGATAATAATAATAATAATAATAATAATAATAATAATAATAATAATAATAATAATAATAATAATAATTACTATTATTATTATTATTATTATTTATATGGACCTAAAGATAAAGAATGACAAGAGAAGCTTTTCTTCTGAACTCTGAAGTAACACTTGCTGATGGCCGCCTGTCTCAAAGAAATTCTTCTTATAATAACTTCTAACTGCAGGCTTTGCACTTTGTCCTCAGAGAGAGTGAATAGGTTAGGATTCTTGGAGTCTCTGTCAAACATAGTGGGAGTCTTGCTACAATGCTGCACACGCGTGTTTGACACTTCATGATTGCTGCTACCAAATGTACATCGGTGGAGTTTGGACTGAATATTCATATAGATTATTTAAATATGCATGAATGAGGAGAAATAACGACTTAAATGAAGTTTTTATGAGGAAATAACACTAACATAGGTGAAAGCTCATAAAAGTCCATTTTTAATTACAGGATTCCTTTAAAGACACACAAGGTACAGTAACTATCAGACCTTAAAATATGCATTTCTTACTCGTTTGATGACACAGCAACATTCATTATGCACATTTTCGAGCCATCATAGCCCAGAGTCGTCCCGGGGCTCAGAAACAGCAGTATGTAAGTTTTGCATCTGGGTCGTGGCAGTGACGTTGCAGCCGACTATTGGTTGTGCACCGCATCACTTTCTAGCAAATGGATATGGACCAGACATGAACACAGTGCGTCTTTTGCATGCGCATCATTTCGGATTCAGTAAAAAAATGCAAGGAAACATTACCGGACGAAGAAAGGAAAAGAAAGAGAGGAATGAACAGAACAAGAGTCAAGATAAGACTGTCTTTTAGCTGGAGTGAGCT
The DNA here is from genome assembly GCA_023101725.1 of Atherinomorus stipes. Lineage (NCBI taxonomy): Eukaryota > Metazoa > Chordata > Actinopteri > Atheriniformes > Atherinidae > Atherinomorus > Atherinomorus stipes. The sequence continues at coordinate 87,270 of JALJCO010002126.1, read as the reverse complement.
GACAGTACAGGTACGATGCAAGATGGTTTAGCCACCGATAAGGGGCGCGCCACTGAGAAAACTGCTAAAAGTTCTGTTGTGTGTCTTTAAACTTATAATGCCGTCACACGCATTGTTTCCAGCCTAGGCTTCACTTAAAGTTGAGATTTAAATGAGGAATATAAAATGATGCACAACCACGTGCAAGCTTCGCATTTGCTGTCTGTGTGTTTGTCATCTTTAGGACCGTTTGCAGCAGATTCAGTCTTTATAAGGAAGAGGCAGGTCTTTATGTTACACTTGAACTTTTGTTGGAGGTGTTGATCAGAAGTAAATAACACACAGCTGGTTCCATCTTTTCTGCTTGAAGAAAGATTTGGGAACATATGGCAGAAATACTGCCTTGTGTGTCAAGAAAATAACGTTCTTCCCTTTTTATTGCTGCTTTCTGATAAATATGAAGGAAACAATCTATTGGACAAACATATGTCAGATTCCTGGTGTTTCTTGTGTCTTAGTATTTGGGAATGAGCGCGGAATTAATCCCCTCATCAAACTCTTTGTAGGAAAGAAAACAGGAGCATTTCCTAAACTGTCAATTAGGACTAAAGAATTAATCTTAGAAAATAAGACAAGAATTAATTTCACCTGCTTACCTGCAATCTCCTTCTTTCTGCAAGTTATCAGCATTTACTGGATGATTTTGAACGGTAAAAGCTTTGAATTAGATCCCTCAGTTGGAAAACAGTTAAAATTCCGTTTCCTCTTTGTAACAACAGCCCACCTTAAACTCTTGTTCTCATGTATTGTTTAGTCTTGATGTAAAAAATGAGCAGTCTTTCATTTATAGACATTTTCACAAATCACAAATTTCACAAGTATCTTTATACTTTTACTACCTTTTAAAATGGTTGTGACATCATTATTGTGTCTCTTTACAGGTGATCCTGATCCTTACCAAACTGTACGACTTTCATATCGGCAGTGTTACTGAGAGCACACTCTGGAGGTGAGTACAAGGTTTTATTCATATTTGCTCGCAGGTTTTTGAATGTTTTAATGTGTTTCGTGTACCAGACAGTGGAATTAGCCATGTAAGAAGACTGTTAAAGCTTAATGTCTCAGGAATTTGATAGCTTAATTTAATTTCCAATGAAACAGAAAATATCTGACTTATTCCAAACCCTAAAATAAAATTCCACCCCTGCTTTTCTAAACAATTGTTCCATCATACAACTCTGAAGCTGTTCTCACCTGCCCCTCTGGTGCAGTCAACACCATATTCTGGTGTCATGCACGGTCAGACAGGGCACTCAGGTGTAGGATGCTGTTTTTCCATGCAGTTGTTCTTCTGCATTATCTGATGTACTCAGCTTCCTCACCCCTGCTGGGGATAAAACAAACACACACACTCACACTCAAACACTCGTGAAACAAAGAGAGTGCTTGTAAAGAGGAAGACTAGACGAGCAGGAGGAGGGGTAACTCATCCCTGATGAGTTGAAACTACATAACCTATTTTCAAATTTGGATCATGAAACACACACAGTTGTTTATTTGTCTCACTTTTATGAAGCTGCTGCACAAATGACTGAGTTGTCCTTAGATAGACGTGGTATTTTTCAGGGAAGATGTGTATATGAGGATAAAGGGACAACTCGGGTAACAAAGAGGCATAAACCCTCTGACAGGAGTTTGTCCAATTAAGCTTAGCAACAATGACTAGACCCAGAGGCTCTGTCTGACATACAGTACTGGAGTGGTGTGCCCAGGATTATTAGGGTGTTTGTCTGCTCTAACATAAGCTATTGGGAATCATTCCAGTCTCAACTGTATCTGTAGGAGTAGTATAACTTCAGGGCAAACACTATGAATTCATGTGTGACAGTCTGATTGTCTGGCATATGTGTGTTTATGTTTTGAAGTCACCTGCTTTGATCTCCCTGCCCCGTCTGTATCAGCCAGGAGGTTTTACCTTTTGGGTTTCGCTGCTCCAATAGCTGGCCCACCCAATCCAACCCATTCTCCAATTGTAAGAGCCCCACAGTCACCATTTAGGAGCCGAAGCAGGTGACATCGTTGGAAGTGGTGTTTGCAACCATAATAGCAGTGAGCAGTTTTACTTTGCAGCGTGACAGGAATTCCCTCTGGATCCAAAACATATTCCTCCTGGATTCTGGAAGATGACAATGATTTTGATCACTTGGGCATCCACTCTGGTCAAAATAAAGGTCCAGTGTTTGGGATGTGGGGACATCTAGTTGGTAGCTGTGTTTAATTTGTTCCTTTTGGACTACAGTAGAAACATAGCAAAACAAAAGGCTGTGAGCCCAAGGAAAACGGGCAGCAATTTAGATGCAGATTACTCATTTTAAAGTAATACAATTGGAATACACGCTGTTTCCTTTCAATTCTACATGGATGAAAACACAAACAGTAGATACTGTCATCCTAACAACGATTCCCAGGGGAAAGTTAAGAGAAGTTAAAGGACAAACAGTGCCAGAGTAACTTATTTACAACTCAAGGACAATCAGGGCAACTTTACCTTTGGACAAGCCCTAAGAGAAACCAACATCCCCTCTGTGAACTTTTATTATTTTAGATTTTAAGAATAACAGCCTTTTAAAGCACAACAATTTTACACTTCAGAAGTTTGCTTTGTCTTCCCAGCTTGAAGTGGTGGTTTGACAGTGATATGTGATGCCAAGTGACTGCTAGCTATCTTTGACATTTACACAGCGGCTGTGCAATTAGGATCCGCAGGCAAAAACAGAGCTGTGTTTCAGTGTTTGAATAAGTGCAGAGAAAATGCAATCCCTTGATAACCTGCAGCACAACAAAACAGACACTTCAGCTGCAGACACAATACCATGAGACAATCTAAATACACAGAAACACTAAAATGATTCATTCATGACAACTCGTCCATCTACATATTTAGACTACCTTCATGGATAACGGAAATAAATTATAAATCCTCTTAAAACGATCATTTTGTCCATTTATTTTATTTCACAACATCACAAACTTTGAAAAAGGAGGATACTGTCTTGAAATCTGAAATCTATTCACTTTGAACCCTGTAGTGCCTGCTGCATAGACACCCCCCAGACATATACCCTGTTTTAACCAGCACAGATGGCACAGAGAGAGCAGAAAACAGCCTTGGGGGATATGAAAACCAACATAATGTCAACCAAATGGAGCTGGAATAAACTTCTGCAGGAGGAAAGTTGCACTCACCACAACACAAGATGGATTCATGGGAAGGATTTTCACATATTAAAAACATTTTAGAAGTTTATCACACAAAGTCATATTATAAAGAGGAATTATTATGCTTTGCTCAAAGTTATCCCCAGTTATTCAAGAAATCCTGAATTATGTCCACACTAAAGCCAAATGGTCAGGGTGTGTAGTAGAACCAAGCGGCAAACTCCAATGGTAAATACATAAGTACCAAAAAATTGCCGTTCACCCCTTACCCATATGAGAAACAAGTTCACAGCCTGGTTCAAAAATTCCTTTTGGGTTTAAGTCAAGTTTTGATTTTGATCATCTGCTGCCTACAAAGAAAACTGCCTTTACATGTGAAAAATCTGAATATGAGCATATAACTTAAGCTTTTTTTCCTGCAAGTGCAGGAGAAAAAGCACTCCTCCATCTTCATTTTAGTCTTGTCTGAAGACTTTTACCAGCTGTGCCAGGTTGATGAAGGATGATGATGATGATTTTCTTTTTTCCTAACATTGGAGACACTGAGGACAACATTCAGGGTACCAGTTTATCTTGTTGAAAACAAACTTGTGCAATTGTTTTTCAAGTCTGGGTAAGTCAAAGAGGTATCATTTGTGAATGCCAGTAAAAAAAAACCTCGAAAGAAAAGTTTGCTTTCGGTTGCCTTCCATAACAAATGATAAACACACAAAAAATAAACATTGATTATTATCTAACCCCATTATTTTGAAGCATTGGAGTTGTTATTAGGTACTGACACTGGAAGCTGTTTTCTTGTTGGATATATTCATTGTATCAGCAGCACAGATCCTGATGCAGTTTTGTTGGTTTTGCATTGCATTGCCTTCTTAAACTTGCATATCCCTGGCAGCAGGGGGAGTGGGGTTAAAGACGTTGTAGAAGATGTTTCAGCATTTCAGAAAGCAGAGACTGTTAGCGAGTTTTTGAATAATGCGCATGCGCAAGACCAACCTGCCAGATTCACAGCTCCCTCCTTCGGCCACAGAATAACATGAACGAGCCACTGCGGTATTTAGCAGACAGCAGGTATCATGTTACAAACGCAAGTAAACAGAATGTTGTCGTCTGAACATTGCTAACTGCTAGCAGAATGATGTTAGCTACCTGCTGGAAACATCAGACGAGTGCGCGCAGCTTCCAGGTCGCAGTATTACTCTCGCCAATCAATCACTCTCATTGATCATGCTTGCCTATTACCCGTTCTTACTACAGTAGTAAAAGTGATTGACGATCAAGGGGAGCTTTGTGTTGATAAAGCTCCCTTGGCAAAGCAAAACTGTTCAACACAATAAAGCAACCAGATCATCATTCTGCTTGCTATGATGCTGGACAGGACAAGTTAAAGAAAAAAAAAAGAAAAGTGATTGACGAGCCAGTAGACAAATGAAAAAGTTAAGGAATGCAGAGATGATTGGCAAATGTTTTTTCAGCTCCATTACTTTCACAGCTGATGTATGATAATATTTATACATTCAAAGCTTTTTATTAATCATAGCGTATGGCAGGGCTGTCAAAGTGATTCCAGAAAGGGCCGTGTGGCTACTGGTTTTCTTTCCAACCACGCAGTAGCAGACCAGACTCTACTCATCTCATCAAGTCTTCAAGTCAAGACTGGATTCACTTGATGAGATGAGTGGAGTCTGGTGTGCTACTGCTTGGTTGGAAAGAAAACCAGCAGCCACACGGCCCTTTCTGGAATCACTTTGACACCCCTGGCGTATGGAGTAGTGAACCCAATTTTAGTGAATATTGCAAAAATTGTTGAAAGAAACATCTTCTATCATGCCTTTAACATCCTGTTCCATGGGGTGTGGCATCAGGTCTGTTTGTAAATGTAGATATGTTGAAATCTAAAAACTTATAAAACACTTAAACGTCCAACTGCCGAAAAAGCTCGGTTCCCCTTAGGGTTCCTACCAACTGCCGAGGTTTTTCGGCATCTGGTATTTCCCAGGGGTTTTTAATGTCTCGTCAACTTGGCCTCTAATTGGCAGCATCCAGGAACAAACAGCATGTTCTTGCAGACAGACTCCAGCCCTAATCAGCGTGTAATATTCAGCTCGAGTCATAATGATCCTGGCACTCTTTCAGATCCGATGTACAGAAGGAATTCTAATAAAGTGTCATGTCTCACATCTCTGCATTACATAACACTTGTCTATACGCTGTCAGCTGTTTACTGTTCGAACACGTGGAGAACTTCCGTGCTTGAGGTCGCTCTAAAAAGCCCAAATAAAACAGATAAGGATAAATAATAAAACCATCAAAACCATCTTCTTTTATCGGACTTTTCTAAAATAAGATTGGAAGGTGTTCAAAGGAAGTAGGATGAGTTGAGGCACTCTGGATTTGCAAGTAAATTTATTGCGCACCAACGCATTTCGGCTATTCAGCCTTCATCAGGGTAAAGCAGAACACAGGTGCTTGCTCCCTTAAATAAATGGGAGAGGTCACGTGATCGAAATGTGAAAAAAACAGAAAAAGACAAATATAAAAAAAATATATACAATAAGCATATCAAATATCATGTTTGGAGATCATTTAGGGGGGCATATAGAACATGTCCAATAGTGCATAAATACTGTATATATATATATACAGTATAAGCACTACATGAATACATGTTAATACATACTTCTAAAAAAACCCGAGTTATGCTGATAGACACAAAGTGCTTAAATTTCATAGGGTAGCCACATAAATAAACAAACTCTACATAAATAAATATTCAATCCTCCTCCTTCAATCCTGAAACCTCCTCTCTTTCAAGATGGGAAGGTGTTTTGAACGGAGTGACTTCAACCTAAAGTAAAATGTAACTGACACAGGCTGCCCTTGGCGACAGAGAAAACTGTGCTGAATGATTGTCGAGTGTGTGCTGTTATATACTAGCTTAGTAGTTTGAGCAGCTTCCAGTGTCTGTACCTAATAACAACTCCATTTGAGTGTTGGTTTTGTAAACGAATGGTGGTGGGTTTGATCCAAAGGCACAGCAGTCTTTATGCATGGCGTCTTCAGTGTTTTTTTTTTATTGTTGTTGTTTTTTTTATTCACCCGATTTGACATACAGTACAAATACTTTACCCCCCTCAGCAAATACAAATACAAACACTAACTGCTTTGCACACTCGTAATATATATATATATATATATATATATATATATGTGTGTGTGTGTGTGTGTGTGTACTGAACAGTTGAAATGGGGAAGTGGCAGTGACATCCAGAACTTGGCTGCAACATTCAGATTACCTGATTTTTAAAACAATGGGGAGTGAATGGGCCAATTTAACTATGGCAGTGTCTCCGCTCCGGGGGACACCCGGCGCCCGGTGGGGTCGGCAGCTGCTGGTCTTGGTCCGCTGGGGCCTGGGCCTCCAGACTGCAGGGGGCTCCGGCTGGGGCCGCCTTTTGCCGCCCTTCGGGGGATGCATGTCCGCTCTTTGGGGGGGGTAGCTGGGATCTGGGCCTCTGGGTGGCTGCTGGGGGCCTGGGTCGTGAGCCTTGCGGGCTTCCTCCTCCTTGCGGAGACGAGGCTGCATCTGCATGACTGTATCACCACGGAGCACCCTTTATTATGCATGTTGACACTGTGACACTACTTCCCATTGCGATGACTAGGTTGTACCTCTTCTCTACTTCCCATTGCGATGACTAGGTTGTACCTCTTCTCTACTTCCCATTGCGCTGACTAGGTTGTACCTCTTCTCTGCGTAGTTCTGCGTGTGTTTGTATGATCTGAGGATATCTAAGCCACCTGCAGGTCCTCCTGTAGGGGATTGCTTGTTTTGTTTTCCAACAGAGACCTTGGTTGTTTAGGGATCGCGGTACAGATGTACCAGTGAACTGTGTAAGTGGATTCATGTTTTCTCTCCTCTCTCTCTTCCTCTTCCTTACTCCTCTCTCTCCGTTTCACTTTCTATCATTACCTCTGTTAACTTTCATTTCTCCCTTGTCAGGCCCAGCAGTATGAAATGGAATGGTGTAATAGACAAATGTTTAAATAAAGAAATAAAATGAATAAACATGATATCAAGTGGAGCCTTATATTCATAAAGCTCCGCTTGATAAAGCAAAACTGTTCAACAGAATAAAGCAATCAGATTTCCATTCTGCTTGCTTCGATACTGGACAGGACAAGTTAAAAAAGAAAAAAAAAAAAAAAAAACTATGGCAGTGGGTGATGAGGAAGGTGGAGGTGTGTGGGAAAATCATGAAATTTCTGGGAGTGATGGTGTTTTAAGCTCATTTCTATAAACATCAAGCACAGCTAAAATGATAAATGATTTAAAGATCAGGTAAACAAAGTCTGCAAAAAGATGTAAACACAAATTATGCATCCACCAGTTAGCCTGATGGGATTAACACAGAGAAACAATATCTCAAAGTTTCATCGCACTGTGAACAAGAATACTGAGCCAGAAGCAAAACGGCCAAAATTATGCTCCGCATTTATACAATCATTGTCATGAATTCTGTCTTGCTTTGCTGTTTTGCTTCCAACATTTATATCAACAGGGATAAAACCCCATTTACTGTAAAAATTCTTTTTCTCTGTTCTTTGAGCAGTCGTCGTCCCCCCCCCCACCACCCACAATCAATGTTTTCTGTTTGGTCACATGGATTTGATTGGATGGAGATCAATGTCAGTCACCCCGTGTCACAAATATTTTCCCCTTAGCATTAAAGGATAAGTTTCTTTTTAAAGTTTCTGCATCACGTCCTTGGGAAGATATAACGTTGAATCGCTTTTCGGTGATGTTCAGTATCATGGCAGAGACGGGGCAGCCACTATATTAGACATTTTCTGCAGCAAAACTCCTTGATTTTCGCCAGTACTTTAAGTTGAATGAATAAACGAACGAGTACTATTGTTCTGTGAGTCCAAATTTAGCTTTCCGTTAGTTATCAGGGTGTACTACACACTTTTTGGGGCTGCGCGTTCACGATGCGCGCTTCCGTAGTGCAGCTGAGACGAGCAGCTCGCTGCCCAGACAACAACAAAAACACAACTTGTGAAACTCTGAACTCACAGGACAATAGTACTCATTCGTTTGTTCATTCTACTTGAAGCATTGATGAAATGAAGGAGTTTTACTGCAGATAATGTCTAATACAGTGGCTGCCCCGTCTCCGCCATGATACTGGACGTTGAAATTATAACGTTGAAGCGATTCAACGTTATATCTTCCCAAGGACTCAAAGTGATGCAGAAACTTTACCGGAGAACAGATAATTAAGGCACCACTTGCCAACAGACATGCCAGACAAATGCTTGGGCCCCCACGGATCAGCCAGCTTTGAATCCAGAGAAGTGACATTGTGTGGAGTTTGCAATGACAGGGGTCAACCAGAGCAGAACTCTAACGAGACCCCACCCATGTGTTGCTTGCGAGAGGTGGAGGTGGGATCCCCTGAAGGAGTTCTGCTCTGGTCAACCACTGTCATTGCCTACTCTCAGCAATCTCATTTCTCTGTAAGAGTTTAAAGTTGGCCAGTGGCCCCCTTCTGGCTGGGGGCCCCAAGCATTAGCCTGCCGGTTGGCAAGTGTTGGTTTCTCTGTGTATCCAAAGTCAGTGAGCAACAAACTTAGACAAAAAATGTTCATAAAGAATCTTCTTTTTCTTCCTTTGGTGTCACTACTTCCTCTTTTCTCTTTTTTACGAGTCCATTTTGCTACGACATTCCTCTGTCTCAGCCGTTCCACCTTTGTGTGCTTTGCTTGAATTGGTTATTTAAAAAAACAACAACAACAAAACTTGATCGCCATTATTGCTGGGAGCTGACAAGCTCTTTTTTTATTCTTCTTTTAAAAAACAAACAAACAAACAAAAACTTTCTTTTAAGCCCAGGCCACTGGAAATTGTTCCACTTCTGCTATGGGTCAGTCCATTTTTTTTTTATTAATTTAAAATTATCTCCCACTAAATATCATTCATTCATTCATTCATTCATTCATTCATTGATCCATCCATTTGTTTGTGTTGATTTATCCTCTCCCAATTTGTTGTGGTTCTCCCCATTTTTCTTTGTCAGTTGTCCTGAAGTCTGTAATTTCTTAAGCTCTGAAGTTGTCAGGTCATCTTGACACTTTTTATTTTGGTTGTTGTTGAGTTACATGAAAAGGCTGGTCGTTATGGCACAACAAGGAAAAGGGGAATACAAGGTGAGGAAAGGAAGGAGAAAAAGATACAAAAAAAGCTGCAACACTTGAAAAGATATTTAACAGAAAATGTTTTATTGCCTCTGTAAACATCAAATGAGAATATCATCTGGTGCATCTATAAGATGACAAGCAAGTATATATGGCAACGTAACAGTAGCTACCTATTGGTGATTTTAACCTGCAGGATTGTCTTGAAATCCGAGATTTCTTTGTTAGTTGTGACTCTTGCTCAATCACACCACTGAATACATCTGTTTCATTGAATAAATCTTATTTAATCAATCGACGACGGACGAAACTGTCTGTCCGTCTGCGTATCTGTCTTCTTCCTTTAGTCTTTGCATTGCGGAGGCGGTCCAATCAGAGTTTAATCTGGTGTCTAATGGTTAAAATTACGCAGTTCATTTGCATGAAAGTAAATCAGATCAGATTAAAACATGAAACTAATTAGTGATTAATCTGAGATAAATTGCAATGAACTACCTAGAGCCTTATGACTGATCTTGATTAAAACTTGAATTCTCTTGACAGCCCCAATAAAGATAAAGATGATTAAAGATAATCTGAAAACATTGTTGGTGTCCAATTCTTTGTATAGATGAAGGGCATCATCTCTTTTATTCCTGTCAAACAAGTAAGGACCCAGACAAACCGCAGCACTGTCATCAGATTTAAATGCACCATGACAACTGAACTCTTTGGGGAAGATGCAATCAGGTGAAGAAACTAATCCATAGTGTGAGAGGAGAAAACGTCGCTGATGGTGGAGAACATTGTTACTGGCAGCACTCCTGCCAGCCCTGTCACTCAGCACAGACCTACAGTTAGAGGAGCAGCTGTCCATCCAGGTTTGACATTGCAATGTCTCAACGTTTGAGGAGGGGAGAATATCCAGCTGAGAAAGTGTAAAGATGAAATAACAAAATTTTAATGAGATAAGAAAGGAAAGATGAAACACAACATTTCTCCAGCCAGCTAGACTGTAGTCAGGCTGACAGCTGTCTCGTGTTGTGATTCGTCTCCTTTACCAGCTAATTGAGATCACAGCTCTGATCGGGTTTGAAGAGGTGCAGTTGAAGAGAATGTTTATCACTTCACAGGCAGACATCTCAAATGGCACGTCCAATGCTGCCTTTTTGCAAAGGTCAAAGCAGTGGCAACACTTCAAAGTGTTGCCCAGCCGGTTTGTCAATTTTAATGAACATTCTGACCTTAAACAATGAAGGCTGATCAGTCAGTTTCTGCATAATTTTCAGAGAAGCCTTCACACATGCATGATGGAAAGGGAAAAAAAATGCAGACCCGTTAGTTATTGTTGGCAGTAAATCACCTCAGCAAAACAGTTCAAAGTTTGCCTCTGGAGTTTTATCTTTCAGAGGTGGATTTAATCAGACATGATGAGAGCAACTGTAATTTGCAGGTATTCAGATATGAGCAAATTATGTAATGACAGCAACCAAATCTGGGTGCATTTCTGTCCAATCACAAAAATGTATTTGACTTACAAGTATGTTGTGCAGTATAAGGCTGTGGAAGATGTTTTTATTAGCTTTTCATAAAGTCTTAATTTCCTTCACACTGGATAAAACCAACTGAGCCCTTGGCCGTTTCTCAATCTGTGTTCTTGTGCGTACTTTCTTGCTTGTGGACTCGTGAAACTTCATCACCCACGGCCCAAGTCATGTGCCATTTTAAATTTCGCTTCTCAGCAAGTACGTTGACAATCCCTGGATGAGAACATCCTCCACCCATTTTACCGAGCATGGATCCAAGGAGCCTCATGCGTACTTGGTCAAATATAAATCCCAGCATGCACCAAATCTGTGCCCCTTCCGAATATGTGACTGTTCTGGGGTGATGTAATGAAATGAGCATGCCCACATGCTGAGAGCTTTGGTGGTTCAGTGCAGTCAGACATTTTACTTCTGAGTTGGAAATAAGACACAAAAATCTCATATTCAACACCAAATTAGTGTCTATAGTGGTGAGGGGAACGTATTTAGCATATGCCTGTTGCTGACTTTTGGAATGTATGAAAAGCATGAATTGAATTTAGGTATGGTCTTTATGCTGTTATGTAACTGAATAATTACCTCCGCCAAGGAGGTAATGTTTTCGGTAGCGTTGGATAGTTTTTCTGTCTGTCAGCAACTTTACGGAAAAAGTACTGGGCGGATTGACCTGAAATTTTCACCAGCTGTGTGCCTCAGCCCAAGGATGAACCCATTAAATTTTGGTGGTGATCTGGATCACCTTATGGTTCCAGCAAATTTTTGAAGGATTCTTTATCATTGTGTGAGAGGCCATGTTGGAAAAACTGTTGATAAGGCATGAGTGCCCCCTTGTGGCAGAAGTGTGCAGGTGCACTGCTAAGCACATGATTGTCAGGACGCAGAAATGAAACTTATGAGCAGCCGTGAGCATGAGGACAGAAGACTGTTGGACAGACTTCTAGCCAGTTGAATATGGTGAACTGTGTGCGTCTGTGAAGAACTGTAAGTAACTAGTTGTATTTCTGCCTGAACAGGATGTTTATTTGGCCTTCAATGTTATTTTGCTGATTTGCTTATTCAGAAGTGCTCCTCCATTCACCATGTGCCTTTTTATGCTATCAAGCTAGCTGACCTGTTACATGCCAGTTACTGTAACTGTTAGCCTTCAACACATATGCATGTTTAGTCCGAACTGTAAGGGATTTGTTGATAATAATTAATACTTTACCTTTAATGTGTTTGCTGAATGAATGTTCCTCATGACTTTGCATTTCTGTGTTTATAGACCACACTCACTTCCATCCAGGCATTGGTAAAGACAGTTAACTGTACAAGCGAGTCCTTTGTGTTCTGATTAACACCAAACATCAAACCTCCTTAGCAATGCCTGAGCAGTCTTACATGAACATCACCCTAATAGGCCAAATTTTGGGAATTTTTCCATACAACTCCAAAGGTCTGCACTCTCCGTGTGCTTTTCTAGTTGTTAATGCATTACGATAACACACCAGACACATATTCAGCCTGTTGTTCTGAGTGTTATTGTATAGTTGAATAACTTGTCTTTCCAGATTTAATGTTTGTTCTTGGTCTTGGATTTTCTGAAATGACTTTAAGCGAAAATGTGACTTATAGTTCAGTGCAACTTATATAATTTTTGTCCTCCTCGTGATTTATTTATTGACTGATGTGACCATTAGTCTCCTTTTTTTAAGGGGAAAGTAAGTCATCATCCCTGCTGGTAGTATGGTTCAGATAAATCCAGCTAATTAACAAATGAAAACATAAGCTGATTACTGATAAAGCTAGGTTCTTGTGATTAATAAAACCTTCCTCATCCTCTTGCATGTAAATTGTTTGCATGATGCTGAGTTCTGGTTGTGTTAGCTCTGAAAACGCAACATTTTTTCACCAACGTACTCTGTATGAAAGAGATTTTACAGTAAGTAAAAAAATTATATTGAACCAATACTGAATACAGTAATTGGTGTAATTAATATTCTTAAGGCATCCATTGGTCTGAATAATGGTGTAGTAATTCCTAGTAGAATGTTGACTCTGATCTTTATAAGAGTTTTATTTTTTCATTTACTTATTTTACTTGTTCTTGTGTCAGTATGAATTTTCTTTTAGTGAAGGAAATCCAAACAAATTAATATTTTTTTTTCAAGTTAATTTAGAGATTGTAAATTGACCCAAATAGTCAGTGCGGAGAGAAAATTCCTAGCTGGATAGATGTGCTTCGTATCTGATGGAATAACATATGGCTTCCTTTACATTTTTATGATGTTTTACATTGTCTCTTTTTCTGTTACCCCTGCTGTAAAGCACTTTGTGTGTCCAATGGGTACTGTAAAGGGCTATATAATTAAACTTGATTTGATTTGAACTTGATTCCTTACTTCATCGTGAGCACAGCATGGTCATGCCACACAGGCTTGATGTGTTTAAAAAACTTTAAAGTATTTGTTTTTCAACAGAAAAGAACTAGAGGAGAAAGTCTGTTGCTTTAAACTGTCTTCATGATGTCTTCACTACCGGACAGAGACAATGATTTTATGTCCTCTGCTGAGGTCAAAGCATCTCCAGTTCACTCCAGTCCAGTTCAATCCAAGAGGCATTTCAATTTTATAAGCCATCATGCCAGTATGACAGTTGTTTTGTAAGAATTTTTTCAAATTTTGAATTTATTTGTTCAACTTCATACACATACACAAATATGTCCGTTAACTAGAACCATGTCATACCATCCTGTCATCAACAGAGTTAAACACTACAATGTGAAAAAAGATTATAGAAAGAAATCCTTCTTTTTGTGTGTGTGTGTGTGTGTGTGTGTTTTTTTTTTTTTTTTTTTAATTGGGGAACCATTGAATTTCCAGGGGCCCACTACATTGAAAACCTATCAACATCACTGAAATAGGTTAATATAGATATGTATCTATAAACTGCCATATAGTGAGTAGAAATCTATTTTAGACCAGAGCAACCGTCTGGATATTTGTTTTTTCCCTCTGTTTTAGTTCAGTTTAATGCACTAGAAAATGAAGTCTTGATTGAAAACAGTAGCTGCATTGCAGATACTTTCAAAAATCTATCCAGTGTTTTAAAACCACCCATGATTGATCCTTGGATAAAATAAAAATAGTCTTTTGGTCAAGGATTATCTTTTCTTTAGTTGCCTTTTAAAATCAAATTGTAGTAACACATTTTTGGCCACAGCTTAAAATGTACCAGACAGTTCTGCATAGCCCCCATGTCCTTTCTAGTATCTTTTCTGCACCTTCAGCTTGAACATGTTGCACTGTGAGATTGGCTCACAAAGCTTGTGGTCCCTTTTCCTGAACATTTACTCCATTTATAATGTATGCACATAAATGTCAGAGAGAATAGTTGGTGATCAGGATGTGTTGGTGTTACTGTAACACCAACAAACGCACAGTGCCTGCCAGACTTTCTTCCTGCGGGGATGATGCTGCAGTCAGTTCTGTTCCATTAAGGCAAGTTTTCACTCCAAATGATGGTGTGTTTGAGTCTTATCATTTTGATGTGATTGGTCTCACTTGTGCCTTCAGCGAGTTGACGCTGATCTGATAGAAAGGCAGCATTCTCCTCATCCTCTGTGGTCCCCTGTTAACATCCTGATTATGGCTGTAATGATGTTTGCCATGAAGAAGTGTTCATTATGAGAATAACTGCCTGGAATTAGTGTCAATGAAAATGACAGTGATTAAGAAGTGTTAGTCAACAGTTGGACAACCAGGGGGTTCTCTTCTTTTTTCCAGTAATAGTAGCTTCAGGTCTTTCTAACAGTTAATGGTGTGGAACATAACAAACTCAAAGTAAGTGGTTATTTTAATGTCTTATAAAGCTGATTATAATTCAGTCTGGAAAATGTAGGATCTGGTGTTGGGCCTTATAGAAAATGGGGTTAAAGGTTGAACATGCCTTAATTTGACCTTATATTATTGATTTTTCTCTTGTGAATGGATCAGGTGGGAGTAACTACAGTAAATAATTGCACTACTGTTAATCAAAATATGCACAGTGAAGAGAAAAACAACAGAAAAACATATCCTTCTTTCTGTGAGCACATAATTTGATTGAATTTTGGAATTTCATACCATTCAATGCTGTAGCTCCAACATTCAAACATAAGCCCAAGCTGTGACTACAGAGAATGGTTTTATGTTTGCAAAGCTCCAGCTAACATTTCATTATCTATTTTTCATGATTAAATAAATAGGGGAAAAAGCATTAAATGTCTTTAAAATTATCTAAATCCAATTTCTGACAATCAACAATTCAAGGGATATTCGTGGCATTTCATGGAGTCATTCAACAAATATTGAACTCAAGTGCTGAAGTTTAGTCTCTGGAATTCAAAACATTAGAAGCAATAGAAGGCATAAAGTGACAAAAAGAAAATTTCCATCATTTTAGAGGGGATTCCCGCTCTAAAATGCAGGACACCAGTGGAAAAGTGGGGCGATGGCGAGGGGAGATTGCTCTGTATTATCTATCTCTGGCTGCACTCTTCCTTTCCTGCTGAGCCAGGATTGGGTCACTTCGGGGTGAACAGTGACATCCTCTCAAATTGCATCATTTTGCTGAGCATGCTCACAGGCGATGTGATATTTCACAGGTCAGTGCTTATAATAAGGGCCTGGCTCTCTGAGAGACCCACCTGATGTCTGCAACCTTTTCCAATTGGACTTGGTATTTCCCTCCAAACCTCACCAGCCTGGGCTTACCAGAACTTTCCAAAAGCACTCCTGTAAAAGAGCAAGAGAAAAAAAAGACTGGAAAAGCTGCAGCAGGTTTTGCTGAAATGGGAAATAAATGGTGATCTGAACAAATACTGGACATGAACAATCTGTATGAGGCATGTAATGGGCTATATGTACAACTCCACTACTTGCTGAACTTAAACTAGCTCCTTTGTCTCCTGTCTTTCATTATTGGACATACTGATTTATCCAGGTGTGCCTGGCCATTGTTTTCAATACATGACTCTTTATTTCCAGAAGAAGAAGAAAACAATAAAATATAGTCCATGTTATGTAACAGCAGACAGGAACACTAAGCAAGCAATCACAGTAGCTGGTATGGCTGCAGCTTCAGGCCTAAAGCTGTAAAACAGGTGCACCACAGTGCTGTTGTGCATCTTGTCATCCACATCAATAACATGCATGAGTAGAAGCATCCCACTGCCACACCTGTGATGTAACTATAGATCCTTCAGGATTCATGTTCTAAAGTGCGCTCTTGCAGTTGCCTGTTTAAAAGCAATAAATAAAAATATATTTAATTTTAGTCAAAGCTGAAGAACCTTTATAATTCATGGGTTACCATAAACCAATTGTTTTTTGAGTACATCACTAGATATCAGTAGTTCTTTCACACTGTACCTTTGTAAGTCCATGGCATTTTCATGTCCAATACTAAATTAGAGAGGAGGGATCTGAGTTCTGAATGCAAGCCAATCATTGCCTCATATTCTAATCCATTAACAGTGTAGCTGGGAAGAAAACCATGAGATTCCACATATGCAACCCTCCAGAGGCCTGTATCATGAAGCTGGACTTTCTCTTATGGTAGCAACTTCAGGGTCAAACTTGGGTTTTCTATTCAATACTGGATAACTTATTACCAGTTGCCTCACCATTGTAACTTAAAGGTAGAGTCAGACGTTTCCCCCCTGAAAATAAACGTTAGACTTGTGCAAGTGAAATCCATCTCAAACGGCGCCTTTGGGCCTCTACTCCTGTGCAGTGGTGAATTTGAATGCAACTCCCTCTCCCCCCTGCCTGTAATTCGCTCTTTAGCTTTGTTTTGTTGTGGTCGGAACGTTTCTGGGTGGAGATTGCTGTTTATATCACCAGCCAATGACAGAAGTAATGACATGACTCTGTGTGGGAATAAGCTCATGATTAGAGCAGACGCCAGGCACTCGAACTTTTGAAGGAAAAAAAAAGGAAGACAGAAAAATGGCGGATACACCGAAGAAAAGGTAAGAGCTGTAGATAATGCAAGTTGGAAAAACAGGTTTAATATCAGTTTGTCTTTTACCCGCTTCTGAGCTCTGAAGGAGAGGCTTGAAGCTGAATAGTTTAAAGAACGAGGCGGCCATTAATGTGAGAGGGAGGGGCACTCAGTTTGAATACTTTTGTTTGCAAACAGAAACGGCGGGGGGACTTCAGACTCTACCTTTAAGCTGAACGGCTAACCTGCTTAGGAGCAGGTTATGTTCTGAATAAGAGATCAACCTCCTGACCAATCAGCTCTCTTGGGGAATTGCCTGCCCATTTTTAGAAAATCTGTTGACCTTGTGTGAATCATGAGAGTAGTGCTTAGGAAAAAAAGCTTTTAGAGATAGATGCTCCTTTTGATGTCCCTGATGACATCTGATATGAAAGGTACAGGTTTCCATTGAATGGGCTGCACTACAATTGTCAGCTGATAGAGGCATATGTTGCTACTTAATGCTTCACAGTCTGGCACTTGTTTTTATTCATACAACTGAGTTGACCAGCTTCATTGCACTGCGTATCAGGACTGCAAATGTCTGGGTACAGTAAGTCAACCCAATTAGCATAAAGATATCCTGGTTATGCTAATTCTGCTTTGCAGTACAAGCCTCTGGTAGTAAACTGTCATAAACAATCGGAGCAAAATTTAACATGCTAACTGAGGTCTGGAAAGGGTTACATGTACAACTCCTGGCTTTTTTTTTTTTAAGTTTCATTGCTTTTGGGCTGAACTTGCTGTAAAATCCACTTCCAGGAGAATTGGTAGCTCTTTATGAACTCCATATAGTTTGGAAATGGTTTCATAACCCTACTCTGATTCATGGGGCTGCAACAGATGCTTCTTTAAGATTATTGCTGATGTCTTTACTCCTGAATGCTTCAGAGCAGCAAGTTGCCATGCAATTGTCCTGATAGCTGGGTAATATAAGAGTCTACTTACTTTTCCACAAGTGGATGCAGCTGCTGGTCCATGTTTTTTCATGAGGGGGGGTGGGACTTCTAACACCTTTAGAATGGTATGACAACAACAAGATGGGAGAGAAAAAAAAAAGGCTAGAATTTTTAATGTTTCATAAAATAATTTTTTGATTTATTTAAAGTATAAGAGGGAAAACTAATAATGATGGTGTATCATTGTTGGAGGTAATTACTAACCCTCATGAATTAAGAAGAAAATTGTCGGGCATTTAAATTACCCCACAAAGTGAGAGGACAGTCCACTCAAAATGATTAAATACCAGCATTCATCAGGTCACAAGACTCGTTTAAAAAGCTCAAGGTAGGCATGATCCCGGAGCCAAGGAGCTTTTTTATCTTTGCTCAGTTTAAGCACCTCGTTGTAACCTTTAAGCTTGTAGCTGTCCAGAAAATGAAAGCAGATTTTGCTGCATTGTCATGTTTACTTATCATACTCTACAAAGTTACTCAAGGGCGTTTTTAAGGAGCAATGTTTTTCTTTTGTTTTACTCTGTTTTGGTTGGTTTTTTTCCTGCTTACCGTATGTTTTAGTGGTGATTGTGTCTCCTGCCACTTATATGGTAAAAGTTTAATTAATGGAAATTTAAGATGGGGTTACTGAAATTGGTCCTACAAGAGCCGCAATGCTGCAGGCTTTCAATGTCCCCCTGCTCCAACACACCTGATTCAAATTAATGAGTCATTGTGCAGAAGGCTCATTAGGCTGTTGGATCCATCTAATTTGAGTTGGTTGTGTTGGACTAGGGATACATTGAAAATCTGCAGGACTGTGGCTCTTGTTGAACTGACTTGAGTACCCTAGTTTAAGGCAATTACAAAACAAAATAGTGCTGAGCTATAAGCTGTGGGTCGCAAGTGGTTTGTATATCTTTCTTTTTCTTTGTTTTCCAAATTGAAGGCATCTGAAAAGGATCTGGTATCGCTTGCTCCCTTAAAAGTCTTTTTCTCCAGCTCCCTTTACCGGGACTCACCACATAAATCACTGCTGCTGGTAATACAAAGGTCATTTATTCTGATCCTTTCTCACAATATTTAAATTCGTACCTTTTTAATTACACAGTCTCAGGCCTTTTCCTCGTATCCCAGAGGACACACTCATTTGCTTCCTGTCACAACAACAAACTGTGAATTTCATCATCGGGCTTTTCCTCCGGAGGCGATGTGAATTTTCATACTATGGTGAATCAAGGACTCGTCTCTCCACAAAGTGGCTCTGTACAGTTGTTTTTGTTTGTGCTAATCAATTTAAAGTCCCATCAGCCGCCTGCATGTTGCCATTAAATTTCTAAGTGCTCAAAAGTAATTTCATTTTTATTCCATATACGTACATCAGTCAAGGTTTTTTTTTTTTTTCTTCCCTGATGCTGAACAAATAAGTTACTCATCATGGGCTGAAACAACGAATATCCCTGACATGATGAAATGTCACATGTTTATCAACAGCACCGTGCAACCTTGCAGCTTTAACTCCACTGCCGATGTTAAACAAAAAACATGTTTCCAGAGAGCACAACAGCTTGGTATCACTCACCTGGAGCAAGGTACGGTGTAGTTCTAGAGGTGATGTCCTGGATGCAGTAGCCAGGCGCACAGTTTGTATTTGCCTCCTACCAGCCACTGGCTGCTTGTACAACGGCCAGCTATGTTGTTAATGCTGAGGCCACGGGCTCAGATCTGTTGAGATTATGGATGGTTTTCTGCCAACACTGAGAGACGCTGCCAGGAATGCTGAATGTGGACACAGCCACAAAGGAGGGAAGCAAAGTGAAGGTTTGAAGAAACTTTAGTCATCAGTTTCCCATCATTCCTCTTACATATCTTGGTAAAAATTCGCTTTCTCAAGTCTGAGCTATATTTTCCACATGATTGGCTCTGGAGTTGCTTGTCGGAAAGAAGAAAGAAATAGAGACTTATGCACTGTACGGTTGTGACAGATAACTTTCCCATCACTTTCCAGGAAAGCAGCACCTCTTCAGAAATTCAACAAAATGCGTTTTTACCCCCATGCTGCTACATAGACCAGAATATGATCAAACAAATATGGCCAGACTTCTGATACCCCCTGCCAATTAAAGATACCTCTCCAGTTCCCCAGCAGACAAACAGCTGGTGTTCTGCTAAACTCTTGCATTTCAGATTCACTCATCCCTGCCAAGCGACCCTTCACCGACAGAAAAGGAGGGCATGATTTAATATTGCATTCTGCATGCACTGTGCATGAGGAGCATATTTCTAAAGGAGTTATGGCAGATATAAATCAAAAGTTTGTTTGCAGCTCTCATCTATTACGCTGAGCTGTAGAAGCTCCTGCAGTTGCAGACCATGCTGAAACACAAGCGTCTCTCTTTCCATTACTTCAGCATTTAAAGACCAGCTTTAAAATCAAGCTTCTTTGCTTTTATTTGAACTCCAAGTAACTCCAAGACATTATGAACAGATCTTTAACTCACCCCTGAATGCCATGGAATCAACACGTGTGAAACCTGACCCCTCGTCAGCAAACGCCTCTAACGATCTTCTTGTAGGAAAATGCTACAAAAAACAGAGCAGTGAGGTTTAATATGTTTCATTTAGTTTTTCTCTCAGATTTTTGTGGGCCAAAATATGCTAAGTTTTTGTATAGTGGCTTTTGGACTTAACACCTCTGTGATGGATTTGAAATGAAGGATTTAAAAAGAAAACATACATCTTAAATGAAAAGGAAAACTAGCAGAAATGTTGCAATCATTGACCAAAATATTGCAAACTATCATTAAAGTAGCACTTAGTTCTACAGATTTTCAGACCTCAGCACCCCCTAGCAAACACCAACAGAACATCTGTCTTGCATCTTGTTACCTCTCTGAGCTCTCCTCAGCCAGTAAATGTTAGTCCATGTTACATCTTGTCCTATTTATTCTCAGTTCAGGTCCTACAAGGGCAGCAATCCTGCAGGTTTTCAATTTCTCCATCCTACAACACTTGACTCAAGTCAGTGTGCAGTCATTGTGCAGAGCTTGATTGGCTGCGATCTATTTAATTTGAGCCAGGTATGCTAGTGCAGGGAGATACTGAAAACCTGCAGGATTACTGTCCTCATATGACAGAATTAAGTAGCCCTGCTCTATCACTTTGTTTCCATCTTTTTGAAGTGCAGCTGCAACATGATGAGTTGCTTTACTGCACAACACAGGCACCACTAAAAAAAACTAGTAATAATTAAAACCAATAAAATCTGAAAAAGCATGGGTGCTTCTTTGAAGTAGAGGAGATGACAGAGCTGTTATTTTTCTTTTCCTTAGATTTTACAGATTTGAGAAAAAACTTGACTGAATGCTTATTTTTGTTTTCACTAATACAGGGTAAACAGAAAGAGTTGACGGCTTATGAGGTTTGCTTTCTTATTTTTGGTTGATACTTTTGTTTTATGGGACAGGCAGAAAACATATATAAAATATATCAAATATGGGTCTAACATTATATATTGACTTCAGAAATTATGTAAAAAGAGGTTTCAGCTCTACTGAAAGCTGACGGGGTAAAGAGTCTTTGGGGGGTAAAATCTGCAACATATGAAGAGTGAAACTCAGATTGAGTGCTTGCAGATGAAAATCTTTAAATGTTTTTCTGAGATGTGTATGATTTTACAAACACTTTGATTAAATGATGTAAATCATAGGGGTTTTATACCCTTTATACCCTGCTGTTGATGTATTTAAAGAATACAGTTACTGTTCCGCAAAAGTTACAATGTAGGGTCACTTCATTTAATTATGTCAAATTCTAGTTTTCTCTTCATTATGGACTAATGTGTAGACACCCCCCCCCCCCCCCACCCCCCACACCCACACACCCACACACATACACATCTTTTTAGACGCATCTTCACCGCAGCGCTTCTCTGCTCACAGGCCTCTTTTTTTAGCACACAGACCCTCCTTTGTAGCTGACCCGACGTGTCAGTTATCATCGCTCACAACACTCCAGAGACCTCGTTGAGGCTCAGATTCAAAGCCACTGGTCACTATGTTGTGCAGACACTATCCAAGAATATGCTCTATTATCTAACCATTGAATAGCTTTTCTCTGGGCCTTCTCCTTCCATGAATAATGAATAGAAGTAATTTCTAGTTGTTCTTTTACATCAGCTTTGCAGGCTTGATAATACACTTAGGGCTTTTGCCTTCCAAGCCCTGCACTCTGACCGAGATTTAAATCACACGCTGTGTATTTGAGATCAACTGCCAGCAAACCTGGTTGTTGGTTCACCTCACTGCAAAGAGAAGAGGTTAAAAAAACAGGAAGGTAACTTTACTCTTGTAATGATCTGGGTCAAAACAAGGTAGATGTCAAAGCAGATTTATCCTCTGTAACTTAAAAAGCCCTTTTCGCCTTCATGAAAAAGTTATCATGTCTGGGAGGAACCTTTAAAGTTTTATGCTTTATTTAAAGATTCATTTTGGTAAAAAACATAGTGGAGCGTGGTGAGTGAGAAAAAGGATGAAGCAAAGATTCCTGTCCACTGCCAAGGTTGGATGGAGAACACAAGCTGTGAGTGTTGAAACACAACAAATGTTGTCACTGAGAACGATCTTTGAATGTCAGCAGTTCTGTCGCGCTCCGGCTGAGGTATTTCCTCAACGCCGCATTTGTCAAACATATTGCAGAGCAGCGATGCAGCCAAGGCTGTGTTTGCTGAGACCTGTTAACCTGGGATTCTGTGGGGAACTTTTTATTTCAACTGCTCTTCCTTTTCTCTGTTTTGCACACTGTTTCACCCGCCACACTCCAGCACGTGTGAAATCCTTTGTTTCAAGCTGCAGGATCGTCTCTGGCTTTCTCTGCGCTTTGTATTAGCAGCAGTTTGGATTCTGGTGCAGGCGGCCGGCTCATTCTGTTTTCTGTTTGTCACACATGGCTTGCTTTTGTATTTTCCTTTCACCGTCGCCCACAAACACAGACGTTCATAAACACACACACACACAAACTGATATGAACTCATTTCTTAATATACTGAAAGGAAGACAGACTTTGGTGTACAGTGCTCAGTCTTTTGAGGTGCCATTATTTTCTCTTCGCTTCACTGTCCTCCACTCTCACATGACAACCTCATGCTCTCCCACAGAAACACCTGCAACTACAACATCGTCCAATCTCTACATGGCAATTCTCCAAAGTCCTTTTCAATTATGCTTCAGTGGATTTTACATTAGAGGAGGGATGCTGCAGTTGCATTGGGTAAAAACATGAAAAAGATGCATGTATGTGTGCACGTGCTATCTTTGGGCATGACTATGAGTGTTTGTGAAAGTTTTCCACTTGGTCTAGCTCAGGCTTGTTGTCTATCTGCAGATAAAGCCCTTGACAGCTTGAACATTGTGAATCTTCTCTCTAAGATATGCTTTGCTGATGGAAGCAGTGATTATTAAACGGCTGGATGTTTGCTGCATCCATCCAAGACTCCTGCAATACTGTCTCTGTCCTTTATTCTCTTTAAGAGCTCACTTAACCTCAGCATTTTCATTTACACAGCTAACGATTTTTTTTTTTTAAATTTCTAAGTGTTGATGGAGGCCAGAGGGAAAAGCCTGCTTATTTCAGATATCACATGGCTGATACATGGTTTTCACAATCTATAGCAATTAAAACATCCCATATCAAATCAACAAACTAATGATTTTTGGGCTGCATCCCATTTTCATCACTTTTCACATCATTTCTTCAACCAATAGTCTTAACAAATGAAGTCACACAATTTCAGAATATAGTAGTTTCTCAATTAGAGGTTAGAAATCATGAAAGTAACTGTATTCCTATGATGGCGTATCGACCTAATAAGAAGTGGTCAGCCTAGGTTGTTGTAGACCAGTGTTTGTTGTCAGCATGTTTTTGATCTCTGGAATATACTTCCCATATTTTTGGTTGCTCATTCAAATTATGAAACTGAGATTACTTAAGTACTTCCCCAGAAGTAATAATAGTAGAGAGCAAGCCAATAATTTTAAGAAAAGATGGTAAGAATAGTGGCTTGTGAAATATCTATTAAGATCAAAGTATGTCCCATTTTTGGAGCGACCACTTGGTTTGGTTTTATTCCTTTTTAAAATTTCTTTCTTTCTCTCTTTTTTCAACATGTCCTGTCCAGCAGCAAGCAGAATCGTAGTCTGTTTACTGTGTTGTGCCAAACAAATTTGCTTTTCCAAGAGCTTTATGGGTATGAAGCTCCCCTTTGTATTTATACTGTATATAATGTTTTGGTTTTAATTAGTATGTTGTGACCATTTGTGTAAAAGGTGGTAAATCACCTTGCTCAGTTAGTTTGGGTCCTTTTCTGTTAGCGTCTGCTATGCTGTGGCTAAAATAAAGCTCATAGGGTGATAGTTGTTACTCCTTCCATTGTTTTACTTATCAAATTGTGGTAGCTAATCAAGTAATATGTTGATCCTACCAGCATGACAGGAGCTGGGATAGACTGAACTCCCATGAAGAATTCAAACCATGAGAGTGAAACCACAGGTTGGAGTTTGTTTGTAGTCAGATGTAGCCAGTGTTGCATTTCCAGTCGAGTCTGTTGTCCAGCTGAACTCCAAGGTATTTGTAGTTCTCCACCACCTCCACCTCCTCTCCCAGGATGTAGACAGGACTATGCTGCTTATTCTTGCTCCTCCTGAAGTCAAAAATCATCTCTTTAGTCTTGCTGGTATTTAAGATGAGCTGATTGTTACCGCACCATTTCACAAACTGATTGACCAGTTCCCTTTACTCGGCTTCTTGTCCATCACTGATACACCCCACAACTGCACAGTCATCAGAGTATTTCTGCAGATGACAGGACTCAGACTCAGAGTTGTATTGGAAGTCCAAGGTGTACAGTGTAAAGAGGAATGGTGAGAGTACAGTCCCTTGTGGTGCTCCAGTGCTGCTGACCACCATCTCAGACACACAACCTTTCAGTCTCACAAACTGTGGTCTGTTTGTTAGGTAGTCGAAAATCCAGGTGGTTGTGGAGGGATCCACCTGGAAGTTATGGAGCTTCTGACATAGCAAAGCAGGCTGAATAGTATTAAATGCACTTGGAAAAATCAAAGAACATGACCCTCAAAGTGCTGCCTGACTGGTCCAGATGAGACTGGGCTCTCTGAAGCAGGAAGATGATGGCATCTTCAACCCCAAGCCCATTACGATATGCGAACTGTAATGGGTCCTGAAAGGTGTTGACTTGCTTGTTGAGGTGATCCAGTAAGAGTCTCTCCAGGACTTTCATGATGTGAGATGTCAGGGCAACTGGTCTGTAGTCATTTGGTTTAGCTGGTTGTCTTTTTTTTAGGGACTGGAACAAGACAGGATGTTTTCCACAGCACAGGAACTCTGTTCTGTCTCAGGCTGGTGTTGGAGAACCGGACATAGTTGTTCTGAGCAGGTTTTGAGAACTCTGGGACTGACACCATCTGGACCTTGGAACCAGACCTTGTTGCGGTTCAGTTTCTCGAGTTGTTTCTTGACCTGGTCACAGGAGACAGTCAGGCTGGATGTGGAGGCAAAAGAGGTCTCAGGATGTCCTGATGTGGAGGCAGAGGAGGTTTCAGGATGTCCTGATGTGGAGGGAGAGGAGGCTGTGTTCAGGTCCATGACTGAGGTGCATGGTGATAGAGTGGAGGTGGGACAGGAAAGCTGTGGGCTCATGGAGGGTGTGTGGTGTGTTGGGTTGTCGGCAGGGGGGGAACTGAACCTATTGAAGAACATGTTCAGTTCGTTTGCTCTGTCCAGACCTCCATCAGTCTGGTCCCCCTTTAACTTGAAGCCAGTGATCTTCTTCATTCCCGACCACACATCCCTCACATTCTTATGCTGAAACTGGCTCTCCAACTTTTTCCTGTATTCCTCCTTGCACTTCTTAGTCTGTGTTTTCAGTTGTTTTTGTGTGGTCTTCAGTAACTCCTTGTCTCCATCCCTGAAAGCTTTCTTTTTAATGTTCAGCAGCTTTTTCAGGTCACTGGTGATCCAGTGTTTGTTATTGGGGAAGCACCTCACTGTTCTTGTTGGAACGATGTTGTTCACACAGAAGTTTATGTAATCTGTCACACACTCAGTCATGGTGTTGATGTCATCTCCATGAGGTTCACAGATGACATTCCAGTCTGTGGCCTCAAAGCACCCTCTCAAAGCATCTTCAGCCTCAGTAGACCAGGTTTTAATCGTCCTCCTAATGACTGGTTGCTGCTGAACAATGGGCTTGTAGGTGGAGGTGAGAAGAACCAGATGATGATCTGATCTTCCTAAAGGAGGCAGGGCAGAGGAGCTGCATGCATTCTTTGTATTTGCATAAAATAAGTCCAACATCTTATTTTCTCTGGTGGAGCAGCTGACAAACTGCTGGAAAGTTGGCAACGTAGCAGAGAGGGAGATGTTGAAGTCTCCAGAGATGGCCATGAATGAGTTTGGATGCTGTGTTTGTAGTTTAGCCGTGACGGAGCTGATGACATCACAGGCTGTCTCTGGTGCGGTATCTGGTATTATATAAACAGCTACCACAATAACACAGGCAAACTCTCTGGGCAAATAATATGGATGAAAACTCACAGCTAACAGTTCAATGTCTCTTGTGCAGATCTTCTCCTTGACAGTGACGTGTCCTGGATGGCACCAACGCTGATTGACCAGCACTGCAATTCCGCCTCCCTTTAGCTTCTTGCTGAGCTGTTTATTTCAGTCTGCACGGACCGTCTTGAAGCCGTGTACTGATGCATTACAGTCCGGGATGTGTTCGTGCAGCCATGTCTCGGTGAAACACATGATACTGCATTCTCTGTACTCTTTGTGAAACCTTGTTAGCACTTCAAGCTCGTCCATCTTGTTAGCTAGCGATCTCACATTACCCATCACAACAGTTGGAAGAAATGGTTTAAATCTACACCATTTTTCTCTCTGCCTTACCCCTGCCCTGCATCCTCTTGTCTTTCTCCTTAACTCCACTGGGATTTGACGTGTTATTTCACTGAAAATCTTGATTTGGGAGAGTTTGTCTGATCAGAGATCTGTCTGATCATGCACCATATTCTGCTCCTGTAAAGTTTGTATTTTAAGCAAACTTTCCACCACAGAACAATCTGTGTGCTCTGTTTAGAAACCATGTTTTTAAGTTGATAAACGTCACTGCTCATGTCAATATAGATTTTTTTTTTTCTTTTTCCCAATTATACTGCACTGATGAACAGTAAAGTTCAGTGGTTAACTGTAGATGCATCAGTGTTAACTCACTGGCTGCCATTCACTTGTAAACACGTTAATTCAAATCCGAACATTAACTGCCAATCACTTGTTTCCACGTTAAATTAAGGGTTTTAATTGGGAGAGCTGTTTTAATCTCTGGCGAAGCTTGTCCGAGAGAACCAAGGGCTGATCATCTTTATTTCGGTAGTTTTCACCTAATCCAGCAGATGGCGGTGTCAGACAAGCTTAAAAAAAACTACCAGGAAGTGATGCGGTTCTATGATGCTTCCTGTGTTGTTAGAGCTAGCAGCTGTTAGCCCAAGAAGTGTCCTTGATTCTGCTGCGAGGGGGAGAGAACATGGCGACCGGTCGTAATTGAAGCAGCTTAGGAGGTGGATGAAGGAGGAAAGTTTGTGGAAAAAGTGATCGGTGACAGAAAGTGACACGATGGATCGAAGACACATCCATAGATGGAAATACAGCAGCCAAGTGCGCCAGCTGAAAATGAAAGTAAGTCTACAGCACGCGGTTGTTTCCCACGGGGGGGGGGGGGGGGATTGGTATCTTATTCCACCTAAGCTGCGGTAGAGGGAAGGAGGGAGGGAGGGAGGAGTAGAGGGAGTACATTTCTGCCATATGTTTCTGCCAAATGTGATGTAGTGAAACAAACTTCTCGTGGCTTATTTAGCTAGTAAAATAATTATTTTACCTCCAAAACTCTTTTCTCAGTGTTATATTTGTTGTTTCATAGAAGTAAACAGCTGTTCAGATAACGAAGGTGTAACTAAAGTAAAAAAATATTGGCATCAAAGACACTTTTCCACATGAAGCGGACTGCAATTTTCAAAGCTAGTTTTCTCAGCTTATTGGTCAGAAACAGGCATTTTTGCTGCAACAAAGCCATGTTCTACTGCAGATTACTAAAGCATGGAAAAAGAAAGAAACAAATGATTTTTTTCTGATAAAAGAAGAGAGTCTAAGCTTTCCTTTGGTACATTCAGTGTTTGCATTGGCATAGTACACAATATTCTGTGGATCTCTCAAAATCAGTGAAAATGCTTAAAAATCCTGGCAATATGGAGCGCTCTGCTTGGAAAAGGTCTGGCAATAAGTTAACATGCAATTTATTGGAAAAACTGCAGATTCAATATGGCTCTAAAGTGTGTGATACATCGTAAGGACAACTGCAGTCAAAAAACAATTTTGACAACTAAATCCGGGTCATCATCACCCCCCCCCCCCCCCCCACCCCCCACCCCTGTTGTCTCCCAGAAAAAAAAAAAAGATGTATATATATATTTTTTTTTTTATATATATATATATGTTTCTCTTTTTTTTTATTTTATTTATTTATTTATTTCTCCAGAAAATAATTTAAATCCCCAAGTTTTGCAACTCTTAACCACAGCTGATGTAGCTGTGGCAGTTGACGGTCCTGTCACTATTCCTCCGAGTGTTCATGTTCTCTGGCTACTTGGCCAAGGGGATGTCCCTTTGGCTGACTGGTTAGCATGCATGACTATCCTGGGAGTCTGGGGATCGAAACCCGCCTGGGCCCTCCTTTGTCCTGCCACATAGCGTTGAAAGTGTTTGATGAAAATTATGCCTCTATCCCAATAGAAAAGTACTGTACCCATTTAAATTGTGATAGCGTAAGGTAGGATACTAAGCAAAACCTCGAAGTCCATTATTAAAAATGACGTGATCTTGCTAGCAACAGCTAAAACGTAGCAGATCAGGTTCTGAAAAGGTTTCGTCAAAAATATTTATTTGATTACCCTTATTATAGCTTGAAAATTATCTTTTCTCTAGTATCGTTGGTAATCATTCGAAGGCTGGATAAATAACCAAAAACTAGCCTACAACGTTAGTACATTAACGTCACTTCATGTCAACTTTATGGGCCTATTCCTCATCATCATTGCTACATTTTTATATTACCAGCTGCATATAAAGTGCAGTGGTTCTCAGAAAAGGCTGTAAATGTTATTTTATTGACATCTGGATCAGCAGTTGCTTCATGTGTCTGCTGCTGAAACTTTTTCTCCTTCAGTAAAACATAAATGCCACAGACTTCATTCCTGAGCAGCTTATTTTTATTTTTTAGTCTTTCTTTTTTTCTTATTTTTCAAATCATTGCTGGTCTCACTCACCGATTAGTGTTGAGCTTCGTGTTTGAATTACATTTTCTACAACAATTAAATTAATGTATAGGGACATTTTAAGAATTATAGGAGATATACCTTTTGGTTAAGTAATCAAAGTGACTGAGTCACTTTCTGGATTAAATAATTTGTAACTAACTAGTAACTTTTTCAGTTACCACACCAACACTGGTTCCATCTCCTGCTAATTAGTTTATGCTGGGAACAACCTCAGTCCTCTTTCAGCTCTTTGCAGAGCTTGAGCTCATTGTTGTTTTCCTTATATTTAAAATAAATATTTTTTGCGACAACAGAGAGTGGAGGGCAGGGAGGAGACATCAGACCAGAGACCAGCAGCACGGATAATGATGATGGTGGTGATGATGATGCAGGGTCTTCACTGGTAAAGGAAAGCTTAGAACTTGTAGTGAAATACATCTATTGGAGAGAGAAACCAGGCAGGGCTCTGGTACAATGTTTTTATTTGTCTGATCAGAACTTACTTTAAAGAACTAACATTGATTTGAATAATTTCTAAAGCCTCTTGTAGCTCTACAATTGAGTCAGTAGGCAACTTTGAAGAGAAAGAGATCAGAAAAATTGCATTTTGACATATATGGGTGATATCCAAAACTTATTTCTCACATTCTACTTTTTTAGTCTAAGTTTCCTATTGACAGGTCCTGATTTGAAGGACCCCCAAGCAAAGTTCACTTTGGGCCCCCAAATTGCTAAATCCGCCACTGCCTCCAGGCCACAGACAAAGACTCAAAATAAATTTGAAATTACCAGGTCAACATACCGGAAAGCTGCTTCTGCAGCACATATTGGGGAAGCATGAATAACATTTTTATAGCGGCATTGAAAATAAGAACAACTTTCTTGCTTCAAAATATGCAGTAGAGTATTGCAATAATGGAACAAACGTCATTTTAATGGTTGAAATCTAATAATCTCATTTAAAAGTAATGTCTCCAACACTGCTGTCATCCACTCACTGCCTCTTTGTTGGAGGTATTTTGCACAGAAACAGTCATCAAAGTTTTTCTTCAACCCCAGCTTAACAAGCCACTGAGCAAACACAGCAGTCTGGCCTTGAGGAGTCATAGTTGACTCTGAGTTTGAAGACTGTCGGCAGTTTCTGAAAATGAAGGTTGAGTTTTCCCATTTCAGTTTTTATCAACACCCTGTAACAGACCCCAGAACAGCTCCATCAATGAATGTCAATCACATCTATGTATTAACACCTCTGTAGCAGTGTGAAAACCACTTGAATAAGCACTGAAGTAGACTTTATGGAGCCTACATTTGTACAACGTGGGCAGTTTGTTCTGATCTGCTGCATTTTCTGGAAAAAAGAAAAAAAAAGAAAAAAATGACTAATCCACCAAACAAAGTGAAAAGGGTAAAACTGCAAACAAAATTCATCTTCTTGGTGTGTTATATTTCCCCCAGCAGAGTATTATTGCAAAAAACAAAAATAACTTAGTTGTTTATAACATTATATCATTTGTCCTTTCTGCTGATTAATAATAGTTGTTTTGTGATTAATTAGACATTTGAACATCTATTCCAGTTTTCTTAAAAAGTACTGTACAGACACTACTTGTTTTTGTTTGTTTGTTTTTTTATGTCCTTTGACCATTTTTTGACTTTGCAATCAGTCAGTATGAAATGGCTGGAGTGAGGAGCTTGAAAATGGTGCCAACCCAGCAAACCCAGCTGTACATGCTGTAACAGTGAAGTGTGACCACAGTTTTTTAGCCTCGGCTCTGTCTGAGTGGCTGCTGTAGTGTTTTTGGATTAAAGTGTCTCATAATCCGAAGGCTGAATGGACTTGCAAGTAACAGAGCAATTGCCGCAGGCAACTTGTCCATCCATTTATTTCCCGTGCCTGCCTCCTCCTCTGTTCAGCCTGCCTGTGAGGGTGCAGCCTTCCTCATCATGGCTCAAACTAAATGGCAGGGAAACCCAGGACAGGTCGCCAGTCGCTGCAGGGCCATCTCACAGACAAACACAGTTCACTTTACACCTTGGGCATTTCCAACCAAGTGAGCATTGATCTTCAGCTTGTCTAGCGGTCTAGACATCTACTGTAGGTCAAAGCTGGCAGTCATTTGGTTGGAGAGAAAAAAAATAAATTCTTATTGTAAAGACACAATTTACAGTTTTAATTCTTTTACCGCGGCCACAAACATTCCTTATCTTTCAAGGAGGCACGAATTGTGAAATAAAACACATGCATGTCCAGTTTTTTTAATACTAATGGGTGATGAAGCATTTAAAAATAGAAAGAACGAGCCCACCCATGTCTCTCTCTGTTGCCTTGAACAGGCTGTGTGCTGCATAATGTGCTGCAATTCAGTGGCTGAATTTCCTGTGCAGTCCTGCGGATGTGACGTCAATTGACTGCATAGGCGTCCCCGACAGTTTTGATACAGGAAGGAGATGACTGCATTGGATTCAAACACTGTAAGGGATAGTAATGAATTCCTGCCGCCGGCAACCGATTCTAGGTCTACTGAAAGACCATTAAAAAGTGGCACTACGAAGAAAAAGACGTCATCAAAGTAACTTTGTGTTGTTTTAGCTTTTAAAATAGCAAGTTATAAGACAATGACAATACGTACCCCGTAGTTTCGAAATTGCATTAAAAATGGTTTTGTAGGTTTGTGTTGCATTACTGCTGGCTTGTGCTGGAAAGCAGTTATTTCTGACCTGTTTCTTAAAATGAAGTTGTTAACCTGCAAGTTCCTCGTGCCTCTTACTACTCTGACATGCCATCCCTACAGACTTAAAAGAAACCAAAATTGGGGGAGTGGGTAGCCTAGTGGCAGTGTCGGGGGCCTTGGCGCAGAGGACCGGGGTCAAGTTCCCGACACGACACTCAGGGTCTAGCAAGGTCCTCAACCCCCACCAACTAGACTACCCCAGGCACCTCAAGTAGCAGCCCACTGCTATCTGATACTACTGTACAAAGATGGGTGAAATGCAGGGCGTCTTTTGCGGGTTTTACTGTTACTACTGAGGTTGCAGGACAATCTGGCGAAGCTTGTCGGTGAAAATCAAGCTTTAATCATGTTATTTTGTAATATAATTATAACCTGAGCTGGTCAATGCCAGTGCCAGTGCCAAAAACGCTTATAATTACATTGTTGTGAACCAAGAAGTTGAGGGTTCATTGCCACTTGTTGAAAGAGAGAAAAAGCAAAGCGATCAAAATCAAAGCAGTTCAGGCAGCTCACATTAGAGCATAGTATGTGTTGTGGAGGCTCCGTTAAGGATAGTGTTGTGATCGATCAAAGACATGATCAACGGACAGCTTCTGCTGTGTGCTGCCAGCAGCCTATATAAGAGTAGGCTGAGCCAGCTCTATACACATATATATATATATATATATATATATATATATATATATATATATATATATATATATATATATATATATATGTATATATAGCTCCGTGCATACATTATATCTGAATCAGAAGATAAACCTGACCCAGACCCATATGGATGGATGGTGGACTGATGGTCAAACGTTACTTAGTGAAGCAAACAAAATTGCTGTTGCTCTGTTATTTTGACACCACAACCTTTTCTCAGGGTTGCTTTTGTTGTTTTATATAAGTAAACAGCTGTTCAGATGTTTCAGGTGTCAACAAAGAAAAACATATTGGCATTAAAATAATTTTTCCCCTTGAAGTGCTTCATTGCACAACAAACTAGTTTTCTCAGGGTTTTTTTTTTTTTTTTTTTTTTATTAAAAACAGGCATTTTTGCTGCACGTGTTACCACTTGTTACATTTACACACTGGTTTTATCTCACCACCTCAATCAGCTGTGTATTAAAAATATCCGTTCAATCTGTGGAAATGTGGAAGTAACAACTCTGCTTAAAACTACTTCGCGTTAACCCTGCCTGCCTCAAATTTCCGACCAAACACACAATACTTCTCGGACCTCCATGAGAAAAAAGTTCTAGTTCTGGGACGTGGAGAGCTCTCAGAGATATCAGGTGCTCTGAAGCCCATGACCACAAGTTCTCTGCCACCGTTAACAGGGCGGCAGAATGCACACTGCCCTGTCTGTTGATGTCTGTTGGTGCGGTTGTCGGTCCTCACCAACACGTGTCTCCTCCTAAACAGGTGACTGAA
This sequence comes from Atherinomorus stipes, assembly GCA_023101725.1. Taxonomy (NCBI): domain Eukaryota; kingdom Metazoa; phylum Chordata; class Actinopteri; order Atheriniformes; family Atherinidae; genus Atherinomorus; species Atherinomorus stipes. Next base: position 53,872 of record JALJCO010002126.1, on the reverse strand, counting down.
GTGTTGGAGAACAAGAAACACTGCCTATTACTCAAGGAGGTTGATGTGACGGTCCTCCCCTGGAGGCCACACACCACCTATTGCCCTGCCCAGACAAGTACCTCCCCATCCCATCAGGGAGGCATCCGTGAACACTGACATGTATGAGGTCACTCGTCCTAGTGGTGTCCCGGTCAACAAATGTTGTGGGGATCCCCAGTACTGCAGGTTGCACTGCACTGATGGGGGGACCATCAACAGCCAAAACTTTTGCCTTTAAAACAAGCATAGTTGATTCATGCAAACATATTGGATTATGTTTTCCAAATAAAGTGAATCTGATTTCACAGAATTTTAAAAGGGAATTTTCTACAAAAAAACTAATGCTCTTTGAATCAGTGTTTTACATGCTCCTCCCATACTGAAGAACTTGTGTTGTAACGACACCATTCCTCCTGAATTATGTGCTTTTATCTGGACACAAAGTGCAGCACTGAAATCTCCTCTCTGTTCATATCTGAAGTTATAACATACTGTCTCGAAGAGTCTTCCTTTTGTCCCCTACCTGTTCATGTTCCCACAATGAACTTCAAATGAATCTCAACTCTTCACTGCATAAATGCACATTAACATGAGGATTTATAGGTCGCCCAAATCTGGTCTCTCACACTTTGATATCTGACTCCCCAGTGTTGTATTCTGGCTCTGCTCAGCTCGCTCCAAGTTCCCTGGATTGTTTGGAAGACCTGTGGCTCAAGCAGAACTGGCTTTGTTATGCCTAAGGAGTCTGCCCCCGGAACAAAAACTCTGCAACAAGTCAGACAATTGCAGGGAGAATGTCTGCAGCTCATTCAGCTGTCTCTACCTCTGACCCCTCAATACTGCATGAAACCCTTTGGTTTATCAGTGCCGAGAGTGTTTTTCAAGTGCATCAGTCAGCGAGTGCTCAGAGCCCCCCAGTTTGATTCCACCGCAGGGTTGTCGGCTACAAAACCTTTTTTCTTCCTCTCTGTGTGACTCCATTTCTGAGTAAAAACAAGTGAGTTGTTGCTGCTTGGCCTTGACTCTGCAAACCACCTGATGTTGCTTTCATCTTCAGGTCCCCAATAAATATTGATAAGGCATTTTTCCATGTTTCCAACTTTCCATTCATCTCAAGCATGCAAGGCATCTTCAGGTTTAAATGAGAAGAACAAGAAAGGTAACCTTTGTTTTCCATGGAACAGCATTGCAACAGACTTCAGCTTTCTTTAATCCCTGTAAGCTTCAGGGTGATGTCCTTTGTTTGTTCTAGCTTGAGAAACTAAAATGATTTGCTTGGAGTTTTTCTGTCTTTGAAGTGATTGGCTTTTTTTTTCTCTTCCACTCCCCTGAGAACGGTCAACAGTGCTGTACACCAACGCTGAATTGTTCTGCTTTACTGGCAGCCATCTGGCAAAACCTCACAAACATTCCCTAATGCAGTTTCTGTCTGCCTTTTTATTCCAATCATTTGATGTTCACACACTGCAGTGCACTGCTCTCAAAAAAGAAAAAAAAAAAGGCTTCATTTTACAAATAGCAACAAATGCAAATCTTCACTTTGTGAGAGCACAGGCACAGCAGACATTTCTGACCTGGTGTGCCTTGCTAATCTCATTTAAGTTAGAATACTTAACTATCAAAAAAAAAAATGGCTGATGAAGGCATCCCCCCCCCCCACATATATTCTGAATGATACCTTCACCAGTGTGCCAAGCCCTCTTTATGGCCACAGCCTTGCTGGAAACCTTGCACTCAAGAGAGTCTGATGTAACATCAAATCTGCCTTAATCTCATTTACTGATAAAATATGGAGCTGACATATTTCACCACAAGCCCCAGTCATTAATTCTACAGGAAAACTGAACTAGTTACTTCAACAGAAATGGAAACTTGGTGCTTTACAGCATCTTTAGACTGAGATTATATAGAATACTTGAGTATTTGCCAACCCTCTTTCCAGTTCTTCTTGAAAATATCTCTGCAACTCTGCCTTATTATTTTCTGACTGTTTACTATCATTCTGAATTAGAATTAACTGGATTTAACTGGATGAAATGGAACACCAGATGGGATTGGATTAGATAACATTGTCGTACATAAAACTGGATCATAATTAGGTGGGCTGAGGTGAAGCTTATTGGATTAAATTAGAATTACTTTGACTAAACTGGATTACCCAGTGACCCTTAATTGGGAAAAGCATAGAAAAGGGATGGATGGAAAAACTGGATTATAATCAACTTGGATTAATTTTTATCTGAAAAGTGAATTTGCCTTCATAGATTAGTATTACATTGAATTGGAATATGTAGAGTTATGGTATGAATTCGGTTGAAACAAACTGAACTGAAATCTATTGGATTGATTTAAATTTGTTAAGTTGGATTATAATTGGACTGGATTAATTTTCATTCCATTGACATTGAATTCTGAATAGATTTTCAATGAGTTGAAATACATTGGATTGTAGTTGTTTATATTGGATTGAGTTGGAATAAGATTTATTGAGGGGAATAATTTGACTGAATGAATCTGTTTTAATTGGGTTTGAATTTTACTTCAAAATAACTGGATTGAAATGGAATGAATGTGATTATGTCTGGACTGAAATGGATTTTAATTAATTGTATCCACTTTTATTACTTGTGAGGGCAATGCCATTTGACTGCCGGTTGTGTTGACATTTCCAGTTGTTATTCACTTCCACAGCAATTCATAGCGATTTCCACTAGTGTCACTGGTGTCAAACAGTTCTTTAACCATGACTAGTATTTCTGCAGTTAGAAGGTGTCACAACAAATGAAGAAAGACGGGTAAGATCAAGAATTGGACTGAATACTGTGGGCCGCTGTTAGGGTTACTAACTCCCTGTAAAAACAATAAGGAATCCCCCTCCCTTCCTCCATCCCCACTTGAAATATTTATCTTATAAAATTACCCCAAACCTCCTCCTCCCTGTTTTATTTAGTACTGAATATTTTAAAGTCAGCTGGTCTGTGTAACCATCTACTTTGCAGGCAATCTGATCTCAGCCTGTTGAAATGATATCAGCTAATCTCAGGGACATTTTACTATGTTTATACAAACTTAAACCTCCAAGCCGAACTCATGCAGATTTTAATTGTACAATTTATTTATGTTGTCAGTTATAAACTGAAATCTGTACCAGTTAAGCATACTTTCATGTTCAATACATTTAAGCATCGGCAAAATATTTATTATGCTAAATACAAGGCATTAAAGCCAGAGCTGGTAATCCTGCTCATAACACTTTTTGTTACACTGGGTGAAATGTTCCTTCCATCCTGACAGTAGCTGGGTTTCCATTACATCTGGAATTGCGCAAAACCTAAATATCACAATTAAAAACCACTAATGGAAACACCTACATTTCTAAAAAACTCTCAGATATCACAAAAAGTTTTTATGCTTTCATGAGGCGTAAACCCAGACGTTTCGATAAAGCAGTTTTTCGCATAAGTGTAATGGAAACATTTTTTTCCTGATTAGCTAGGGGGGGGGGTTAGAATCCAGTTATTCCTTCTTGATTATGATCAATATGATCATTTACAAGCACTAACTGTGAAATCAGAGTGTTGGGGGAAGTTTTATCAGTCACATGAAAAATCCCCAAATCGCCGTAACTCAGCAAGCTGAGTTCATTTTGGACATTATACAGATGGTTTAAGTTCTTCATGTATTTACAATTGACCACAAGCTGTTTATGTAATTTCCACAGATTTGTAACACCACAACTCAGTTATCTCATTCCAACGTTAATTATTTGTCACCAGGATTTAATAAAATGTGACCACTGATAACATCGTATGACTGCGCCTTCGTATTAACAGCTGCATCACCCCATCTGTCAGGAACTGTTGCCGGATAAAAGTGGACTACAAGATCAAGAAATGACATCCACACTCCAGAACTTGATCCCGAGGGGTTTTAAATTTGTGTTACGTTTTGGGCATCTGTTCTGGAAGTCGCCATGAGTGCTTTTACCTGCTGATGTGATCAGAGGCTCCGTACATACGGACTTTACCCCTGAATCATCGTCCGCTGCTTTCATTTCCTGATGAGGAGCAGCAGCAGCTCTAAAACACAAAGGGCCCGATTTACGAAAGGTTTGCGCTTGTTAAAACAGGCGCTATCTTCATTACGCACGCAATAATCCGCCAGAGTTGATTTACAAAGCAGGGCAAAGAGGTTTGCGCCTGTCAAGGGGCAAAATAGCGCCGCTGTCCATTTTGCGCATCTGCTGCAGATGACTATGCAAACTGGGCGTTTCTGCCAGAAGGCGCAAAATATTGGGAGGAGACTATGCAAAACCTCAGTTTAACACGCGCAATGTGATCTATCAACTGTTCAAAGAAGCGGGCGCAAAAAATTCGTGTAATTTAGCACGTCTGAAAAGCAGGAAACTGGCAGCTTTACGCACTATGGCTGAAAGAATGCTGCCACAGGACTGCAGACATCGGGTCAGAATCATTTTTCATGATGTGTTCAGGCGACACGCAAGTTTTCATTATTTAATTAAATAACAATCAACATCACTGTTAAACACGGTTATTCTAACATGAACCAAACACTGCAGCTCAGCACATGTAGTTAAAGCTACATTAATTATGTCTTTTTATTTTCTTTACTTTTTCCAATGCATATTTTTAAATTAAATCATCTCCTGCTCCTCCACACTCCCTGTTCTGGTGCTACCTGCGTGAAGTTGGCCCCCACCCCACAAAAACTCAGTGAAAATAACCAGTAACGTCGCACAAACTAATATACTATTTTTTACTGGTTTTGCATGGGGTGGGGCAATTACGCAGGTCCCCCCTGGCATTGTGCCAAAGAGCGCCAGTCTGTGCGAATATCAGATCATCTTCAACAGCGTTCCTATCCACGTCCTTAAACTGCCTCTTCTTACGATCCACAAAAACCTCCATTATTTTTATTTATAGTTATTATGAAGAGTTCATTTCAAAAACAGACAAACGCCACTTGGAAAAACGGAGAACTGCTTTTGTTGCTGTTGGGTACAAACGTCCTATCTCCATTTTACATCATTAAAACCCTCTACTTCACGTGCTTATTTTCTAAAATATTCAAAAATGAGAGTATTTCAAAAGCAGTAACTCCGTTTTTTCTAAATGGCGTTGTCTTTTTGCATAACTCCTATTTATCTTATATTCTTTTTTTATTTGCCTCATATCTCTAAACTAACATCTCTTATCAGATAATTTCATTTTGCGTTTACCACATGCTCTTCTGAACTTTCCGTGGCGCAGGGAGAGCGCACGCTAAATCCTCATTTAAATCCTGCTGTTTGCGCCTGTTACAGATTGCGCTGTAATCTTTGTAGATCCCCGCAAACGCTAAAATGACAGCGCACGCAATTTTTTTTGCAGGCAAAGACATTAGACTCGAATTTGGAGTCTTTGTAAATCAGGCCCAAAATGTTTATATCCCCTAAAAGTGGAGTCTCACGGAATGGGATTTTACCAGAATTACAGCTTATACCATTCAATTGAAACACCTACATATCGCAATTGTACTTTTTTTTAAATTTAAGAAATATCGCTTTCATTTTTCGGAAAAGTGCAAGGGAGACCCAGCTATTATCAATACATCATGTATTCATAAAAAGGAATGAAAAAAGGCAGACATCTGTGAGAGCTGCAGTTCTGTAAAAACTCTGACCAACCCTGCCATTTGCACCAAAAGGCAGAAATTGGTAATTAGCAACTTACAGAAAGAACGAATCTATGCCTTTATGACTCGTCTCTGTCCCTCCTATCTCTCCGTCCCCCACGTGAACCCCTTGTGCGACGCTCACTGTAAACAAATATAGCTAACGGACTGCTAACTGCTGCTGCACCAAAAAACCAAAACAGAACAATAGATACGATTAAGTCTGGGAAGTATTGACGTTTGCAGTGTGGACTTTTTAAACCGCAGAAAGAGTTTGAGGTGAGTGGATTAAAGTGTTTAAAAACGTGGTTTGTCAGGTGTTTACTATCAAGCTAACAAGCTATCCACTCGGTTGTTATCGTTAACCTGCCTGTAAAACACCGGCACACACATCCCTGTGCTCTGAAGGCGTGGTTTCAGGTTGTGTGTTTTTTTAAACTGTTGCTTGCTCAAACCATTTTTCCAACATTGCAAACCCTAGCTTTAAATGACAGGGGGTGACGTCTTTAGACTGGAACACATTACCGGACTCTTCTAACCTACACAGATTTAGACACCACACACTTAAACTGACGGCACACTACACGATTATTTGCCTGATTTTACCCACGATTGTCAGTCAGGCGTAGTCGGCTCCAGTTGGGGCTAGTTGGGTTCAGTCTGCCTTGCCAGTCGGCAGAAAAATCTGTTGGTGTGTCTGGGGAAGCGACTCAGATCTCTAAGTGTGTTACAGAAACCGACCCGACGCAACTTCAGTCGTAGTCAATGAAACATGTTTGAAAACTAGAGGCAACTATGCCCGACTGGGAGCTGCGCAGCAGAAGTGCCGCGGCTGCATGTGCCAAGTACTGCGTGGATTTCCTACTGAAACCCAGCATACAATCAAATCCTGACAATGTCATGTGCACAATAATTTTCAGACGCAATCTATGCATATGCATGGATCTAAGTAGGTAAATTTCCTTTTTACATCCCAGTAAACATAGAATAGAGCACAGATTTTGGAGTACTACCTGCACTGGGGATTCTCCTATCTGCACAAATAGAAAGACAAAATATGACTATGGAAGTGAAGAAAAATAAAGAATTTAACTGAGAATGAACTTGAAACTGTTGCAGTGGAGAGGTGGTGAGCTGAGAGTGTGTGCTCCACGTGCTGCTGTGGAGTCAGACTCTGATGGCTCCCAAGGTTATTACATATTTGTGAAACATATTTGTTTATAGGCTACAGAAGCCTCCTCACAGCCTGATGTCACTTTAAATATCTATCTATTAGCCGACACAATTTATTATTTTAATGTGCAGGCGCAGCCATGCACCACAGCCTTGGGAATTAGTGATGCGCTGATTGATGCGCATATTTCAATAATCTTGCTTGTCCCGACCCACTGCTATTAAAAACACGCCGTGGCAATGTCAGACTATTTTTTTCTGTAGGTGCACAGGGGTGCTGACCACATCATTTATGGAGCCTTTAAACTTTTGATTTACTGCCACACCAACAGCCATGACGCACAAACGCAAACAAACACACTGTGATTGTATTTAATACCCATTCAGCATTCACTCATACCCATTCAGGTCAATGTTTACTTTCTCCAAACAGTATGTAGAATCTAACCGCAGTACAACACTGTTGAAGAAAAAAGCAACAGCTGATGTACGCACACCGTCACAGCGCTGCGGTTTACGCATGGACACACCACAGCCTCAATTACAAAAATCTGCCTGATTCTACTGCCAAATAACCCTGCAGCTTCGAAATCAACAAATGCTTTTTTAAATATCATACCGTAGGTCCCGCAGGACAGGGGTCGGCCCGGCGTCATGATTGGGAATCCCTCCTGCGTCCCCGCATTAACAGTGGGCACGATATCCAGACAGCAAGAGGATGAGTTCAGTTGACAAAAGATGTCACAAGACAAATCATAAAAAAGCAGCTGGCCTCTCAATGAGTTTTTATTGTCAGTTTGTGCAACAAAATGTAATGGATCATTCACGGATGCATAAAGTTGCGTGTAGTTTCATGACTAAAACTGTTTGCAGAGGTGTACATATGCAGGTTTTTCTGTTCATCTGGAAAGTCATGGATATGTGTAGTTCCCTTCTATAAATCTCAGTCTTGGTGAAACTGTATGCATGTACTTGGACCTGATTTCAATTCTTACATTTTTAGGCATGAATGGATGAGGACACTGTGGTAATTTGTCATTTGCATATCAAGACATAATTTTCAGTACAGTTAAAAAAAAGAAGTGCATATAACTGAATATAAAATCTGAGACACTCATTAGTGAAGTAGGAGAAATTAAATCTTTTACTCCATGTTCTTAGTTCTGTTGTCACCAACAGAACAAAATCTGCTGAATGGAAAAAGAGACACAGATGGGCTACATACAGTATTATATACAATACTTTTAGTACTGTTATTTCTCATTCCTCAGTTATGAAAACTGGTGAAAGGACCTTTAAAAAAAGTTTCCTATCACCTTAAAAATGACTGCAGCTTATTTGAAGCAGATATCCCAAAATCCAGAATGGTGGCAACACGTCTAGTTTCCTGTCAGAGAAACTAGACATATGACTCCTTGACTCAGTGACCTTCAATGGCTACCCATTGCTGCCTGAATCAAATTCAAGCAATTGCTGCCTATAGACTTCTGAGTATACAGCCAGCTGTATACTCATGCTTAGTTAGGTTTATTTTCCCAAAGCACCCTCCTCCTCTCAGAAATGTTGTCTAACACATAGGCCCACATGTATATGTTTGATCTCCAAGATGGTGAAATAAGCTAAAAGATACTGTTTTAATACAAGAACTTGAAGGATAACTCTTTTTTTTTTCAACCTGACCTTATTTCTAGGAGTTAATCCGTGCATTTACTCACCAGTAACATTTCTGGATCATTTTGACTCCTTCGGGGGATATTTAGATTAAAGCAGAACTCAGTAACTTCAGCTTGGGGCTCCCCCTAGTGGCGTCCTTTCACTGTGGTAAAGTTCAACCCCTCCTGCACCCCCACAGCACACAGACAGTTTCTCTACCTGTCTTTCCTCTATTTTGATCCCTGAATATATTTCTAAGCTTTTACTAGCTTGTTGATGCTACTTTGCTGCGTTGGTAGCAGCACCTCGTCTCTCTCTGCTCAAAGGAAAGACCTGTCTCTTCTGAAACGGGACGTTTTACCCGCGATTTGCGGGGGTAAATATGTCGTGGATTATATTTTTCTCTGGTGTTGGCGAGTAGCAGGTAAGAATACAAACTTTAATTTACTTTTTGCGGACGTGACAAGTGATCATTGAGCCTGAAGCAGTGATGCTTCACCCGGCGCCCAGGCAGCGCAAGCTACGGGAATCACTCTGGTCCAGCAAAGAGTTGGTTATAGAGCCAGGAGCCGTGTTTAGGTGGTGTGAAGCTAAAGAAATGTTTTTTTTCGAATTAGCGCTGGTAGTCTGGTTCAAATCAGAGATGGAAGCAGCTGGGTAGATAGGGGACCTGAGTACCGTACAGCGGTTTCTGTTGTCGCAAGTTCTACTCGGGTCAGCGCAGGCAAAGTCGCATAGAGCTGCTCGCAGGCCAGAGGCACCGGCGGGAGGGGGGGAACATTGAATCGCTCTGTAAACACTTTGTTTAGCCCCACGGGGATTCCGAAAAGCATTTATTGGGGTAAAAAAGTTATTGAGTTTCCCCTTTAAGTCTCTCTGGCGTATTGTATATCCATATAATTGGAGAGATTCTCTCTATAAGGCATTATTTGCAGCAAAACTCATTCATTTCACCAATACTTTAAGTAGAATGAGCAAATGAACAAGTATTACGTATTGTCCTGTAAGTTCAGAGTTTCGTGGATTGCAGTTTGTTGGTGTCTAGGTAGAGAGCTGCTCTTCTCAGCTGTATTGCGGCCATGCAAATTGGTTGCACAAGGCCTGAAAAGTGTGGAGAAAACCCCCAATAACCACCAGAGAGCTAAATCTGAACTCACAGGACAATAGTACTCATTTGTTCATTCATTCTACTTAAAGTATTGGTGAAATTAAGGAGTTTTGCTGCAGATAATGTCTTACATAGTGACTGCCCCTGTATGCCGAAGGACGGCTTAATCTAAAAATCTTCCGAAGGAGTCAAGGTGATACAGAAATTTTACTGGTGAGTAAATGCACGCATAAACTCCAAGAAATAAGGTCCAGGTTGAAAAAAAAAGAAAGTTGTCCTTTAATGCTTATGCCAAAGTTGAATAGTTTCTACTTATTTGCAGGTGACTTTGGGTTTAACAAAATACTGTTGGATGAGTGAATTTAAATGAAATCAGCTCTGCACAATTATCTCACTGAGCCAAGGGGAATCAGAGGAACAGATCACCGGTCTGCTTGATGCTGGTCCAAACAAAAGGAAAGTTGGCAGGTGAAGGCAGTGTGGCATCTGCATCACACTCCTGTCTGGTGTGCTCACAGATAACCTCGACCAGTTTGACCATGTGTGGCTACTGGACCCTCATGCTCATGCAGTTCAGCAGATTCACATTTTACATCCTCTAACACAGATTTTCTGCTGCCTCTCTGGCCAGATCCAACTGTCACAGTACTGCATCAAGCTGTTGTTGAATATTTATGTAAATGTTCTGCCCCCTGCTGCCTGAAAAAGCGCTGGTGCCAGAGACCAAAATCCTTCAAATAACTAAAGTTTTGCTTTTTATTCATCAACTGTAATTTAGACTTTTAATACAGTATAGTTGGAGATGGACTGCCTCTTTCATTTACATCTCCACATAAAGTAGACACTATTCTCTTACTGCACAGTCTTATTTGTGCCAAACAAAAAATGTGGAGTTGAGGCCTGGATCTGTGTTGCAAGTAGACAGTAAAAACCTCCTTCCAGGCTTTAACCTGTCGGACACTTGCTGCACGGTGTGTCAGTGAGAGTAAATGCTACATCCCACTTGGTCTTGTTGCCATGCAGACCGCAGTAGGAGGTTTAGCCAACATTATGCTACAGTAGTGTGAATGCAACAGACTGAAACATACAAGATGTGTCACACTGCTAAGCCTGTTTTTACATGTGTGAGTAATTCATTGACATCCATCAAAATAACTCCTCAAACCCAGAAAAGTTCAACTGACAACAAGAAAACTGATCAAAATTTCTCTTTAATATGTAAACTTGCATCAAAATGGCTATACTTGTCTTTATTTTTTTTTCCTTCTTCTTTAGTAAAATAAGACACATGTAAACGTAAATATTATGCATCATTTGAAGGTTAATTGGAACTCGCCTCCAGCTGAAGATGTAATGTCATTAAAGGAACAAGGTCAGATTGAATTTGACTGGGCAAACATTCAGAAGCTGTAACAAAGACTTTTAGTAGATTTTAATCAAATTGTGAAACATTTGATTGGGTTAGTCAAATTATAGCCATTGATTTCCTGAGCTGGAAGAAAAGCTGTAAACTTTATTTACCTTCAGTGTATATAAAACAAAATCCATACATGTAATAATGTCTATGTTTATTGCATGGAGCATGTAATTACTTACCACTGTCACTCTTTTCAGACAAGTTTATATCTGCAGTTCTGTTAATATCTCATACTATGTGGAATTGTTGGAAGCCATTAGCAGGAGTGTGCGTCACCACCCACCTGCTTGTGCGCATGCAGGGAATAAACAAATCAGGGGATAGAGCAATCAAAACACTGTGCCATGCCACTAAAGTGGTCACAACCTCCACTGGGTCCCTTTATCTACCCAGAACAACCCACTGTGTCCATAAATGAAAGTGTTTGTTGTTTTTATTTCTTAATTTACTGGTCTTTAGTCTACTTAACATACTTAGAAGTCTTCAAAAGCAAAATTTCTGAGCTGCTGAATAAAAAATATAACAGAACTTAAGTATGACTTGAATCTAATCACTTTTTTTTCAAAATACTGCAGTTCATGTGCACATGGTGAAATCTTAAATGGATTTTAAACAAATTTTGTTCATTTTTTTTAATCAACATACTTTGAAATGTGTAACAGCTTTTTTGGCCATCCTATGGACAACTTAAAGGCGTTATAAAAGATGTTTCTTTGAACATTTTTTGCAGTATTCGGTAAAATTGGGTTCACTACCCCATATGCTATGATTAATTAAAAACTTTAAATATATAAATATCATCATACAGTACATCAGCTGTGAAAGTAATGGGACTGAAAAAACATCTGCCAATCATCTGTGCATTCCTTACATTTTTCATTTGTCTATTGGCTCGTCAATCACTTTTACAGTCATAAGAGTAAGTAATTAGGATTGATGGTCAATTCAACGAGTAATAATAGGCAAGACTGATCAATGAGAGTGATTGATTGGCGAGAGCAATACTGCAGCCCGGAAGCTGCCCACATTCGTCTGATGTTTACAGCAGGTAGCTAACAATCATTTTTCTAGCAGTTAGCGACGTTCAGACAATGAAAAGAAATGAAAAATTCAACATTGTAATAGACTGTCTTTTTTTCCCCAACAATATAACATATAAACAACATAACAATAATAAGTATAAAAAAAAAAAAAAACAACAGTGCAACAATAATCAGACAATCAGTCCGTTGTGTTCTTCAGTGTGATGCTGCTGGCAGGGATGAATTTCTGTAACTCTGCGTCCTAGCAAACCTGGCACAGCCTCCCACTGAACACACTCTGCTGGTTCTACACCGTGTTGTGGAGAGGGTGGGAAGAATCCTCAATCATCTTCATCAGCTTGTGCAGCATTCTTTCAGACATCTGTTTAACTTGTGTTTGTGACATGATGGGAGAACCTGTACCTGCTGTCCGCTAAACACCGGAGAGGCTGGTACATGTTTTTCTGTGGCTGGGGGAGGGAGCTGTGGAGCGCATGCGCATTATTCAAAAACTTGCTAACAGTCTGCTTTCTGAAATGCCAAAACATCTTCTATAGGGCCTTTAATAGCTCACAACTGCTTCTCAAACATTCTCCTTCAAGACTGTGTGTGCAGACTTTTTGCAAATATTTTGAGTGCTCTACCACGCCTTAAGAAGTGCTTGCAGGACGAATGGAACAAAACAACAAACTCTTCAGCATTATCCATAACGACACAGCACTTTTTTAAAGGGTTCTAACCTTTTCTTAAAAGCATTCAGCAAGACCAAGGCCGTTTCTCAATACCAAGTTCGCTAAGAACAAACTTGTGTTCTTGCTAGTATGGACTTGTTGGAAGTAAAGACTTCTGAGGACGGAAGGACGCAAGTACACTCGTTGCACATTTGGAACAGAAGCATACTTGATTACGTCAAAGACGTTGCTGAAGTTGTGTCATAACAAATATCTAATACTGAATTAATAAGTAGCAATAACCCTGCTTGAATGTGGCAGTTAAAGACAGCTAATCTGCGCAACCGTCTTACTAACTGATAGCGACCGTCAGCTGTTCAGCCCATTTGTGAAACCGCTAGTCACTTTTAATAACGGTTTAAAATGTTTCAAAACCACCAAGAAGTTGAAGTAAAACAACTCTGTTGTAGAAAAGTTATATAAAACCAGCGTTACGTAAAATAATGAGTATTTTCAGCACTTATAGCAATTACTTTTCTCCTCCACCATTGTTGTGCCGCAATGCCTTATGGGATAGAAAGGTGTCTGAAGTCCACAAAAGTCATCTCCAATGCAGACTTGGAAAAGTGGGCGGAGCAAGTACACATCCGGGAATATGGAGCGTACTTGTCTTGATGCGTTCTTTGAATTGGAACAGTACTTGGACCTCTACTGATGACGTTTCAAAAGTACACAAGAACGCAAGTCCGCAAAAGTACGCATATTGAGAAACGTCCCAAGTCCTGTAGCTTCAACTCTGTCTGCAGTTCACTCCATGCAAAGGCAGCAGCATGCAAAAAACAGCTCTGTTTCCCCTTTCAGTTTGTACCCTTGGGATTGAAAATAACTGTGAGTGAAGACTGTGAAGACCTGAACTCTTCATTATGAGAAGAGACATTAGAGATGTTGGTAAAAGTCCAGTGGCAGCTTTGTAAATAAGAATGTGCTTCTTGAGAAGAATAGGTACAGTATTACAAGGTGAGTAGAGTAGAAGCTCTACTGCCAAAACATTTTTGGAGTATCCTGCAGGCCTGAAGTACAAAAATCAATATATATCAACAAGTGATGTATTTCTGAAATTAAAAAAAAAAAAAAAAACCACAAAAACAATAGAATTGTATTTTTCGAATATTATAACCTTATTCATTTCTTTGGGTGTCATAAGAGGCAGAAATAGTTTCAATCCAGGCCACTTTATTTGAATTTACGGTCATGCAAACATGTTCATAATCAAGTATTGATTACAGACTCCCTCTTTTTTCCAAGAACAAGGAAAGTCCTGATCCACACTCCCCCTTAGTCATCTGTGACTTCTTCAAAATGATTAAATGAGGGGTATTTGGATGGTAGTGATGACTCCCAGCATCATTCCAGAACAAGGTTATCCATTAGGGGGTGTTAACAGTCCAGCTGAGGTTGGGAGTGTTGTTTAGAACACCAAATCAAGACTGTAGCACTTCTCCTCTCACCTCCACTCTAAAATGGTGTGGAAATGATGCTGCCTCTCTGTGACTCATTATTGTGCTTTGTAATCGCAGCAACTCCTCTTTCTCTCAGAGGCGTCCTGGAATGACTGTGAATGAGCTACACCTCGTTACAATTTCACTAAAGCCCATTCCCTCTGAAGAAGCACAAACAGCAGGGTTTAACTAAAAAAGCTTTCCACATGACAACGCAAGGCAGACTAAAAATCCAAATGGGAGTTCTGCCACCACTGTGGGCGGGTGCTTCTGTCTCCACTGAGAGAAATCCTGGGCACGACTCCCACGGAAAAGGAGAGATTTAAAACGGAGAGAGAGAAAAAGCCAGCTTTGGCCAGTAGATGCTGTAATGTGCTAGTTCCAGGCAGATTTGGTAGTTACTAGTAATGATGGATTCATATGGAGTTTCAAGGGACTGGGCTGGCTAACAGGCTCATTCCCACTGCTAAATTATTGAGGCCCAGGGGTTCTGGAACATCCACATGTTTTTGCACTGCTCGTGTTTTATTTCATAGTATTCATCAGGAGAAAATTAATTATTTACAGCCTTGAATCTCCAGACACTTTTGAAAAGCTTGTTTTTGTTGGCAGCTATAGATGATTGGTTAACCCTTTCTTGTTCAGTTTTAGAGATTTCATTCTGGCAGAGTTGCAGTATTTACACAGTAGTTTACAGAAGCAGCAACGTTTATCCAACTTTTTGTCTTTCTGTTTATCTGATGTTTCATTCTTTTCCATCACTGCAAAAAAAAATCTTTGTCCTTTGACATGAAAGTGCAGTAAATCCTTTTTTTTTTTCATCCTGTCCAGCATCATAGCAGCAGGAAGATGGTCCGTCTGCTCAGTTATACCAAGCAGATTTGCTTTGCCGAGGGGACTTTATAAATATAAGCCAAAATCTGAATTCAATAAACTTATTTTTAAACTGAATTTTTACATAATAAATTTTTGCAATCACTGAAAATATTTGGTCTTTTCAGGTTTTCAGCAAATGTTTTTTTTTTTTTTTTGACGAGGTTGTGATGTTTTCCTGCCTCTCACCTGTTTTCTCTGTTTCATTAATTTAGATCTACTGACTACGGCTCCACGTATGAGAGAATGAATGACAAAGTCGGATCCAAGACTGTCCTCAGCTACTTATATGTCTGTCCATCAAACAAGAAGAAGGTAAGATTTTGCTTTTATTTTATGCAAAGGTGATTCGGATCCCCATTTGTTCATTTTACACATGCTGTTATGAAAAACAAGTTCTTTTATACCAACTTTGCTGTAATTTCTTTTTTTTGTGATTAATTCATGATGAAATGCATTTGCACAGATTAAATTTGATCACTTCAGTAGAATGGAGTCATAGCAGCCTGCTGCTCTCTGTATCTATGTGTTCCGCATTTTTTAAAATTCTCTAAACATTATCTAATTATTCAAGTCTCAAATTACCCATCTGCAAGTTCTACACCCACTGGACTCAAGCAAGCTGATTTGAATTTAAGGGTTTCTTTGTGGGAAAAACAAATCCCGAAATAATCTTCTGTAGAAATCCACACATTGGCCTCTCAAAGTAATTTATCTGTTTATTGTTTTAACAAATAAGTTAGAATTATAGCAGAATCCAGCCAAGATACATTTATATGCTGATGATCTAACTCCATTCCTCCCCCTGGCTTTGCCATTTGATCCTACACTTACATTTTGAAGAGATAGTGGGGACATTTTCTAGTGAATATCCAAAGGTAAGGGTTACCCAGCAATCTGATGACCTCTATCAGTTGAAAGTGGAGATAACTCCTTCTCCCTTATCTTGAAAAAAAAAAAAACATTGGGAAGTTATTGCAGCAAAAGGAAGAGGAAGGACAAGAGGAACAAACTGGGTTTGGTACCTTGACTCACTTCCCACTTTATTTGATCCACCTTCTTAACTGCTAAACACAAACAAAGGCTGATCTGCGTATCTCAAAAACTGCTGATCTGCTGGGATTTTCACACACAACCATCTCTAGCCTTTACATAGAATGGTCTGAAGAAGAAAAAAATAAATAGTCAGCAGCACTTGTCTTGACCAGAATGTCTTGTTCATGTCAGAGGTCAGAGGAGAATGGGCAGACTGGTTGGAGATTATAGAAAGGCAGTTAAATGAAGTAAAAAAAAAAGAAGAAGAAGAAAGAAAGAAAGAAAGAAAAACAACGAAAACAAAAACAACAACCAAAAAAACATTGGTTCCAGCATGGCATACAGAATAGCATTCCTGAACAAACACGCCCAACTTTGAACTGTTTCAATCCTTTCAGCTAAGAACAGGACACTGTTAAGTTTCCATTTCAGCTCCACATTCAGATGGTAGGCTCAGAATTGGGTGGAAACATGAAAGCATGAATCCATCCTGCCTTGGATCAATGCTTCGGGCTGCTGCTGGTGTAATGGAGTGGAGGATGTTCTCTTTGCCCACTTTGGGTCCCTTAGGATCAACATGGCATGGTTTAACCACCACCTACCTGAGTATTGTTGCTGACCATGTTCATACCTTTATGACCACAGTGTAGCATCTTCTGATGGCTACTTTCAGGAGGACAATGCACATGTTACAAAGCTGAAATCATCTCTAGCTGCTTTGTTGAACATGACTATGTGTTCTCTGTACTCCAGTGGCCTCCTCAATCACCAGATCTCAATCCAACAACTGTGTGACGCTTTTTGGGTTGGGAATCTTCAGACACATCAAAATTCAATTTTGAATCAAATACCCTTGATGTGATTATAAAATGATTGCTGATGCATCTTTTTCCCCTTTGTTAAAACTTTTCCACTGCTTTCCAGTAGTAACATGGTTTTGTTATTTGTTGTGACGAACAACAAATTCGAAAACTGGCCAATCTATTGATTAATGGACAGCAACTTTAGTTTCCACTACATGAGAGCAAAACATGACATTACATCAGACCCTAGTGGTCTCGGGTTGACCATATTTCTATCAGAACTTTTACTGTATTCATACACATCTGACCACAAACCATTTTTCCTGACCAGAACTGCAAACGGTCTCACACGTGTGTTTGTTTCAGTGATGTATCCCCACAATCACCTTTGTTGTAGTGCACTTCCCGTATTTGATTCACTTGAAGCAAAAGTTCACTTCTTTGATCCCTATCAGGCTTTGTTTGTTCATCCACATCTTCCCAAACATATTGAATTTTCTGAGCAAATGTAGCCACCCATAAAAGCCAAAGTACTTCCACACACTAGCTTTTAATGTGGAGGTTTCTGATAGGGTTTCAGGTTCAGTCATCTTGTTTGTTATGTGCTGCTGCTCTCCCACTTTTAAAGTTTTGGTCTTTGCTTTACTCAACATTGTGTTAATAATGAACAGTTGAAAAGTTTTTTTTTTTTTTTTTTTTCCTCAAACATTTTTACCCCACACAGGCAGGAAGGAGTTTTATATGTCTAAGACCTGACTTTTAAAGAGTGATAAACGCACACTGTCGTATTTTCATATTTGTGTATCATCAGTCATTTTCATTAAGTACATCTATTCAGAGCTCTTTGGAGTTCTGGCTGGTTGCCTGTGCATTATCAGAAGAACAAATCTCATCAAAAGCTTTGCAATCAATGCTTTCACTATTAAATGTCTGTGCATACTAAGAAAGAGGACAGTCATAGAAACTGACTGCAGATCATTGAGGATCCCCTTGAAAATGTAATGTTCCATCTCAAGTAGCTGTCCTTTCAATAAATTTAAAATATAATCAACTGTATTTCATGTCAGTGGAACTATTTTCATAACAGTAGAATGATTGGGTTTTACATTGCTATTCTAATCATTTACAGTGTCTACCTACAGTATGTACATCCAATAAGTTATCAAAGGGCAAAAATATATGCTTTATTGTTTGTTTTTTTAATAAACCCCCACTGAGGAAAAATATGGACAACAAAACCATTTTGGAGAGAAAAAATAAAGAGTAAAATGCTGCTATAACACCACGACTTCCTGAAGTAATAAATAATCTGAACAGGTGAATCGAAATATGTTATTACAAAAAGAGTTAAAACTTAACAGTGATCTTTTTTAATGTAGAACCAATACTTATTTTATAGAGAGCTTCAGTGACTCAGAAGCATCTGCAGTTTGATTCAATGACTGTGCCATTGTACACTCTCTGGTCACTTTAATTGGACCTTGCTAAAACCATATTCAACAAAAATTCAAAAAGATTTGAAATGTTCCTCAGTGATTTTGGTCTAAATTGACATGATAGCATCTAGGGGTGGAGGAAAAAGTTGTTCTTTGATGATCGATTCATGTGGATGATTCTAAATAATGTACAAATGCAGTACAAACACAGTTCTCAGTTAGCTTCAAGTGAACCAAATACAGGAAGTAGAGAACAATTTTCATGGTGGGCTGAACACAAGGCATTGTGGGTAAACAACTAAAATAAACATACAATATTCATCAGAAGATTTAGGCAGCACTGGCCGGGAAAAATGTCTCTCAGCCAGATGTTGAAAAATGTGCTCAAAGATCTGGGAGAAACATTCTTCTTTTAATTATTTTTCACAACAAATATGAGAAACGTTGCACATTTCAAGTTGGAAAAGTAGTAGTCATGAAGTCGTCACACAGGAAGAAAGATGCATCAATGATCGTTATACACTGCCTGGCCAAAAAAAAAAAAAGTTGTGATCTGGATTTAAAGGTAGAGTCCCGAGTGTTCCACTGTTTCTGTTTGTAAACACTATTCAATCCAAACTGAGAGCCTCTCCCCCTGGGCTAATGGTCACATAGCTCTTCAGCCCCAAGCCTCTCCTTCAAAGCTCGAAAGTGGGTTAAAGCCAAACCAAAATTAACCAATGGTTTTTTTTTTTTTTTTTTTTAATAAAAAAAAAAAATCAATCTTTTTCTTTTTTTTGATGGTTGTGGGTGGTGGGGATGAATTCCTTTCTCTCTCCTCCCCCAACCAACTTGAGGCCTCCCCCCCCTAAACACACTCTTTTGATTCTTCCCCTTTTTTGGAAGGGGAGGGGAAGTGTCCTCCATCATCTTCATCGAGCTTGTGCAGCATTCTATTGAACCCCGCGGATACCCCCCAAACAAACCTTTTTTTCTTCAGTTTTTTTTTTTCTTTCTTCTTTTTTTTCTTCCTTCCCCCAACAAGAAATAAATTTTTCCCATTCGAGATTACAAACTTCTTCTTTGAGATGTTGTATATCTCCTCTTCTTTAAAAGAGAGGATTTTCTCCTCCTTTTTTGTAGATTTATCACTTTTGTTTTCCCATCCAATTTTTTTTTCCAGCTAACCCCAAGTATTTTTATTTCTCCCCCCCCCCCCCCTCCCCCCCCAGGATGTAGACAGGATTATTTTTTTTTTTTTTTCTCCTCCTAAATCCTTAATCTTCTTTTTTGTTTTCTGGTATTTAAGATAGCTGTTTTTGCCACAAACTGCTTTCCTGTTCATAGAGTCCCTTAGATAAAAACTGAAACCTATATATAGAGTTTTAAATCTAAAAAATTCAAGGCTCCTTCTTTTCTTTTTTCAGAAGGGGAGAAACAGGGGGGGGGGGTTTTTCGGGGAGGGGAGGGGGGGAGAAAATTTTTTTATTATTATTATTATTTTTTTATTCTTGGCTGCATCCATTATTTATATTGAGAATTCGAGTGAATCTGGTATTGGCTTCAGTCAACGTTTAAAAAAAGGGAAAAAAAATTGCTTCATTAGACGAGTTTATCCCAACAGAACACTACGCCCTTAGCTCTGTCACTGGCTGGAGACAACATGCAAATCTCCACCCAGAAACGTCCTGAATACACCAAAACAAAGGGAAAATGTGAAATACAGTCAGGAGAGGGGGAGTTGCAAACAAAACTCACCTCGACACAAAAGCAGAGGCCCAAAGGTGCGGATTAAGCTAGATTTCACTCTCAGAAGTCTGGCATTTATTTTCAGGGGAAAAACTCTGGACTCTACCTTTGACTAAGCACATAGGTGCAAGCCTCCTATTGGATAATTACTGCATGGGTGATTATCTTTGAGGTGGCAACAAGTTATTTAACCCCAACTGGTGCAATGAGTTGCTTGTCATTTCCTAAACAACCATGTTGGAAGACACATCCCGTGGTTGTAGAAAAGATGTTAGACTGTTTGAGAAGGGTCAAATCATTGGCAGCATCAAGCAGAGAAAACATCTAAGGAGGTTGCAGAAACAACTAAAATTGGGCTCAGAACTGTCCAACGCATAATTAAAAACTGGAAGGATAATGAAGACCCATTGGCCCTCATTTATCAAACGATCGTAGAAATGGTCGCACATTTGATCGTAAAAATGGTCGTACGATTGGACCCACGTGCGATTTATTAAAACGTTCGTATCGGTCCAATCTCGTCGTACGAACAAAAAGAGTCTTGATAAATTCCACGGCTGAAATCCATCGTCATTTAAATGTCACGCCCACGGTTACGCCCTTAAACATGCATAATGATGAGGCTTCACCCGGCGAGGTTGAACCGTGGAGAGGAGAGATTCTGCCCAAAAAGGAAACTTTTGGGGGGATCAAGACAGAATTCCTCATTTATGAGGTGGGAAAGATTAAAGAGGTGCCGTTTGGCAGTTTAAATCCGAAGTCAGAGACGTGGACAACAACGCTACACGGAAGAGGATCAGTCAGCCTCACCGGTGTGAACGACTCCGGCTGAGATATTAATAAAAGTCTCAATCTAGGCCTGGTTTATATGGTTTATTCGTTTTATTAGTTATGAAATTTAATAATACCCCACATCCGATGGCAACGTCACAATTCTTTAGCCAATGTGTCAAGAAAAAGTGGTCCAATATGAAACTACCCCCCCCCCCCAACTTGCGCTCTAACAGGTGACAGGTGGATGCCGGTCAGATCCGAGCCTGAACCAGAACAGAAAAAAGATAACTTGCATTTGCAAAACTAAGGGACAGTCTGACTGAGCACTTACAAAACTTTAAAGTATTGATTAGTTATTAGAAATGACCGATCAGCTGCTGCCTCCTCCATTTAGCCCAGTGGGGGCTGCAGGGCGGCTGCCGCCGCATGTTCTCCTCTGACTGCGTATCAAAACTCTCCAGCGGTCCGAGCGATGTGCAGCACTGCACAGGACAGGAGTGTATTGTAGATTTTCTCAGAGTCTAAAGCAGCGTTTCATCCCGCCGGGTCCGAGTCGGACCGTCTGACACCCACCTGCCTTCCTGCAGCCCGAAGCAGCGCTCCACCTGGGCACCTGCGCGTGTGTGCGTACTGATGCCTTTCTCCGCTCCTATGCGGCAGTTTTACCAGCGGGATGAGGAGATGCACGAACAGTGCAAAGCACTTGTTTCCTAGAACTGTATGTTAAAGATTTTTAATAATTTGTACTGATAAATGGAGGAATTAAATTCAGTCACAGCTATTTTTGCAATTTTGGGAATACTTTCTACATTCACTTTTTCCTTTTTCTTTTTCTTTGCAAATGGGTTCATTCTTAGTGCTGATATGTGAATACTTATGTTTAAATGGCAGTTTGCCGTTTGGTTAATAAATATTTTCATGTTCTGCTGCGCTGTGCTGCAAACCCTCACTGACTCAAACTTGCGTACACGAACTCAGAGCTGTCGTGAGATTTGATCGTATCCTACGATCACGTTCAAATTGATAAATGCCGAGTCTTGCGTGGAATTGGTCGTACGCACAGATTTTCGTCGTACAATCGTTTGATAAATGAGGGCCATTGTCTTTGAGGAAGAAATGTGGCCAGAACAGCAGATGAAGTGATGCAGCCATCATGCCTAGTGTCTTCTGTACAAGCCTGTGGAGGCAGTGTTATGATCTGGGGTTGCTGCAGTTGGTCAGGTCGAGGTTCAACAACAATATGTGCTCAAAGAATGAGGTCAGCTGATAACTGAATATACTGAATGACCAGGTTATTCCATCAATGGATTTTTCTTTCCTGATGGCACGAGCATATTCCAAGATGACAATGCAAGAGCTCATCAGGCTCAAATTGTGAAAGACTGGTTCAGGGGGCATGAGATATCATTTTCACACATGGATTGCCCCACAGAGTTTAGACCTTAAAGGGGAAGTTCAGAATTTTTGACATAGGGCCTCATTTACAAGTGAGCCACAGTACTACTTATCACTGAAGACAGTTTCCACATATTTCATCCCGTTATTCTAATTCCAGGAGGTTGCTGATGCTAATGCTAGTGGAAGTCAATAGGAATCTGCTAGCCTGTCATTAAAACCAATCTTATCCACTCCACAGAACATCCGAGGCCAATCAGCAAGCCTATCTGTATAAATGTCGTGTTGAACTAGTAAACTCGTGTGTTAAAAAAGTAAAATTAGCCTTGTATGACAAATTTGACATTATATAATAAGGAACTAGTTTCTTACCAGCTTACTACCTTTGCTAGTGTATTCTGGTTCATAGAGACGTGGTGACAGTTAGTTTGATGAAAAAAGTTCTAAATCATCTTCAAAATCTGACATATCCTCGTGCCTTTCAGACGTGGTCGTATTTTAGACTTTATATTTGTGTAATCAGATTCCTTCATGCATGTAGCAGCAGATGACATCACTGCTGCCAAATACAGGAAGTAAAACTTTGTAAAGTTTCTCAGCAGCAACAATCAAAATGCAACGAAACACAGGTTAGTTTTATTTGTTACATTATTCTATTAACACGGCATTTACACAGATAGTCTGAAGTTATAAATGATTTGCCTCGAATGTTCTGTGGAATGGATAAGATTGTTATTAATGACAGGCTAGCAGATTCCTATTGACTTGCACTAGCATTAGCATTGGCGACCCACTGGAACTAGAATAACGGAATGAAATATGATGAAACTGTCTTCAGTGATCAGTAGTATTCTGGCTCACTTGTAAATGAGGCCCTATGTCAAAAATCCTGAACTTCCCCTTTAACCCCACCCAGAGGAAAATTTTACCGTTCAAAGCTTTCTCTTTTGCATTTCAGAAGACAAAAAGGAGATCTCATCCCAGCTTAATTAAGGTTTCAAATCGTTCTCATGAGTGGCCCCAGTTACATGATGTTTTTTAATTCTGAATTAAATTATTCTGAATTAAATTATTCTCCTTCATGTTTACATGGAAATAATAATTTCGATTTAAGGTTTGTATAGAAAACGTGTTTATCTAATTCCACTTTAGATCAGGGGGTCGGGAAGGGTTCTGATTGGACAGGGGCCATCTTTAGGTGCATTGTGTTGTGTCTTAACGGCAACCTTTCATTTTTTTTTTTCTTTTATTTCTTTATTTAAACATTTGTCTATTACACCATTCCATTTCATACTGCTGGGCCTGACAAGGGAGAAATGAAAGTTAACAGAGGTAATGATAGAAAGTAAAACTGAGAGAAAGGAGGTAAGGAAGAGGAAGAGAGAGAGGAGAGAAAACATGAATCCACTTACACAGTTCACTGGTACATCTGTACAGCGATCCCTAAACAACCAAGGTCTCTGTTGGAAAACAAAACAAGCAATCCCATACAGGAGGACCTGCAGGTGGCTTAAATATCCTCAGATCATACAAACACACGCAGAACTACGCAGAAGAGGTACAACCTATTCAGCGCAATGGGAAGTAGAGAAGAGGTACAACCTAGTCAGCAACCTTTCATTTTAAACATATGTAGAAGCCTTTGTAGTGTATCAGGTCCACACTGAACATTGCCAATGCAAAAATGTACAAATACTAATCTGATGGGGCTTTTGTGACAGGAAATGACAGGAAATTCCTGTCACTCCGTGTGAAACAGCGCCCCCAGCAACAAACCGAAAGTGACGTACGGGTAGGCGAACGCCCCGACTCTACTGATAAAAACATGGTTCACATCAGGAGGAGGCCACTCTGAATATGACATTCATCACAGCTTTAATGCTAAAGGCCACATATATATGTAGAGATATGAAAATGTGGAAATAACATTGAAAAAAATTATTTTCTAAGTCACCTTCCGATTAGTTTTCATTTTGAGATTATGTGTACAACATTAAGACCTTCTACGGTCTTTACACTGTTTAAAAAATCTGTTCCTGTTTATCTGATTAATTTCATTACAGTATATTTCAGCAACCATCATTATGTCGTTCCACCGACAACCGGCTCCGTTACGCCTCAACAAACCCAGCAGCAGGACATTTTCCCTTTGACGCTGTCCACAGATGTCTCTGCTAACAGCAACACCGTCTCACGGCTCATACACAGCGCTTTTACATATTTTTGGAGACCAAATGTGGAGAAAAGTCGAGTGAGCCACTGAAAGTGACCATGGAGCCGATATCAACTGTCCTGGAAGCCAAACGTGAGCTCAGTCTGGAGGGACGACAGTTCCTCCCTTTTCTAGTTAGTCTGCGGTCAGAAACCCTCGATTTCCCAGGATTTGGGGCTGAAAAGGCAGCGGAGAAAACACAGTTTCTGATGCAGTGGCAGTCCTGTAGGTTGTGGGTGGGCAGAGTCATCTCTCCCCAGTTCGGGAGCCGGGCGCCACCGCTCTCTCCGTAGGAAAACAATGGGATGCAAAGCGATTTTTTTCCCACCACGGATCATGTCTACGGGCTTTTATGAGTCCCGCCTCCGAATTTGAGCTCTTGATGTTAAGAGGAACAGCGAGAAACAAACCCTGACACCTGCAGAAACTCAGCAGTGTTGCCGGTGTTAAGCTAAGCTAAAGCTAAGCTAACGTTTCGGTTTCTACGTCCCGCTGTTGCCGATTCACTTTAACGAGAAGAGGAGGTTTCTGGCGGCGATCGAGAAGGTGCTGGCCGGGAGAGTTCAGCCTGAGCTGTAGAGGTGAGGTTCAGAAAGAGGACGGATGTTCAGAAAGATGATATCTAGCTGCTAATCGGCTGTTGTCTCACCGTTTATCTGTTATTGTTTTGCATTGGTCAGTAAGTGAAATTCACAGGACTTCACCTACTCTGACATCAGAGGTCACATATTTCCAAAACTGTGCGGTGGTTGTGAAGGAGAGTTTTATCCCCTCCCCTTCCCTTTTTAAGTAATACTTCCTGGTTCTTTTCAACTTCAGAGACCTAACAGTTACTGCCTCATCTCAGGGAATGATTTTCTGCCATTATAAAGACCATGAAACATACACTTTAAGATTCTCACTCTTAGTGAGTTTGTTGTTATCCTCACTCAAAAATTGAGGGTAGACGTATCACATTTCTCATTTGTTTTTGTCTTTTAAAAAAAAAAAACTTACTCAGGCATAGAAACAGATGCAGCATTTTTGACACTTTAAATACATTCTGACATCTCTGACACCAAAAACCCATATGAACTTGTTTAACAATTCATTTACTTCTGGTGTGTCTTTTTGGGTATTTTTCTGAAAAAGAAAAAATGACCACGGCTGAATGAATGAACTTACAAATAATAATAACAGCATTAATAATAATAACAATAATAATAATAATAATAATAATAATAAATCAAACTTAGCCTATATAGTGCTTTTCCAAAGATTCAAAGACAATTTACAAAACAAACAAAACAATAACACAACCCAAATGAGACAGGAAGAACGGTGTTTTACAGGTATGTTTTGAATGATTGTTTGAAGGTCAGAGTCAGAACTGCACAGCCATATGAAGTTGATTTCGTATATTGTAGAAATCTTTACAAATTAAACTCTAAAATGGAGTTGGTGAACAAAATGACTAGGGGAAACCTGCACGATTCAGTTCCTCCTTGGATTCATTTCTAGCAAGCAGCTGAAGCAGAATTTTAAAAAGGAAAGACAAGAAAATCATGAATACTGCCAGCTTCCAACCATCTGCCAAGGTTCATTTACTCAGAATTCTGTCAATCAATTCTCTTTTTCTCTATCATTTTAAGAATTCAGCTAATTAATTTGCATTGTATTTTTCTCCATCTGCCTCAAATTTTAGCTGATTAAATTGTAAAAAGGCAAAAACAAAGAACCTGTTTGTCTCACTAATAATGAAGTTCAATGAAGAGGAGGTCCTGTTCATTTACAGAATGTAACATTCTTATAAGCGGTTGCTGTTTTATTGCATGTAGTCTAAGATCCTGCACTTTCATTATCCTGAAACACAGCCTGTAGTATGGCAGTAAATCAGATTTCCTCTAATGTGTTGAGCTCTGCTGAGTAAGTAAAAATTTGATTGACAAATGGATGTTTGCCAAGGGGTCAGAGGGGAAAGATCCTCAGTTACAGCAGAGTTAAGGCTCCATATGCAGACTTAACTGCCCCGAGGCTGTTTCTGAATCATGTTCTCAGTGAAATTTATGTATATGCAGTACTTTGTAAAAATTCTTCTCCACTTGTTAATTTAAATGGGATCTTTTGGCTCTTTGTTTCCAGCAGCCTGTCAAAAAAGACACATGATTTTATTACTTCTTTATTTGCATCAATGAAAAACACCAAAGATAACAGTTTTCATGCACACATTTAAAATTTTCCTAACAATGTATAATGTATTTCTAGTTCTGGGCCGTTTCTCAATCTGCGTACTTGTGCATGCTTGCATGCTCGTGGACTCGTGAAACGTCATCACCTGCGGTCTAAGTCATGTTCCATTTCAAAGTTTTCTTCTTGGCAAGTTCACTGGAAATCCCTGGGTGAAAACTTCCTCCATCCATCCCACCCTCTCAAAAGTAGAAGTACGAAACAGGAACATTTCTGTACCTGTGGGTACACTTTTTACAAATGTTCCCTCAAAAGTACAACATTGGTCT
This sequence comes from Atherinomorus stipes, assembly GCA_023101725.1. Taxonomy (NCBI): domain Eukaryota; kingdom Metazoa; phylum Chordata; class Actinopteri; order Atheriniformes; family Atherinidae; genus Atherinomorus; species Atherinomorus stipes. The sequence goes on along the minus strand of JALJCO010002126.1, from coordinate 26,884 downwards.
TTGTGAGGCCAGAAGTGTACCTTTAAACTATGAAAAAGCGTCCAAAGTAATATAAAGTACAAATTTGTACCATTTCAACCCAAAGAGTACCTGCAGCATTGAAAAATGTGTGTAGCTTGTACAATAACTATAAATCGCAGTACTTCTAAACAGTAGAATAATTATTGTTACTATATTATGATTTTCTATATATATAATAATTTTCATAGTAATCATAGCAATAATTGTATGTTTAATTACGTGTTTGGCCTAATATTTATATGATAATTATTCATTTATTATTAACATCTTTGATTGTTGTCATAATCTCTATTTCATTTACTTTTTTTTCATCATTTTTAATTGGTTCAATTGTACTTTAAGAGCGGCTGTGAACTGTGTGCGATTTCTGTCCTTTTCTCTTTTTTGTCCTTGATTCATTCTGATCCTGTCTATTTATAAAGAAAAAGACTTAAGATTTACGTTCTGTTCGATTCGATCCAGATCCGATTCATGTCTTATTTTGAATTGGATATAAATCGATATGATATATTACTATGGCACTGCAAGCAGTGGAATCTTCTCTTTTCATTTTCTTTCCATTTCATTCCTCATGTCTTTATCTCTTTTACTTTTTTTCTCTTTTTATTTGTGTTTTAGCTTTATATGAATGGATGAATGCCAGACGACAGACATAGAGAAAGAGAGGAAGGGAAGCATTTTCTTTCCTTCCTCCCTCCCCTCCTCCCCCCCATCCCCCAGATACAATGTCCATTCCTTCATTCTTTCTTTTTTTTTTTTATTATTCATTATTTATTTATATTTAAATAAAAAACAAAACAAAAAAAACAAAACAAACAAAAAAAAAAAAACTTCCTTCCTTTCTTTACCTTCCTCCCTCCCCCCCATTTTTTTTTTTTGCTTTTTTTTAGAGAACTCCCCACCCCCCAACCAACCTATTTATTATTTTTTAATTTAAATTAAAAAAAAAATTTTTCTTCCTTCTATTTATTTGATTCAATCATATTTTATTTTTTTATCTTTATCTCAACTTCCTGGAAGGAGAACAAAATCTTTCTCCCTCACCAAATCTTTCTCCCCTGCCCCCTCCCCTCCCACGCTCTCATTTTTATACTACCTTCTTTACTTTAATTTATTTTTTTCACTGCTGCACTAGTCGAAACTCAAGGACTCTCTCCATTCCACACCAAAAATTTTATTTTTTTCCCCTTTTTTTTTTCAGGGAATCCCTTTTCCATTACCACATACACAACTCTTTTATCTCCAGACACCCCAGGTCGTCCCAGTTCAATTTAATTTTTGTCCAATTTAAACCCTCCCCCCCCGTCTCACCCCCCCCCATCAGTTTTTTTTATATTTTTTTTTAAAATAATAATTTTTTTTTTTGAAAATAAATCACAATATAATTAAAGACATCACCACTCTCCCCCCCCTCAACAAAAACAACAGGATACTATTGACCCCCCCAGTATTATTATTATATCTTTTTTCTTCTTTTTTTTTTTTTTTTTTTTTTTTTTATTTTATATCTATTTTCTTTTTCCCCTCTTTTTTCCTTTTCCTTTTTTTTTCCCTTTTTTTTTAATATGTCGGTGTTTCAAATGATAGATGGTGTAATCGGAAAAATCTATATTGCCCTTATAAAATTTCTGTACCACAATTTAAAAAATCAGATTTAGATCAAATCCAATCTGGCATCAAGACCTGACAGTGTAAATCCACCTAACTGATACAGCTTGATAAGGTACAAAAATGGACCAGGACCGAAGGGCACAGAAATGTCTTTCAAAAAGGAACACCCCCAGCGACAAGCATTTGTACCCTTTTAAGTACAAATTGGTACCTCTATTTTTGAGTGTACTGAGCACGCATTGGAAGAGACTAGTGCATACTCAGCCAAATATAAATCCCAGCATGCACCTCGTACACGCACAGCATTGGCAGCCTCCTCCTCCTCGCTATGGTACAGGGCAGCCACAACAGCTAAACCTGAGTGATCCATTTCTGTTTTTTACTATTATTTTTGGCCTTTTGTCTGCATGCTCTTCCCTCTGCTTTCCTCTCACAGGTGCTTTTGATCACCTAATTATTAACTGATTGCCCATTTGCATTACTATGCTCACGTATTAGAAGTAGATACATGTTGAAAACAAAAACAAACAAATAAAAAAAAAACACTCACTCAGTATAATTGTTTTACAGGAGTTATTTTCATTGTTTTTATTTGTTTCAATACAATTAATACATCTCCACAACAATAAATGGCCAACAGCTGTGGAATAATAGAGAGTACTTTTTATAGATGTTGACAGGCAGCTCGTGCTCTGCACTGTTGCATACTGTGGGTTGTGATGTCTTAAATTTAGTTTTTTCCTAAACCAACATCAGTGCATTTGCAGAGTTCACAAGTGCAGACTCTGTACCCACAAATCTGTACCCACGAGTTCATGAGTACACAGTATGCAGACTCTGGTCCGGCTCTGGTCCACCACAGCCTGTTTTCTGCTGGTTTTAAATGTTTCCTGCTTCCACACACTCAACCTTCTTTAACTCACTGGCTGCCATTCACGTGTTTCCACGTTAATTCAAATCCGAACGTTAACTGCCAATCACGTGTTTCCACGTTAATTAAGGGTTTTAATCAGGGGAGCTGTTTTAATCTCTGGCGGAGCTTGTCAGAGAGTACCAAGGGCTCATCATATTTTTTTCAGTAGTTTTCATCTAATCCAGCAGATGGCGGTGTCAGACAAGCTTAAAAAAAACCTACCAGGAAGTTATGCGATTCTATGATGCTTCCTGTGTTACCTTGCTAACGGCTGTTAGCCCAAGAAGTATGCTGGATTCTGCTGCTGGGGGTGAGAGAACATGGCGACCGGTCGTAATTGAAGCAGTTTAGGAGGTGGATGAAGGAGGAGAGTTCGTGGAAAAAGTGATCGGTGACAGACAGACACGATCGATCAAAGACACATCCACAGTAGTCAACAGCACGCGGTTGTGGAAATTACGACATGAGTGGGTGTTCAAGTGCAATTTTGATGTTGGACTTTGGTATTTACCATAAATACGGTACCACATGAAGGCAGCAAAGCTGCGGTAGAGGGAGGAGGGAGAGAGGGAGGGAGGAATAGAGAGACGTTTCTGCTCTATGTTTCTGCCAAATATTATGTTGTGAAACAAACTTGTTGTGGCTTATTTAGCTAGTAAATAATCATTTTGCCTTCAAAACTCTTTTTAGTGTTGTATTTGTTGTTTCATAGAAGTAAACTGCTGTTCAGATGATGAAGGTGTTACTAAAGTAAAAAAATATTAGCATCAAAGACACTTCCACTTGAAGCGGACCTCAGCATTCAAAGCTAGTTTTCTGAGATTTTTGGTCAGAAACAGGCATTTTCGCTGCAACAATCCCATGTTCTACTGCAGATTACTAAAGAATGGAAAAAGCAAGAAACAAATGTTTTTTTCTGATAAAAGAAGAGAGTCTAAGCTTTCCTTTGGTACATTCAGTGTTTGTATTGGCATAGTACACAATATTCTGTGGATCTCCCAAAATCAGTGAAAATGCTTTAAAATCCTGGCAATATGGAGCGCTCTGCTCGGAAAAGGTCTGGCAGTCAGTGAGTTAATGCAGGGGTCCCAAACCCATTCCAGAAAGGGCCGTATGGCTGCAGATTTTCATTTCAACAAAGCTGGAGCACATCAGGCTCCACTCATTTCATTAAGTGAGTCCAGTCTTGACCTAAAGACTTGATGAGATGAGTGCAGTCTGGTGTGCTGCTGCTTGGTTAGAATGAAAACCTGCAGCCACACAGGCCTTTCTGGAACCAGTTTGAGACCTGTCCTTTAATGTGTCATCAGCAGGCTTGGATCAACTTAGCAAGCTTTTCAGGAGATTCATTTATTTAAATAAGGCCTGTTGGAACAGGGAAACATCTAGTAATGGCCCTTGGGGACTGCCATTGGACATCCCTGGTAGAGAAATGAATGTTGGCTCAAAGCTGATGAATGCATTGTTGAGTTGTTGATGTGAAAATGCCCCTGCTAATCACTGCATATCAAAATAATGGGAAGGAAATGAAGGGGTAGGTCTCAATCTCACGGCTGCTAAATGCAGAACATTTATCCGATCTTTCAGCCACAAATATGAACATTATTATCTTACATGGATCTTTACATGACAATTAGATGTAATTAGTTGCAAAATGTCACTCATTTAACATCTTCAGTGTTAAGCCATGAAAACACTTGTCGAGGACGTCATAATGAGTTTAGCTTAGGCTGTTGAGAAGAAATCAGCTAATGGATCTCATTTTTATACGGAAATGAGGTTATAGGAACTTGACAGTTAACAAAACAGATAAGCTCTGCAGCAAAGAGGCAACATAGTATCAGTCTCCACAACAATCTGAGTTTCACTGTTTTACTTTGATTAAGGTTTCTACTTTCAGGCTCATGTACTTTTGAGCACAGTTAATTGTCATATAGCTTTGCGATGTGAACAGTACAATAGAGACTTCTCTTAAATGAATATCCACGAGCTGAATAACAGTAATTAAATAGGGAAGGAATCAGACTGGCTGATAATGCCATGGAGACCTGCTAAGGACTCAAGGCAGACACCACCACGTCTGACCTGTTTCAGCGCATCTTCTGCTATCTGCTTTGGCGACCCTGAAGAGAGGCCTGTGTTTGGGTTAACACGGGCTGTCTCTAAAAACTCCCTGAGAAAGTTTTGTGAATGGACTCTCAGCATCGCTCCCTGTTCCCTCCCCCACACATCTCTCAAAGGAAGTGGACCACCTGGCCAGCACCCCCAATGCCACCATAACATCTGTGGACAGAGACTGGGTGTGAACTCAGGCGGGTTTACAGCCTGACACACACGCACACGCATTCACGGACACACAAGATCACTGCACACCTCCCCTTAAGACTCAACGCTTCCGCCGTACCTCTTCGTTTTCCCTCTTTTCTGGACAAACTGGGCCTGGAGGGTGCCTGAGCGTCCCCACTCGGCTGTCTGGAGGGGATACACCTCCTTTCTGCCCACAGTGTGTCTTCATGTTGTGATTGCCTGAGTTCGTGCTTCTATGTATTGGTGTGTCTTTTTTTTGTCTCCCAGGTCTCCACCTGTGTACGTGGAGAGTTTGGAGACCTCTTTTTTTACCACCTACCCATCTTTCCTCATGTCACCGTTTTCTTTCTGCAAAGCTGCCCCCTGCGAGGGGCTGCTTGACCACGGTCTGCCTGATCCTGTCTTGTTATGTTTTTTTTTTTGTCTGTGTGTCTTGGATGGGTTGTACTGAAACATGAATTTCCCCTCGGGGATCAATAAAGTATCTTTTATTGATTGATTGATTGATGTCTTCACTGTCAGGACCTGAAAGGGGGGCTCTTTCATCATTTTTTTTTTTTTTTTTTTTTTGCTTCAGTTTTGGTGTCACTCACCTCCTAAGGAAAATGTCTCATCAGCAGGTAAACATACCAATATCTGTCTGTTCACTCCGTGCTGCTCAGGTGAACATTTGCATACTGTAGTTGCAACATCTGTGTCAAGTATAAATATTTACATAATTTTACTAGAATGGCTAAGACAATATTTCTGAATTACAGGAGAACGACATAAAATCAAATGAAAGTGTTAGACCCGAAATAATGTTACTTAGTTAACTGTATCCTCTTAGTAAAGGTTCAGCTTGACCGAGCATTTTAGATAGTTTCAGCTTTGAGATTTGAGCTGGATGTAAAGAAAGGAAGCCACAAACAGAAGGAAAATCTTTTAACAACAGAGCGATTATCTATATCTTTATTAAAAATCAAAAACAGAAATCAGATTTAAAGTTATAGTCCGGAGTTCCCCCTTAAAAAATAAACGTTAGACTTGAGCAAGTGAAATCCGTCTCAAACTCCGCCTATGGGACTCAGCTCCCGTGCCGTGGTGTGTTTGAACGCAACTCTCTCTCCCCCTGCCTGTAATTCGCTCTTTTGCATGGTTTTGGTGTGTTAGGGACGTTTCTGGGTGGAGATTTCTGTTTATATCGGCAGCCAATGACAGAGCTAAGAGCATGACGCTGTGTGGAAATAAGCTCATGATTGGAGCAGACCCCAGTCACTCAAACTCTCGAAGGAAAAAGAAAGAAAGAAAGAAAGAAAACACTGTATATGCACCAAAGAAAAGGTAAGAGCTTCAGATAATGCACTTTTCAAAACCAGGGTGAATAATAGTTTGGCTTGTACCCGCTTCTGAGCTCTGAAGGAGAAGCTTGAAGTTGAATAGGCTAGCTAGAACGAGGTGGCCATTAGCCTGAGAAGGAGGAGCACTAAGTTTGAATACTGTTTGCAAACAGAAACGCTGGAGGGACTTCAGACTCTACCTTTAAATCGTTGTAAGCAGCAAAGAGTACCTCCCTTCACAAAATGTTCCCATGTGGTACTGTATATACGTACAAATACTCACATTTGAAGAATGAATGAGTGATCACAAGAGCAACTGCACATTAAAGGTAAACATGGTGATTCAGGATAAATCTGCCAAAATAATGTATTTTGTCTGAACCCAACCAGGAAGTCGAAAAAATGTTTTACAGTAAAGTTAGTAAAGTTTTGTCACTGACAGAACGTACATTTATCTCAATCTCTGGGCTCAAAAGGATCCAGGGCCGAGAGGTCAACATCAACGTTCTACATCCATGTTTCTGTCCTCCTTTTGAGAGGCAACTCTTGGTTGACAGGTGTCTACTAATTGTGAGATTCCTGGTTTCCTTAGACCACATGCCAAAATGTCCTTGGGTAATATAGTGAACTCCTGTTGGCCATATATTGGTGTATGAATGTGTAGAATGAGTAATGTTCGATTTAGCTTTCTTTTCTTTTTCTCTCTGTCTTATTTACTGATATTGTTTAACTCTTACTTTATGATACCAAAATAAACAGATACCAATACATGCTGACAACTTAGGTTTCCTTAGCTAGGCTATTATGAATCTGACTTGAATTTCTCTGTCTGGTAAGCACCCGGAGGTGACATTGTCATGAATTGACAGTATACAAATAAAGTTGAATTGAATTGAACTGTGACATTGTATCTCTCATAGTTTGACATGTAGAGTGAGAGAAGAAGTAGCTGAATAGTTTGATGTGTAATATGTGCAGGCTGTGTAAAAACTGCATTATTAAATAAGTTTTAAAAAAAAAGTAAAAACTGATACTGATAATTTCTGAGATTGCATTTTAATGCCGATATCAGTTGACCGAAAATATCAAACATCTCTCCACTACTGAAAGGTAATGTGTGTGTCTATGTCATTTGTGTCAGAGTCAAATGCTGTGCTACCTGGGAACGTTCCAACATAAATCAAGTCAAGATTCTGAAGCTGTACAGTTATTGCGAAGCTAGCTTCTCACAATAGCCAAGAAAAAAGTTGACTCAGAAAACAGGGCCTTTCAAAACCGATGGGAGACAGAGTATATGTTTACTGTTATATCTCACACAGGATTCGCCCTTGTGCATCGTCAGCTGCCCTCATTCCTTTTCTTTCAGCGTCGGCGAGTGCCCACTGACACTATCTCCTAGGATGGAGTCACCGCTCCAAAAACTACAATCCTGCCCGGCCTGCCCAACAGGAACCCTGGCAGACCTACATCTTCTCTGATTCGAGTGTCTCGGGAAGAAGCTCGCCATCGCTCCACTGGATCAGCCTGAGCTGCCAAGACATGCCCAGTATCCATCGCCACCAACAAGCAGACTACTTCACCGGCCGTGAAGCTCTTCTCACCATGTCGCCTGACGACAGTCAGGAGGAAGAGCAGGAATCTGGGGACGACGCCATGGAGGAGGAGGTCGCCGCTCCAGCATTCACCACCTCCTCTCCGCCTGGAACAGCATTGACGACCAGACCTGCTCGGTTTATGCTGTGGGCTCACAGCCTGACGAGATTAGGATTAGGAAACTCTCTCTCTTGCGCCGACGGCTCAATGGCTTGTGTCAAACCCGACTTCCCGAAAGTCATGTCTGCTGCAGCAGAGTGTGTTGGGGTTCCCCTCCTCCCGTCCCCCAAGCCAGTGAGCCGTGTCTGCCAGAGGTTTTACGGCCCAGCTCAACCACCCCGACCTGTTTTTGTCTCCCCAGCACTTCCCAACATCTGGCAGTGCATGAAGGCATCATGGCCGGAGCTGCCGAAGACCAAGGCAACAGTCATGGGGGGAGAATGTTTCCCGGTGTGCCCCCGCTCGAGGACGCGTTGGCTGCACTCCTTGTCCCGCAATCAGCCGGCTGCTCAGGGTCCAGGAAACCACTGCCACCGCTGCTGCAGGATAAGGATGTGTTGTGCAGCTAGCAGCAGCAGCAAATAACATGGGTGTGCTAGGCGTAGCAGTGGCGGCTTCTCTCCCCCGCGATGGTCCCCCCTTCCTCCCCTGACACTGTGGAGTTTCTCAGTCACCCTACCGACCAGATGAACAACCTTATTCAGGGAGTCGCTACTGCTGCCAGACATGTTATGTCCCTGTCAGTCTTTGGCTCTCAACACGTCTGGCTGGGTCTCAACGCCCTCCCTCGAAGAGACCGAGAGGATCTCCTGACTACACCGGTCTCAACTGATGGCCTCTTTGGCTCCCTCACCACGGTGACGCAGTGGCTGAAGAGGCTGGAGGAGGAAAAAGCGCAACTTAACCGTCATCTACTGTTCGCTTGCCAAGAAGACGGGAGAGACCAAGCTGCCCCTCCGTAACACTACGGTCAGGCGAAGCGGGTGAGTACAGCAGAGGCTTCTCCACGTCAGATCCCCCAGCTGACCCACAACTGGCACCAGACAACCGGCCCCAGACAACTGGCCTCAGCAACGTGCCGCAGGGGACCACAGCGCACCTCTGCCCGCTGCATGCCGAGGCCGAAGCGGTCCTGGAGCATCCAATGACCTAAGTGACAGTTTACGGGAGAGCCGACAACAGCAGACTGCCTCACCGTCCTCCCTCATTGTTCACATGGTTCATGTAATGTGGATGTTTTCACTGTTTTTTCAATAAAACATGTTACTCCACTATGAGGGGCAATAGGGGATTATCACGCTTACCGGAAGTTCCCGGATTTTGGGCACTTCCTCTTCCGGGCCATGTTAACGACAGCCGTTCCTGCTCTGTTATACTGTTTAAATCGGATAAACTCCAAAAATACTCAAATTTTCATTCTAGACTGAGATGATACTAAGGAAGAAGTGGATCAAAGCGATCGATTCGCCGCGGTGAAGGGCCGAACTTTATAATAAAACACACGTTTGTTTGTCGCCGGTGGGGCACAACACCGGCACTTCACAGCATGCTAGCATTAGCTAGCTAGCGTTTACTGACGTGCTTAACATTGTGCGTCTTAAAACACACAAACATCTGAAAATCGGGTCTGTACCTCCCCGTTTCCAGTGGAACAACTGGGGACTGCCAAGAAAGGAGACGCTTTCAGATGCTTGTGTGTTTTCAGCCGCACAAAGTTAGGCACGTTATTGAGCTTGCTAATGCTAACCTGCTAACACGACTGCGCAGTCTGCTGGCCACAAACAAACGTGTGTCATTTTATTATAAAGTTCGGTTCTTCACTGCGGCGAATCGGTCGTTTTGATCCACTTCTTCCTTAGCATCACTTCAGTCTGGAATGAAAACTTGGCATTGGCGTTTATCCGATTAACAAAGTTTAACAGAGTAGTAGCTGGCGGACTACTGTTAGCAGGTTAGCATTAGCCAGCTTGATGACGTGCCTAACTTTGTGCGGCTGAAAACATACAAGCATCTGAAAGCGTCTCCTTTCGGCGGGGGGGGGGGGGGGGTACAGACCAGATTTTCAGATGTTTGTGTGTTTTAAGACGCACAATGTTAAGCACGTCAGTAAACACTAGCTGGCTAATGCTAGCATGCTGTGAAGTGCCGGTGTTGTGCCCCACCGGCTACAAACAAACGTGTGTTTTATTATAAAGTTCGGCCCTTCACCACGGCGAATCGATCGCTTTGATCCACTTCTTCCTTAGTATCACTTCAGTCTGGAATCCGTGAAAATTTCAGTAGGGTTGGCGTTTATTCACGTTGTCTATGAAGTAAAGCAGGGACATTGAACTGGGCCGGAAGTGGGCCCTCTAAGTGTTTCAAACCGGAAGTTCGGAACACGGAAGCGTGATAATCCCCTATTATTCCCCCTCCCACTTCCACAATGCTCCCGATTAGCCATGCGGCCTAACGTCCTACAGGCCGCCGGTAGCTTGTAGACCGTTACATTTCTGCAGTGGGCCCGACATTCAGGGCCCCTCCGTTACGTTTTCACAAGCACATTCACACAACACACCCTCTGCTGTCTCTGCTGTGGTAACCACAATGGATCAGCAGAGCACCATTGTCAACCAGAAAAGAGCTACTGTTATCCCTCTTTATGAGTGCTACAACCAGCGGCGATGCATAAAGAAATATTGCTCCCCACTGGTTGTAGCAACCTCACTGTTAGCCCTGCATGTCTCTTCCACGGTTGGTCTGGCTCAGCGTGCTGACTGCCTGACGAGCGATGACTTTCACCGCCAAGATGGCAGCTCACGTCAGCACGACAGGGCGAACAATGAGAGTGTTGTGTTACGTCAGCTGATACTCGCTCATTTAACCCCCAACATGACAGTGAAGCGGCTGGGTTAACACAAGCTGTATCTCGGGTTAACAGCTTTAGGAATCAGAATATCCTCCAAACATTTTACAGCCGTAATTTCCACGTAATTTCTAACAGCATCTATGTTGCTCAGGAAACACCATGCCGGCTCGGACAACAGAGGTGCGTTTACAAACGGCCCCTAGATCTTGGAAAACCAGCCAGGCACGTTCAGGGACGACTCAGCCCTTTCACAGAGGGCCCCCCATTGGCCAAACTTCCATTTATGACAGGTTTGGTGGCGGAGAGGGATGAAAGTGTGTACCATAGCTTTCTAAAAGCTGCTCCTCAGCTGCCTGCACGCCCTCTCACATGTTTTTATGAAGTGTGGCGGAGCAGCTGTGTACTGACAGACTGGTTGGACAGGACCCTGAGACTGGGATATTCTCTCCAATTGTGCTGGCTCCCCCCCAGCATTCAATGGCATACAAGAGATGAATCTATTCTCTTAACAAGAGACAGAGTACCTTGAGGGGGAAATTCAGGACCTGCTATCAAAACAGGCCGTGTCAATTGTTCCTCCTCATGACCAGGAACAGGGTTTTTACTCCCCATACTTTTTGGTTCCCAAAAAGACGGGGGCTACAGACCCATCCTTGACCTCTGTGCCCTGAATGTGTGCCCTGAACACGCGTATCGGTCGATTGCTAACTGTAAAGAGGCTGTTGGAACTCCTACAACCAAGCGACTGGTTCACAACCATCCACTTAAAGGATGCTTATTTTCATGTAGAGGTGGCACCAAAACACAGGAAATTCCTGCGTTTGCATTCCAGGGAACAGTCTGGAAATACAACAGGTTCCCGTTTGGCTATTCCCTGGCCCCTTGTACGTTCAGCAAATGTGTGGATACAGCGCTACAACCGCTATGCCACCAAGGCATAAGGGTCTTCTTTTATCTGGACAAACTCATTGTGATGGCCAGGTCCAACTGTGGACCATTTTCCACACAGCTCAGTTGATAGTTCATCTGACCAAGTTGGATTTGCCATCAACTGGGAGAAGAGCAACCCCCATCTAAGCCAACAGGCTGAGTACTTCGGGATTATGCCCAATTCTGTCAGCCTGAGAGCCACTCTGTGGGGATTCTCAAGCTGTGACAGGGTCCACATGTCACAGCCTCAACCATTATGTGAAGTGGATTCCAATTTGCATGTTATGGAGGAAATATTGGACATTAAACCAATGCACAGTACAACAGGAAAAGACATTTTTGAAAACGTATGCCAAAGTATAACCGGTACAAAACTGCCCTGGGATAAACCTATTGGACATACAGCAGATAGAGCACCAGCGATGTGCGGTGAAAAAAGTGGACTAGTGGGAAGGATGTGAGTAAAGATGCAGGAGGTGAACTGTGCTGGTCAGTTTACAGCATGTGACAGTGTGGGGACCTGTCACAATGCCTCAGATTGATCATGGCTACATGACCACAGGGATATCCCTTTGGTTGGTTGGTTAGCATGCATGACTCTCACCTGGAGTTGGAGGATTGAATCCTGCCCAGGCCCTCCTTGCATAACTTGCTACAAGCATATCACTGCATCATCCACCAAGATATGCTGTGTGGTAAAGTCCTAAAAATGGAGCATACAGTATAATGAGCACTGTAACACAAACCGTAAACTACATCTGAGCTAAAGGTTTGAATCACTGGCAGTTTCAATCTTTTTTGCGGGAGATAGATTCAGAGTTTGCCAACATTTCTGACCATGCTGAGGTGCATTGGCTGAGTCGGGGAAAAGTTCTCAACAGAGTTTTTGAGCTCAGCAAGGAAATCTGTCAGTTCATGGACAGTAAAGGAAAAAACTTCTCAATTTTGCCAAATGAAAAGTGGAAACGCTGCTTTTATGGGAGACACAAATGCACCAGTGCAACTTACTTCACTTTCCCTGCTGCCATGTAATGATGGACCAAGTCAGCGCAACATTGTTCCCAAATGCGCACTTTGTTGATAAACTGAGCGCACTGAGTTTGCACAGCACTTCGGTGATTTTCAAGCACAAAAAAATCATTTTGAGCTGCTTCGCAACCCATTTGCCATCAATGTGGAAACTGTACCTGCACAGCCTCAGATGGAGGAGATTGAGCTGCACTGTAATGGGACACAAAAGACAGTTCGACACTGCAGGCCCCAGACAGTTTATTGTCTCCACACCTGGAGCAATGCTCCAGTTCTGTCTGCATGCGGCTTCAGCCTTGTGCATGTTTGGTTGCACATATCTGTGTAAGAAGCTGTTCTCAGTGATGAAGATTAACAAAACAGCACACAGTAGTCGTCTCACTGATGAACACCTGCAAGTAATCCTGAAAATCCGCACAACACAGGACCTCACACCAAACCTAGACTAACTTGTTGCCAAAAAAAAGATACTAAGTGTCCAGCTCTGGCAAAACGGCATAAAAGCAAAGGAAATTGAATGTTTGGAATTTTTTTTTTTTTTTTTTTTATTTTTTTTTTTTTCTTTTTTTTTTTCCCACTTTTTTTTTTTTTTTTTTTCTTCACCCCTCCGTATTTATGTTTTTTCCCTCGCGTTTTCTTTCATCTTCTTTTTTCCCCCCTCCTCTCATCATTTAATATTTCTCTGTTTTTTTTTTATTTGTTTTTTTAACAACCCCGGAGGAGAGGAGGAGAAAGCAGAGGAAGGACGAACAGAGTCAGATTAGCTTTCTTTTTTTTGTGGATTGAGCTTCGTCGGTCGATTCAGATGGATTCTTGTTTACCCCCATGGGGGCGCCCCTAAACTCTAAAGTTCCTTTTTTTTTAACTTTTGCTGAAGAGGAAAAGTTGTACAGTTGTGCTTGAAAGTTTACATACCCTCCGATTAAAGACAGAAAAAAAAAACAGCTGCAAGTGAAATAAGTTGAAATCTACAAAAAATAACAAGAAATAAAAAAACAATTATAAACATCAGGACATTGATTTTGTATTTTAGTTTAACAGGAATATTAAAAACAAACAAACAAAAAATAAAACAAGGAAACAAGCATGATGGGGTTCCTGAGTTAAAATTTTGTTGAGCAACCCTTTGAGGCAACCTATATATTGAGCAACCTAAAGTGGGTTTTGAGTTTTACCCCTTATGCAATTGAGTTTGACATCCCTGGTCTAAATTATAAGATAACAGCGCTTTGAGTGGTCAAATAAAGCAGGAAAAGGCCCATTCCAGTCCATGTACCATTTGTGCAATCTTTGTGGGCCTTTTTAACGATTTGACTTGGAAGTAGAAACATGTAGAAACACTTATATGCGGCAAATTCCCCACATGCCACATGTCAGGGTAGTACTTTACTGGATGGAAATAAGAGATGTATTACAACCTGTCATGGTGAAGTCAAATGTTCAACAAATCAATTCCCCTCCCTTGTTTGTGTGCTAGAACAAGGATGGTAGGACAATTGAATGGCTTAGATGAACTATAGTCTGACTTAATAAATGCAATGACCTGGAGTGCGTGTGCGAGTGTGTGCGTGCGTGTGTGTGTTAGTGTGTGTGTGTGTGTATGTGTATGTGTGTGTGTGTGTGTGGGGGGGGGGTAATCTCTCCTGAAGAGGACCTATTCTCTACGACCTGCTAGTCCCAATACCAGAGCACTGGCGTGAATATAGAGGCATAGCGCGCCTCAAACAGAGCTGAGAGTTTTTATCCAATATAAAACAATCCTTGAAAAATAATGGTCCTTGTTAAAATCAAATTCTGTGGCTTCTACAGAGTTGCAGAATATTAAGCATGGTTTCTCCATGTGATGAAGCAGCGATCAGCATTGTGGGGACCTTCTAGTTTATCAGCCTTATTCTGCCAAGGCCAAGCCAAGGTACTGACCTTGATTAAGTTTGCATGGTACAGGAGTTAATAGGATCTCAGGAATGTTAAGCATAACCATGTCAGGGCGAGGGATAGATCATAGGCAGCACTGATTACTGCTCATGACTCACTCTTCCTGCATTTTTATGCAAAGATTTAATTCTATACCAAGGGGGGTGGTAGAAATGTAGCCCCATAGGTTTTCTTCTGCAATTGGCATGACAGGCAACTGTTTTTTCTTTTACTCTTTTACTTAGTTTACTTCAAGGAAAACTTTCTGTTTTTTCAACCTAGACCTTATTTCTAGGATGTGCATTTACTTACTGGTAACATTTCTGCATCACTTTGACTCCTTTGACAGATATTACATTGAGTCACCCTTCGGTGTACATTTCGTATAATGGTGTAGATAGGACAGTCACTATATAAGGCGTTATCTGCAGTAAAACTCCTTCATTTCACCAATACTTGAAGTAGAATGAATGAACGAATGAGTACTATTGTTGAGTTAAGTGTTTCGCAAATTGTGTTTTTGTTGTTGTTTGAGTAGCGAAGTGTTTTCTCAGCAGTAAGCACATATTTTGAATGCACAGCCACTAATAGTTTGTAGAACACCACGATAACTGAAGGAAAGCTAAATCTGACCTCACAGATAGTACTCTTTCGTTCAGATAATGCCCTATATAGTGGCTGCCATGTCTCTGCCATTTTACAGGATGCACACCGAAGGGTGACTCAACGTAGTATCTTCTGAAGGAGTCAAAGTGATGCAGAAATTTTACCAGTGAGTAAATGCACGTCGAGGTAACTAAATTCCTAACATTTCCAGCATGCATTCACCAGACACTTTACTACATCCAGTTGCTCATTTTTTTGTTAACAAATATCTAATCAGCCAATCACATGGCAACAGCTCAACACATCTAGTCGTGTAGACATGGTGAAGATGACTTGCAGAAGATCAAACTGAGGGGGGCCGTCCTCCCCTGCCTCCCTGCCCCCCCGCTCCAGGTCCCCGGCCCCCCCCCCCCCCGGGGGCCCCGCCCCCCTCCTTCCATCAAATTGAGGAAGAAAGGGATTTAGCTGACTTTGAACGTGGCATAGTTGTTGGTTTGAGTATTTCAAAACCTGCTAATCTACTGGGATTTCCATACACACCCAACTTTAGAGTTTGGAGGGAATGGTCTGAATGGTTCTCCTCTGAAGAGGAGAAAATATCTAGTGAGCAGTGATTTTCTGAACCAGAATTTCTTGATGCTGTGAAAGGTCAGAGGAGAATGGGCAGACTGGTTGGAGATGATAGAAAGGCAGCAGGAAGTTAAAAAAAAAAACAACAAAAAAACATTGGTTCCAATCTTGAAACAGAATGTCATCTCTGAACACAAAAACGTCCAACCTTGAAGCAGATGGGCTAGAGCAGCAGAAGACTATACTGGGTGCCCCTCCTGTCTGCTAAGAACAGGAAACTTAGGCTACAGTTGTGAGAATGTGTTTACAATTCACAGACTCTCCAAAACTTATATGGGAAGGCAACAACAACTCTCACTGTGAGCACTCTGCTGATTCATTCTCTTCTGCATCATCACCATAACAACAGCAGAAACCCTGTTTGGTCTCTGGTGAACAACCCTAAACTTCCTGTTCTCCCGTATATGACACGTTTAGAGTGAGCCTATATAGAGAGCACTATGAAATCTGTTTTTTTTTTCCTAAAATTCCGTTTTAATTTTTCCTATTTTCTGTATTTTTCTATTTTTAATTTTTGAGAATTCCATTTTTATCATTTTACACAAATTAAAACCAATATAGTGTATAAAATAATTAAATATAGCCTATTTATGCCATTATGATTAAAAACTTGAATGTTTTATGCTTTAAACATATTTAAGGCAAAAACATGGCAGTAGTTTAAACAATAACAAAAAAATGCCAATATTAAAAATACATAATTCAGAACAGTCCTGATTTACAGAGTGTGGTCCACTCCATAGACCATAAGAAAAATATGTCCGGGTTAGATCACCAGACACACAGGCTGATAATCATGGGGAAACTGATCTGTCCTGTATTCTGCTGCTTTGAAGCCGCGTCCATCCAGAGCAGAGCGGATGGAAGTAAGTAAATGAAAAGCAAAGTCAATCCGGCCGATTTTAAAAATAAAACACTTTGCACAGACTCAGGTTTTAGTCTGAAACATCAGTTTTACATCCTACCCTGCGGCACCAAGCCGTCAGCTGAGAGAATCTCACTTCACACTACGTGACACTATAAATGACGAGACGTTTATAGGCTATAGTTTAATTCACCAGTAGATGCATGACAACCAAAGATAAGTGATCAAACAAAGAGCAAGCATGTGGTATGCAGGTCAGTCTGACTAAAAAGCCAGGAGGAAAGCTGGCGAAGCCGCCTCGCGGTGCTTCCTCGTGGAGCCGGGGGGAGCACGCACGGGGTGAGTGGGTGAGCTCTGCAGCCTGAGTGCCCCCCCCCTTGGAGCATTTTTCTGAGCAAAGCTTTCCTTTTTTATTAAGAAAAAAAACACATTTTCGGAAATCGTTTCTCATTTAGTTGACATTCCGCGTTTATCATGAATTCCATTTTTAATGTTCAATTCCATGATTCTGTGATCACAGATTTTATAGGGCCCTATATATACTGTCGTATATGACAGATCGGTCTGGTGAGTCTCCATTTCACTTCCACACTTAGATGGTAGGTTCAGTATTTGGTGGAAACATCATGAAAACATGGATCCATCCTGCCTTGGATCAGCACTTCAGGTCTGCTGCTGGTGTAATTGTGGGGGATATTTTCGTGGCCCACTTTGGGCCCCTTAGGTAGGCTGTGAATGGTTAAACCTTCCCATGCTAACTGAGTATTGCTGCTGCTCATGTCCATCCCTTTATGACCACAGTGTTCTGTAGCATGTTCTGCCTACTTCCAGCAGGATAATGCACCATGTCACAAAGCTCAAATCATTCCACCTTCTTTTTTTTTTACGTGACAAGAGTTCCCTTTACTCCAATGGCCTCCACAGTCACCAGATCTCAATCCACCAGAGCATCTTTGGAATGTGGTGAAACTGGAGATTTCCATTATCACATGGATGTGTAGCTGACAAATCTGCAGCAACGGTGTGATGCTATCATATCAATATGGAGCAAAATCTCTAAGGAATGTTTCCAACACCTTGTTGGAAGAATTAAAGCAGTTCTTGAGGAAAAATAATCTAACCTGGTACTAGAAGGTGGACCTAATAAAGTGGCCAGTGAGTGCATTTTAAAAAAGCTATTTTTATTGTGTCTGTTGCAGTGTTAATGACTCTTTCCTGACAAGAACTTGTAGCAGTGTGATGTTGGTTGGCCTCTGACTTGACCCATTGGTCCTCCGCCCCTTTGCACTTTATCTCAGGTCTAATTATTTCGATTTACCATCCTCTAGATGGATGAAAGTTTGCCTTAATGCTGGCTACATCTCTCTGTTGCCTTCTTGCACATTGGTGGCCTTATATTTAGCATTCTGTGCTCTATAAAAAGAGCCATTTGGGTTTGCAATCATTCACTGAAAGATATAATCGTCTCCTGCTCTGACATTCCTTTACCCCAATGATAGATGAATCTTGATATGTCTGCTGCTGCAATTCCAGAAGCATATGTAGACGTTTTCTCTCCTGCAATGTCCAAAAAATAAGTGGAAGCTGTGACCTTTTACAACGTCACATTATAGATCTGAAAGATAGCACTGACATTTAGCATAAGGCTTCTGAAAATGACACCTCCCATATATCCTTTTGGCCGTATTTTGATGTCTTTTACCAAGCTCCCTGTGCTCTTGGTGTCTGATCAAACTGCTGCTAGTGTCATTTAAAAATATGACAGTAAGGAAGCCATAGAGGAAGCACAGCGGTGAAAACATGATGGCTAAATGTGGGTGATTAAGGCTTGATCCATGCTTAATGAACATACTGTGGCGACAACTCAGTTTTTAAACCGCCTGTCAACGACAGACTAAGCTCAATTGATCTGGTGTGATTCATTTGCTGCAGGGTGCCTCTTTCCACCCGTCTCTGATCCATACCTCCACTTACCTCGTGATCTGACAACTAGCCACTTCTATCTCTGCGCTGCAGCTTATGCACAGCTCAACATCAGGCTGATAAAACACAAAGGTCATCCTTCCAACCTTTATCGATTGAGCATTGTTACCCTTCTCACTAGACTTCTTCCTCGTGAAGGCTTAGCAGATGCTGTGAGGCAAATCTAAAATCAGACACTGATAATGCTGTTGGTTATTGTTATTTGAAAAATTAATAATTATAGTTTTGTCAGCCAGGTGAGAAATTGGCTTCAGCCTTTATATTGACTTCAAATCTGGAGTTGATTACTTATTGCAGAGCCAACAGACATATCCATACCTTAATGCAGAAGCTGGCAAATGACGTGGATGCTTTCACACTTACAGTACATGGTGGTAAATGAGTGATGCAAATGGGAAAAGACTTTCTTGGCTTTGTTCTGAGTGATAAAAGAGCACATTTTCAGTTTCTCTGAAGTTTGAGTAAAGATTAGATGGATGCTTTGCAGTTAAAAGCTGTAGTTAAGAAAAGAAATGGGACATTCATTACTCAGTTGAGGGTTTCAGCTGAAAGTGAGTGTAAATTTTAATATTAAATTGGAACATGTACACTTTCTCTGCTTAAAGGTGTTGCCTTATGTAATGGAAAGTTCTGACAGATTTAACGTGAAACAGCTTGCGCCTTTGACAGAAGCATTAAAGAATCTGATCACTACTTAAAAACTTAGAATTACAACTGACAAGCCCCCAAGACACTTGCAGATATCAGGGGGTTTTGGCATTGCACAGTGATAGGTAATGAATGGAAAGATCTGCGATCCTGAGCCAATGAGAAAGTCAGATTGAGAAAGTGCTGCCTGTTTATTGGTGCTTAATGAAAAACAATTTATCTAAATCACCACCAGGGAGAGTTCCTGGTTAAAGCTCTGGATGGAGGGCTAGCGTTTCTGTCAGTGACAAATGTGCTGCTGTTTTTCCAATTCCGATAGAATTGACGAGAGAAAACAGCCATCTGAGCTGCGATCTCAGCCGCTACTCTCCATTCCACCACAGCCATGGAATGGGAAAGGCTGTTTGATGCCCATAAAAGACCTCATCCTCAAAGACAAACACATAATGTTGCATCAGTCCATCTTCATAATGGCTAAAATGAGAAGTAGTAACAAACCCAAGAAGATTTAGCATCCAGCTCTGCTTCTTTTCACAGCTCTCCAAAGAATGTAAGAGCATTAATGTTCATTGTTTTGCTTTTCTTGCCCCACGGTTGTTTTTAAAACCTCATTTCCAGCTCTGATAAGAAACTCTTTCCCACTGCACATCAGACAGGAGTTGGCAAACACCAGTTTGCAACTATCTAAGAAAGAAAAACCTGAACCGACCCAATCTCAGAGTGTATAAGGGGTCAGGTTAAGGTCTAAAGCACAACACAGTGCTGTTTTACAACATATTTCATTCTCTTTTTGCAATAATGTTAACATTCAGTCTATTACTATATAATGATGTTTGTTTGACACTAATTTGGCCGTTGTAGGACATTTAATCAGTTTGTCCAGTAATGAAAGACAGGAAACAGCTGGCTTTTCTTCAGGAAGTAGTGGAGATGTGCATATAACAAGTGTATCTATCTGCGGCTTGCAACCCGGGGCGTGTCCTATAGTGGGCGTGTCACATAGTGGGTGGGTCTTGTTAGGTGTAGGGGAAGGGTCAGGGGTAGGGTTAGATTTTACTGTGCTCTCATAGGTCTGGTGGCCGTGTCGTAGAGTGATGTCCCTCGATGACATGCCCACTTTACGACACGCCTCTGTCTTGCAAGCCGTGGATAGACCCTGCTCGCATATAACCCAGTGTAGTTAGTATGTGGTTACTTTAGATTTCTTGTGCACTTGTCTCAGAATGTAAGGGATTCTGAAGCCTCGCTTAGGTGGCCTTCAGCTGCTGCCTGAAAATTTCCCATAAGCTCCATTTCCACCCTGGGGTCTTGTCTGGTTGGGCTGGGTCTGGTGGGTTTTGGTAGGGCTATGTTGATTTTACATTAAGTTGTTACATCAAACTGTAGCCTGAAGGCAGACTATTAACTGGTTTGCGCTGCTACATGATCCCAAGACAGTGCAATGCCTTTTGACCAAAGCACCACACCACATCAGACAGAAACAAAGGAGTCATTCCTGCTTTGTTTTTATGCCGAGTCACAAAGGAAGTGACATATTTTTTCAACAATTAAATGTATTGCAGTGCAATAGGCTCCACCTCTTTGGGCTGGATCGGTTAGATCAGTACCCCTACAGAAGGGTGCCAAAAAAAGTAGGAAAGGTCGGGTCAGATATAAGGGTACCTGTCCCAGTTTTTATCTGTGAGGACACAAAAAAATGTGGACCACCCCAGCCTGACCCAATCCAGACCCAATCCAGACCCAGTGGAAGCGGAGCTTTACTTTCAAATCCAAAACTCGACAGCATCCCATGCAATACTTGTGGGCAAACATGTTCCTGTTGCACATTTTCTGTTTACACAGCTTTGACGTTGGTTACAAAACAAAATGTCTTAGAAAAAGCCTAAGACCTTAATGTACCTGTCCTCTTCATCATTTCAGTAAACACATTTTCTTCAATGTGGCACATTGTTATTGTAAATAATAGAGAATGTATTGCAGCCCAGAACATAGAGACCTGGTAGCTTCTTTACAAATGGGTTGTCGTTGTTTGGGTGCACATGCCATCGTTTGGGCGGTAAGATTCCAAGTCAGGTCCACCTCTTTATAATCACTTACAGATTCATAAAAAAATAAATGGACAACATGCTTAACACAAGTCTTGAGAAGCTCCATACAGTAATTCATTTTCATCACATTTGTCTCGTGAGGAAGTGGATATTTATTATGATTCCAGGATAAAGATTAGTCAGCTGAAAAGTGGATAATTTAAATACACACATAATTCATCCAGAATACTGAAAATTCCTTGCTTCTGTTTGTCTACACATTAGCAAAAACTAAAATGTGCTGTTAACAGATTTATGTGAGACAATGGTTTTCAAAAGAGTACATTTTCCTAAAAATATATTACACCTACCCTAAACGCTTTTTCTTCATTCAAGGCAGAGTTCCTCCAACCATTTTATCTGCCTCTACAAAGACTCTAAATGTCATTAGCTGAAAGATATATGCATTGTGGAATTCCTGTTCTTATTGAATTCTGTAATAACTGTGACAGCTCCGGCAGAAATAGTCCAACCATGAAATTATGGCTTCTACCACCGTGGAGCTGTTAAATCTGAAATTAGAATTGTATTGGAAGAGGAAACGCTACCAAAATGACATGCTACAGCGCAGAATGATAAAGACAAAAACATACAGTCCATGCAGATTAATGAATCGCTGCTCAGGCCATTATTTGTACAGCTACTAATTACAACCAGACTTATCTTACTGTGTTTTATACTAGAATGTGTCAATGTTTTATTATTTTTAACTTGTTTGCAGTTTTCTCAGACTGTTTTGGTATTTGCTTGCTGCTCTGAGCAACCTTCGATCTTATATTTGGACAGAGAAAATGAAAACAGCCTTCCCCTCAGAGTGCACAGAAGGAGCCACAGCAAAGCTGTTTGCAAAGCGTAAACCTGACATGTGCCAAATTGCCAAGCCGTTTTGCTGACGCTGCTCCCGCGTCTAACATCTCTCTTCTGTCTCATCTCTTCACCTCTTTGCTGAAAAACTCTCCCTTCAAAACCTTTTCTTCTCCCATCTTCATAAAAAAAAAAAAAAAACAAAAAAACTCTTGCTTGCATCCCTCACATGTTTGTGCACTCTCCTCTTCCCACTCCCTGCTTTCAGATCATGGTGTTGACAGATCCAGAGTTTGAGAGCAGCGTCCTCATCAGTACTGACGAAGGTGCCAGTTTCCAGAAGTACCGCCTCTCCTTCTACGTCTTGAGTCTTTTATTCCACCCAACAGAGGAGGACTGGGCCTTGGCTTACAGTCACGACCAGAAGGTAAGACTGCGCTTCGTGTTGTCTTGTCTGCAAGCGATTAACTCATTCTGAGTGTAATGGAACCAATGGGTTTCATAGTGGTTGGAGTTGGGTCAAGATAAGACTAGAAAAGTTTAGTTATGGGGAGGGAAAATTTGCAAAATACAATTAAGATCGTCAACTGAGTTGTTTCTTACTACAAGCTGTGAGGAGGTGGAGTTTGACCATCCAACTCTGCATATATTCAAATTATTTTTGCTATTTTAGCTTCTATGCCCATTAGTCTCTGACCCCCCTTAACAAACAAACACACAGGAACAAGATTCAGAAACTGCACAATTTTTCTTTGGTCCATTTGGAATGGAGTGGGCTGAAGTGGAAAACTTTGATTACATCTTGGTTTATCCATATGTTTCTGCTATTCTTTTTTCTTACATCTAAGAAAGAAATTACAACAACAGGTACCCTCTTCCTGTTCAGAGTGACCTCATCAGTGAGTGAAAACAAGATTTATCAAAGTTGTTGGAGCCTAAAAGTGACTTTCACCCCATATTCCTCCAGTCTGCAACACAGTGTCACCTTCACCATGTTTGTCACACAGTATGAAGCTCTGCACACCATCTTCACACAGAGATCTGAGATTGTGCCCAGCAAATGTCTGCCATTGAGGTCAGTGACACTGATCTAAGAGCCAAAGTGGTCGCTCTGCAGGGGGTCCTGGTGCAGGAGGGTGATGATTGGTGAACAGTGGTGGCTGTATCAATCCTGTCAGCAGCAAAGCTTTGAAAAGGTTTCACTGCATGAGTCAGAGTCAAGTTTTTCTTTGCAGAAGAGAGTTCAAAAGACAATTTAGTCCAATTTGTTTCCCACCAAACTTGAAAAAAGAAAGATAAAGCATATTAGATTAATTAGATAGTAAAGAACACAATTCAGATTTAGCTGTTCAGTAGCAAAACAGAGCACAGCCTTTTAATGAATTCCATATTCTCATTTGTTTGACTGTGTCCTCCTGGCCATGGATGATACAAATATACAGAGATGTTTTGCTGTTGCTGTCTTCTAAGGGTTTGTTGGTGTTGCCTCTACCTTGAAAGTCCAGGATGTAATGCAAATTTGTGTAAAAACTGGATTAAAGGTCAGGACATTGATCAGTGGCAGAGCCAGGGGGTGGCCAGGATGGCACTGGCCACTTCTAAAATCTGTTTGGACATCCCAGATGCCACTGCAGGTAATTGACGGGTCATTGAACGAGAGCATAAACGTCATTCCAGGCACGCATGGATCACCAGCATCACACCGCCAGTTTAAAGTAAATTAGTTCAGGTTGCAGAACACCATGTATGTGATGTTCATGTTACGGACTGGATGATTTTCTATTCTCATTGTTGCCCTGGTAAGAGCAAATATTGTTACATTTCACCATGGTACACAAATTTGCAACACTGCAGCCCTTTGTCTCTTAGCCCATTACCATTAATCAGCATAAATGTTACCCGTTGTCTCATTCAGCCAGACAGCAACATGAATACATTAAATTTACAGTCAGATTGAACTTCCATCATTTGGCTTTAGCATAGAGTAAAGACTCTCTTTCAACTGGAAGAAACCCTCAGTGTTTCTTGACCTTCTTTAACCAAAGCCAACGCAGATCACAACCATGCAGCTTGAACACTTGTTACAGTAGGAGCTGGTTTCACAGGAAATGGATCTGATATCTGAAGGTTTTGCCACCAAATTTACTGTTATAAAGAAACATTTTGGTGACTCTAAAGCTTAGTATGTAGTATTTTTTTGTTTTGTTTTTTTTTAATAGAGCGCTGCAAGCCAATCACAAACTCCTGGTTTTCTACCAGAAGAACTCTTGAGGCGCTTTTGTATAATTGTAATGTGAATTATGAAGTTATTGTCAAACTATTCTGAAAATGCTAAAGCATCAAACAGGGAGTGATAACCTAGTGATGACAGAGGCAGAGTTAGGGCTGGTTTGAGTGCCCAGACTGGCTGTGGAGATGAACCACTGTGACCCTGAACAAGGCCTTTAACCTCCAAACTGGTCCCTATAGGTACTGAAAGACGGAAGCCCACGGCACTGGAGTAAATCAAGAGAGGAGTAAAATGCAGAGGCCATTGGAATTTAAAGTAGATATTATTATAATTCGCATCTCCTACTAGTGATTCTTTAGTGATTTGTTGAGGTAATCAGATAATGGCATTAATTATCCGTCAATGAGGATAACATTTATTTTTTCCTAATTTCCTTACTTTCCATCCTGCTGTTTTAAAATGATTTGCATAATTGAAAGTCATAACATCAGAAAAAATCTAAATAAATAAACATAAAGCTAAAGAAACAAACCAGTTTTTTAAAGCTTCCATTAACGAGAAGTGAAAAAAAGCCTGTGTGCCTTCAGGCAAAGCTCAGGGCAAAACATGAAGTTATTCTGGAGAGTTTCACATTGTAAAAAGTCTTCACTAAGTTCAAAACAGTCTGTCCTCATGTTAATTAAAGCAACCCTTACTCAGTTACATTACATATAAGAATTACAGTATACAAAATGAGGGGTGCTCTCATGAAATACACTCACAAGATCAATGGTAGTAACAGCTATTGATCTCAGTGATTAAATACATGGCAGTTGTGGAGGTGGGAAATACATCAAGCAGCTGAGTAGAAAGTTGGAGAAGGCTTTGCTGGCCGAGACTTGGAAGTAGCAGCTCAACATTAATGAGGTGGATGGTGATAACAGGTATTATGAAGCTAATGGTATCATAAGCCATCCTGGCACCAAAAGCCAAAGTTCCTTCTGAGTGCATCATCCACGTGCTGCAACCACCCCCGGGGGCTGTTGTTCTCTAGTAACAAATCTGTTCTCCGTCTAGTTAGTTAAAAGGGATTTGCAGAGATATTATTGGTTGCTTAATTTGACCTGATATCCCCCTGCAGCCTTGACACTTCATCTCAATTATTGAGCCAGCAGCGAGGAGCTTTAACAAGCTCATTTTCAGCCTGTAACTGGCTAATAGTTTTCAGACGGGGTCAGTGTGAATTTAATCAGCTGTAAGTTGGTGCTTAGCTGTAGTTAAACACAGCCCTCAGGACTTAACTTTGAGGCAGCAGCAAAACTCTTTAGAGAGACTTCAGAATCCATGTTGGGACAAATAGGCTGCAGTGAAACATTGTTGTAATGCTTGTTTCTCTTTTATGACTTTTCTTTTTAAATTACCATTCAGGTCAGTCCCCTCTCGGAGTAAATGGGTGTATTTTTAGATTTAAAACTCCTTGTGACCTTTTGAAGCTCTTATCTCTTGACTGTGAGCGCTTTGTGGAGACAATTACTCACTGATGTAGTCCCAAGTTGGCTTCTGAGAATAAGGCCAGTGTTGTTGCTGCCAAGTGAGTGAGTTATGTAAACAGCCTGACACAGAGGAACAGTAAAAATTCTTCACACTCAAAATAAGTTGTTTTATTTCCTCTGCTTGTCTTAATTTTCTTTTCTTTTTTTTCTGTTAGCCAAAAGCCCAGACTTGTTTTCTCTAATTTGTTCAGTTATTTATGACCCCCCCTGTGGCCTTTAGCTACCTTGAAAGACTTTTTTCTAAAACTTCTTGGCAATATTATTTAAGGGATACTGTTGCAATATATCAACCATGCCTCTGTTTACTTGCTCCTCAATTGACAGTGAGATGATAAATTCATTCATTAACTACATCTGAGCCATTACCTGTGCATTGTAATCAGAGGTTGTCTGGACTCAGTCTTGTTTTCATGCGAATCTTTGATGTCTTCACTTTGATTTGTCCGTAATTAATAGTTTCTTTAATTGTTCTCATTTAAAAAATTTTCTAACTTATATATATATATATATTATATATATATATATATATATATATATGTACAACAGTTTCACACACACAAAAAAAAAATCAACAGAAAGTTATTACACTAAAAAGGATGCAAGAAGACAGTAAGAGGAAAAAAATCGTATATCTGTGTATATCTGCTCCTTAGTCACTTTTACAAAATTTTTATGCTTAACAACTTTTTTGTGACATATTTAACATAATAATTACATCTCTGAAAGAAAGAAACAACAGAAGTCCTGAAAAGCATCAAACATTCCAGCTTCCTGATCGTAAAACTTATACGAAACTAAAACATTTCCTCATATTGCACAGTGTTTTTATCACGTCTGCCAAGGAGGTGATGTAATGCTTTTGTCTGTTAGATAAATATCTCAAAACGTTATGGATAGATTTGGACAAAATGTTTACGGGAATGTTAATAGCACAAGAAAGAACGGATTGAGGCCAAATCTTATTTCTCATTTTTACCCTACCCCTTGCCCCTCAAAATGGAGCGACAACGGGTA